>QPKB01000003.1:56315720-56915720 GCA_003546025.1 Camphora micrantha | reverse complement strand
TGTCTTAGGATGTGTCCTTCAAAAGGGGTTTGCGTCAATTTGAGGAGTCAAGAGTATGAGTCGTTATTGTGCCTTCTTGCTAAAGTTTATTTTTGCAGGGGTGAGGAGGATCTTCAGATTGGGAAGTCATGTCCTTTAGACATTCCCTCTTCAAAGCCTCTTTCGAGGAGTTTGGAGTTTGTGCCAAGTATCAAGCATCCTAGCTCTCATGGAGATGGGTTTGGCTCCTGCAAGAGTTGAGGATTTTTGTTGGCTTGCTGTCTCAGGGAAGGTGGCTCCGGCGGATACCTTAGGAGAAGGGGGATCTTGTCAGAGGAAATCTTTGATGTGTGTCCACTTTGTGGGGTGGAGAGGGCGGAGGTGGATCATTTATTTCTGCATTGCAAGTTCACTTAACTTGTTCGGTGCCATCTTTTGTCAAGGTGTGGTGTTGCTTGCTGCTTTCCGAGATCGTTGGCAGGTGTCTTTGAGGCGTGAAGGATGTCTCCTTTTTGTGGCTGCGGGGGGGATTCTTTAGAGGATTATTCCTCTTGCCATCCTTTGGTCAGTGTGCAAAGAGAGGAATGATGGAATCTTCAGAAGTTTTTCGATGGTTGTGAAGGATATTGTGCATTTGGTTTTTGTGCAGATTGCCAAGTGGGTCTCAAGTATAAAAGAGTTCAACGACTTATGGGTGGATGGGGTCCTCTTTAATTGGCAGGTCTCTCTTTATAGTGCAGCTTCTAAGGTGAGGAAGATGGATTTTTGGGTTACTCCAAGCCAAGAAGTTTTGAAGTTCAATGTGGATAGTGCGCCTAGAGGTAAACCCAATCTAGCTGAGATTGGTGGAGTGCTTCGCAATAGCGATGGCATAGGGTAAGCTTTATTCTCAAAGCATGTTACAAGGAATCTAATGAAGCGGAGGTGTTGGCTATCTTAGAAGCTCTTCCATTTTTGCTTCTTTTCATTCCAAGCATGAGGTGGAGAGTGATTCTTTGAATGTCATTTTCATGGGTGTCTTCTAGTGCCTTACCTCATTGGAGATTTCAGTTTTATTTCAAGGAGATTAAGGTGCTTTCCTCTTTGATTGCAGCGGATTTCTATCATGTTGGGGGGTCGGCTAATAGCTTTGAGGATTCGTTGGCAAAGCAAAGGGTGGATAGATTGGTTCCTTTAATAGCTACTACTTTATGGCTTGGGTGCTCTTTTGTTTTGTTGTCGTTTCTCTTTCAATTGTGTTGTAGTTGCTTCTTATTGAAGGTACAACGCTTTTATACCATCTTTTCCCCTTCCCACTTCGTGGTTGGGTTTTGGTTTATTTGTGTCCCTTTTTTTAATGAAAGTTATTATTACCGATAAAAAAAAAAAAAAAAAAAAAAAAAAAAAAAAAAAAAAAAAAACTATAGAAGCTTCCTTTCAAGAACAAGAGGATGTCAGCAACAGGGTCTTGCTTATTTCTTACAAAAGTTGAATTTGAGGAAAGTTGAGTAAAATTCACTATTCAGAAAAGCCACCAACTAGATATTATAATGCAACGATAACATTATGGTGATGAATAATGACATCCATACTTTTGGTGAGAAAGCTGTTCAAGCTCCTCCACGTCTTTGTGGGAATTTTTTGGTGTTCTCAATTCTTCTTAGTTCCTCTCAAAACCTGAAAGCTGTGAACACAACTCACTCCCATCCATGCATGCACATGAGGAAGAGTGGTATCTATGCATGCTTGCATATCTGGGATTTGGAAACAGTTAGTAGGCATGTGGAATGTTGGAATCAGGTGTGTACAGGTGCATGGTGCATGTTAAAGCTTCATTCCCAATTTTTATTTCTTCATCAGTCCTTTTTATCACAGTTCAATCCAGTGGAAAATGCTTCCATCGATGACAAATTGGTGGGACTGCCAATTCATGGGGATAGATGTGTGTGAGAAGTTCTGTAACCACATAATCATAGATCCTTCAAAAAAACTTCCAATGATCAATTTAAGATAAAGTATTCTAATAATCACAGGTATTTTTTTAAAACATTCCCAATCCATTCATATCTTATATTTCTATTTTTCCTATTATATTATTAATTCAAAATAACTATTTTAAATTTGCTTCTATGATTTATTTCCTTCATTAGAAATCCATGAATCCTCACTGACAAATGTCAAATGCTATGGAAGTTTTTTCAATGGGGATGATGACAATGTTGATGATGATGGAGATTTTCTTTTTCCATGTGCTCTTTTCTCATGCTATTATTTCATTTTTTTTATACTATACATTTATATTTTCAGTACGCCTTAAAGAATTTTTACCCTCCTCTTTTTTTTTCAAAAAAAATTTTTGAAAATTAAATCTTTCGTACTAGTCACTCTTTCTTTTCACATTGATTAGAAGAAAAAAACCACCACCTGTTCTCAATCATCCAACAGAGGCTTGGAACCTTCTAACCTGCACTCAGGAAGATTTCTCCATTGGCTTCATGAAGAACTCCCAAGGTGGCTTTTCATGGGTGAAATCTGTTGAAGATCACAATGAACTGATGGCAGCCTATACAATAATTAGGCAGGCGCTGACTGACAATACGAAGCTCTTAATCCTCCCTGTTAAAAGGTTCATCCGCAGAGCTCTGATTGATCCTTCCAAGTCTAACTGGAGACAGGCTTTTACTGCTCTCAGGATTAGGAAGCTTCTTAAGAGTGTTGATTGTTGTGCTTGTCATATTTTAGATAGAGGCTATTCATCTGATGAGGCAGGGAGCTTCTCTTCCTCATTGAGGCTGCAGTTGTTGTTGTTTGCTTGGCCCAAGCTGTGGGTTCCATCCTATGAGCATTGTTTTGCTCCCTCTTCTTTTAGCCCGGTCTGTGGGTTCTTCTCATTTTTGTTCTGTGAGCAAATTTCTCAGTGGGTTCAGCTCCTTTTGATTGCCAATATTTTCTTGGAGCAGTAATTGAATGGAGCTCTTCCTAATTTCCTTGTACATTGTACATTGTTCTTTTGGAATTCCCATTATGTGCTTCTGTCACTTTATTTATAGAATTAAACATTAATACTTATTTGTTGTTGTAAGAAATGCACATATCAATTAACTGGCTGTATTAAATATGTATTAGTGTATATTTATTTTATATTTGTTACAGCATTTATATTTATCTTTAATCATTGTTTGTGGTGTCATTATTATTATCACTACTGTGTCTATTTTTATTACTTATTATTATCATCATCAACAACATCACTATCTATACTCGAACGACCCTTGCATTACACGTGTTATTTGCTAGTATCTAAATTATATAGAAAATGATAATAATGACAAGGTCTTGAAATCAAGCTAAAACGGGAATATCAGTTTCCCTTTTATACAATCTTATGATCATGGCAAAAATTTACCTGAATAGAAGTCAATATAGCTGCAACGTCATAGATAGGACTCCACTGATTCTGTAAGATATCCAAGCAAATGCTTCCATCCGCATAGACTAGTCAAATGCAAAATGAATAGTTAGAAGCAATGGGATAAAGCCTAAAATCAGTAAAAATGTCTAGAAACTAGATGTCTCGAAGAAACATCAAGAGGAAAAGAGATCTTATTTGTTTTTGAATAGTAGAAAATCAATTTTTATCATTTATATGGCCAATGAAAAGGCATTTGAAAGCAATATTCAAGGTCTTGGGTCCAACTTACTGTTTGGGTGGAACATTCGGGAGACGAATCGAACTGTTGGAGGCTTATTGGGATAATCCTCTGTAAATTGTAGTGTCAACTTAAACGTACCTGAAGAAGCTCAAGAAAGAATTAGAATGAAAGTAATAGCAACAATGCATTCAAAGTATAGATATAGTGAAAAAGCTGCAACCAAACGATTGAAAAAACAAACTTATTTCCTTTCTCAAAAAGTCTACATGGACAAACTTTTTGTCCAGAATTGTGGACAAACCCCTATGTATCCATTGAATATCACTATGATATTCAATGGATACATAGGGGTTTGTCCACAATTCTGGACAAAAAGTTTGTCCATGTAGCATAACTCTTCCTTTCTAGATATCATCTACATCACTATGACTGTTCTTTTTCTTTTTCGTTTTCCATATGTTGCCAACAAATAGATCTATCATCAATCAAAACACAGAGATAGTGTGGAAAACAAAAACATACACCTAATAAAAAATTCAGTTCTTCAATAATAAGCTCAGTGTATGACCACTCATACAACTGAACCTCTTCTTTTTTTTAAGTATACAGCTGAATTTTTTTTTTTTTCTTGGACAAGCACCGCATATGATATACTTACTTCAGATTTGACTAATAATAGAAATTGTTACCTCCAAACAATGTGTAATGTGCAATGAGGACGGGGAGTCAAATTACAGTTTGCTTTGTTCGCAGTCAGGTTGATTAAAAAAAACCCATTTTCCTTGACCTTTGTTGTAAACTGGATGGTTGGCAGGAGCCTCTTTAAAAGTGAAAGGAAAGATCATTTGATAACTATTCCCATTTGCATCAATGTGGAGGAGTTAAGGATTAAGAGAGCACTTCTAGGGCAGTGGGACAGTACTTCATCATTCTACACCTTTATGCAGAAAAGCCTCATTGCTACAGTTCCTTGCCGCTACGTTGGCCTGTAGCAATGAAGCTTAATTGATTTTGGTAGCTATAACATTCAAGACCCTCTCTCAATCCTTTTAACCCAACAAACCTCAATAAACCCTACACCAATAACCTCTCTCTCACGAAACCTCTCTCTCTCTCTCTCTCTCTCTCTCTCTCTCTCTCTCTCTCTCTCTCTCATGAAAAATAGTTCAATACAAGTGACTCACCTGAGTCCAAATCTGGGTCCAATTCCGTCTTCTTAAACCCTGAACCTCCCAGAAGGCTCACAAGTCACAATAAATTGAAGCAAGAAACCCGTCATCGAGCTTGAATGCCTTTTGCAGCTATCATTCCCATTGTTGACTAAGGAGCTTCCAAATATAAACATACCTCTAAAAAGGGCTCTTTCGCTCTGTTCACCCATGTCATGAGCCTCAGATATGTGTGGAGAGAGAGAGAGATTGGTTTTGGATGTGGGTATTTGTGGGAGTCAAGTACAGAGGGAGAGTAGACAATCTGATTAATGATAATCTAGGGTTTCTCCATCAAAGATATTAAGAACCTAGAATAAGAGAAGAAAACAGAGAAGGGAAGAAATTGATAGGGGGGAAAATGCAGTTTTTCTAAGTTACATGCAAGTCTCTGAGATTTACTTATTTTAAAATAGGTCCACTATTTCATAACAAAGACGACTTAAGCTGCTTTAGAGAGAGGAGACATAAGGGAGGACTAGGGTTTTTTAACTGAATTCCTCGTGCTAAGAAATCTGAACATGGATCTTCCTCCAACCCCTGAATTTGTCATTCGCCAGCTCTATGGCCTTCTTAGCTTCCTTAATTAGATTCAAATCTAACAAAAGTGAAACCCCTTTTCCTAGCAGAAGCACAAGATCAATGGGAATGAAGGAATCTACAATCTTACCCACTTTATAAAACATGGCCGCTAACTCCGGCCTGGAAATGGTCTCACGAAGATTGAAAACAAATAGAGTAGTACTGTTAGCCCTCAATCTCGTAATACGATCTAGGAGGAGACCGAGACCAGAATCATAGCATCATTTTTTAGAATGTCATTTTTGAGAGTTGCAAGCCTAGTGTGGGTTGCCAACAGTTGAAACCCTCCTGACAAGCTCCTCATTCCATCTCTCTTCAACCAATCTTACCGTCTTCAATCAGGGGTCAGCTTTAAGCCCTTATCTCTTTACTCATATTCACGAGCCACCTCTCGTATATTGTTTGCAAACGATATAGTGCTAGTGGATGAATCAAGAGATAGTATGAATGGTGAAACTTGAGAGATGGCGGGAGCCTTCAGAACCCAAGGGCAACAAAATAAGTCGTAAAAAGAAAAAATATATGAATTGCAGCTTCAATGCGGATGTGCAAAGGGCTAAAACTCCTATGAGAATGGAAGCTCAAGAGTTATCACAAAGAGATTCATTCCAATACCTTGGCTCAATAATTAGTAAGAATGGAGAGATTAAGGAAGATGTCAAACATAGGATAAGGGAGGGATGGTTGACGTGGAGACTCGCTTCTGGAGTGATTTGTGATTGGCACATAGCAACAAGAGTGAAGAAATTTTTTTACAAGATAGTTATTAGACTAGCTATGATCTATGGAGCAGAATATTGGTCAATCAAGAAGCAACACGTGCACAAAAGCATAGATGAGAATTTGAGATGGATGTGGTAAAACTAGGAAAGAATCAGAAATGAGCACTTTCGAAGAAGAAGAGGTGGCATCAATAGGTGATAACTTAAGATTCACTGGTTCGAGACAATTTGGACATGTCCAACATAGACCAGCGCCGTTGAGAAAAAGCTTTTGTATGCGGGTTGATGACCCACCTAAGAAAAGGCGATATGTCGAAGAGGACATGGATGGAAGTGGTAAGGATAGAATTGAAGAAGTGCAACCTACTCGAGGATTTAGCAATAAATCATAATGGAGAAACAAAATTCATGTAACCAAACCCAACAAAATTTGGACAGGGATTTGATGATGATCCTTGACGGACAAGGTACGCCTCCAACCAAGAGCGGAACTAGGTAGGGGCCATGGCCTCACAAACAAACATACACCATCTTGAATTTCCATTAGATGATACATGGTAGTCTTATCATGGCCCCCCTTTCTCTTTTAAACTCCTAGTTCTCTCCCAATTTATCTCAATGTCATGGCCCCCTTCTATCTCTTAATTGTCTCATCGTAACTCCTAGTTTCTCTCCCAAGTTATCTCCATGTTATGCTCCCCTCTCTGTCTTAATTTATCTCACCATAACTACTAATTTCTTTCCCAATTTATCTCCATCTCCTGATCTCCATATACGTATTCTATCACATCTCCCTGGCCATTTATATCTCATTTCTCTCTTACAGTTGGATGGATATATAGCTTATTCATCAATCACAATTCATAATAAAATAACTAATTTTTATCTTTATCAAAATGGTTCATAGTTTACTAATCTATGATTTTAATTTATATAAAAAGTCTTAACACTCTTCTCACAGAAAGAGCTGTTTTGTTTTGTTTTTTTTTCCTTTTTACAATTTTAGAACCTTAATTTGTTTTCACTAAAAATTGATGTTTTCATTAAAAATGATTCTCTCTTTCTTTAATGTGGGGTCAAACTACTAAGCAATTGAAGAAAGTTTCATGGATATGTCCTCCTATGGGTTTCCTAAAGCTTAATTTTGACGGTAGCTTCATTAATCTATAAGTAGAGGAAGAATTGGAGGTGTTATTCGAGATAGGTCTAGAAACATTGTTAGAAGATTTTCAGGTCCAGTGGAATGCTCGAATGGTAATGAAGCTGACGTCTTTGCTCTCCTGATTGGTTGTGAGCTGCGCCATTTGGAAGGTCTTAATGCTATCATTGAAGGCAATTCTTTTTCTGCAATTCAATGGGGGTCAGGAAAGACTTCTATTCCCTGGCATCTGGCAGATTGGCTTGAGGAGGTTTGGGATATTTCAAGACTGTTGGAGGCTACTTTCATTATGTTCTTAGGGAGGCAAATTCTGAGGCCGATAAATTGGCAAAGGAGGGAGTTTTTCTCAATACAATTATGTTTCATATTTAGTCTATTTTGTTTTTTGGTTGTTGTAATTGTTTTTTTTTTTTTCTAGGAGCAATAAATTTTTTATAGTTATAAAAAAAAAAAAGATTTCTCTCTTTCGTACATGTGTGTGTATTTGTTTCATCATAACCAGAGCCTTAGGTTTATGAAAGTATGTTTTTCTCTTTTTTTTTTTTTTATAACAGTAAAATGAAAGTATGTATTTTTTGTATACTTATTCATTACACAATAATTTTCTTTTCCTTTTTTAGGAAATGATATTTCTTTTGTCCTCTTTAGTGCCTTAAATCGATTAAGGTTGCCACGAAGTATTTTTATTTAATTTTATTATTATTCATTTTTAATCAAATTTACAATTTTTAAAGTAAATTTTTATAATTTTGCAAAACATTTACAAAGGCCCCCCGAATAAAAAGTTCTAGGTTCCACCCCTGCCTCCCAAGTCTGGAATGACAGGGATTGGCTTCTTAACTCTTAAGTATACCACCCATTGTTGTCCACACCATATTTAGCTGTAAGAATCTACTTCACAGGAAATCCAGTTCATCCCCAATCCTTCAAAGCCATATTCTGAAAAGAGATTGATTCATCTGTTTCAGAGGGTCAAAACCCCAAGCTCCCCCTTTCTTAGTTTTGGAAATATTGGCTTAATCAACGAGATGGCACTTCTTATCCTCCCTACCTTGCCATAGGAAGTCCAACCGCAACAATTCAATCTTATTAGCAATCAGTGTTGTACATTTGAAAACTGAGATAAACTAAATGATAAACCAACTTACTGAGGGCAATTCAACCATCTAAAGATAGTAATCTTGAATATCTATCGGCCACCAGATTCCACAAAGATTTGGAAGTTGTCTGTATGTATAAAGGTAGTCGGAAGATATGTAGTTAGACGAGTACTACCTTTAATACCATGAGATTGGGTACCACCTGAAGGCGATTGTCTTCTGCTCTGGCCTCAACTAATGAAAACCTTAACTTCGATCCCAAAGAGCACTTAGGTACACAACCAAGTTGCCCAATCCATGTATCACTCCCATATGTTTGTAAAGATATGATATACAAGACATTATAAAAGATCGCATCTTTACTAACAAGGGTTTTGCTGATGCATTTGGGGCGGTGGTGTGAGAATCAGAAACCACATTAGTTAACCATATTAGTTTAGCATTTTTATGCAATTTCCACCTCAACATTATGAATATAACTAGATGTTATTGATTTGGGTTGAAATCCATAGACATTTTCCTACTTCATGTGATTTCCACTTATGACAATTGTTTTTACCCTTAGATTACCAATCAAATAGCAATAATTTTATTATTATTATTATTGTTATTATTATTATTATTATTATTAACCTGTTAGATTGATGTTGGCTTTGATTTACAGTCACAATGTGAGATTCAACTGGATTTGGGCCCTTCGTGAGTCAAGTTAATTTTCGGTTTTACTAAAATAGGCTCAGATCAACCAAAGTTTTATCATACTAGAATTAACTAAAATCTGTGTTTACAAAATGATAATGCAACAAACGTGTTATTTTCCTTCTTTTATAAGGTAGATTCCTTTTCTTTGAAATGGCAAGTGCCAACTTAAATATTATTAAAGCTTAATCAACGACCAAAAAAAAAAAAACTGAAGAAGAAATGAATAAAACATGATGATGCTACAACACTAAAATCAGCATCTCCAAAGATCAGATGCGGAAAAGCAGCAAACTCCTTGAAAGATAGAAACCAAGATATAGCCCATAAAAGGGTCTTTCTTGCAACCTCTTCCACAGCAACATAACTTTTGGACCCTTGTGTTTCCTCTCCTGCAGTATGGAATTATGGATCACAGAACTCCCACTAGAAGGGGGGAAAAACACCCCTGTATCAGGCAAAACCCAATGAACTTCAAACAAAAGCAAATAAAAACCTCCAAACCCGCCTCACAGAGAAGCAATGAACAAATAGGTGGTTACAATCGTCCACTCCAAAAGCACATAATGAATGGATGAAGAATAACGATCTTATGCTAGTCTAGGAAGATTAGTGAGTGATAGGATTTTGCCCAATGTTGCTACTGAAGAAAAAGCTAACACTCATGGGGAACCCTAATTCTCCAAAAATATACTCCCCTTTCGGCAGTCATCTTGCCCCGCGAAATAATTTGTCTCTTTTAGTATCTTGATTTTCAACTTTCCTTTTTTCACAAGTTTAGATTTGTTTATTTTTTTTTCAAGATTCTTTCCTTCTTCCTTTTGTTTCTAATTTTTAACATTCTTATTTTATTTTTTTGATTTTGAGGTACAAAATCTTCTTTTGATTAATGTACAGATTCCTTTTATCAATCAAATGCATCTTTTTCCACTTTTCAAGTTCTTATAAAAAATTATGTATTTTATATTTATTTCACTTTTTCTTCCTTACATCAGGAAAAAGCAGTAGACTGGACTCCACTTTATGGGTGGACCTCTTCTGCAACGGAACATGCCTTACAAATGCACTATTGCCGGTTTGGTTATTCATTTCACTTATATAGTCCCATAATATAAACATATATATAATTAATAAAGCATATTTCTTTCTTTAACGAGTATCGGATACTTTCCTTTGACTCTTGTACCAAATTTGGCAGCATGAGTTTATGACTTTCTAATTTAGTTACAAACTCTTTTTACTCTAAGCTCTTACTCTTTATGGATATTCTTCTTTTTCTTTCTGTTTACTCATAAGCATGAAAAGTTGGTTTTGTTTCTTCTCACCAATCTGAAGAGTATCCATTATCCAAATCTTTAGTTGATAAAATACAATCGTAAGTGAGTTCTATGCTATTTGGCCTTTTGTTCTTTCATTAATTAAGATACTTGATCTTAGCCAAAAGGCCGAGAAAGGTATTCATTAATTAAGATAAAAATATTGATGTATTTGATGGGAAGGCTCACTCAGTTATTCACAGGTGACTGATTCTAATTTTCTATAATCCTTAGTGGGAATATATTGAATTGAAGAATTTTGGTAATTAATTGTAATTAAATTGAGTCTCCAAAATTTGTAAAATCTTGCATAAATCACATGTTAAGGAGGAATGTTCTCCTTTTTGTTTCTTTCTTTCTTTTCCTAATATTCCTTTTTTTATGGTCGATTCATAAATTATGTTCTTCTTTTATGGTTGATTCATAAGTTACACCCTTGCTTTAAGCATGGGCTCTTATGCTAATTTAAACTTACAAAAGAAAACAAGTTTTACACATCCACAAAGCCATTTCTAGAACTAATGGGCAATAAAAAGAATTGCAGATGAACTTTTTAGTAGGCATAATACAAACTGATGTACAAATAACAAAAAATTGGGTGAAAATTTTAAAACTTTAATATAAAAGAAAAAAAAAACAATATGAAGTAAAAGAAGCATTCAGCTCCAACCAAAACAAAAGACCAATTTCCAATTTAGCCAATTAAAAAAAAAAAAAGAAACTGTTTCCAAGCCAAAATAACCAAAACCCATCTCTAACCATATATACAAGGGAAAACCCAACAACACCCACAACCATAAACAATTAAAGACCAAAACCCATATCCCCATATGGCCATATCCAATCTTATGGAGAAGCAAAACCTTACAACAATTTACTACTATACCCAAACACCACTAATGTCTAGTATCTATAAAAAATAAAAAATAAATAAAAAGTAAAATTTGCAGTCAAAAACAAAAACCCAAAGCAAAAACACAAAGAACAAATGCAGAAAAATAATTAAAAGGACAAATAAATGGAAGAAATAATCAACTCACCTCCATCCCAAGGTGTATCATCAGGTCTGCAAATCAAAACCCAAAAACCCATCAACCCCATCACTCCAAAATCTCCATACTATTAAATCTACAAAAAAAAAAAAAAAGATTGAAAGAAGAGGAATTACCCAAAAATCACAGCATTCCAAAGCATGATGTTGTTGTCCTGAGGAGCACCGCTGATCCCGGCAGGCGGATCCTGCTGCAGCCTCTTGAAATCCCTCATCAGCCTCTTTCTCGCCGGTGTCGACATATCTTTCTCCTTCCCTTCAATTCTGCACCAGAAAATTATATCTTACCTGCTTTCTGGGCAATTGGAAAGTCTCTCTCTCTCCCTCTCTCAAAAAAGCAAAAGCGAGAAAACATATAAACAAAAGAAAGACAAGTTGGGGTTCCAAAGATCATACCTTTTGACAAGTTGGGGTTTCAAAGATCAGACCTTTTTCCTCTTTTTCGTTCTTCTTCTGGCTTGATCGAGAGAGAGAAGGAAAAAATCTATCTATTCGCAAAGAGCAATAGCGTAGAGAGAGAGAACCCCCACGAACGAACGCCGAGAGTGCCTTTAGTAGTTCGTACAACATTACAGGGAAGTAAGTAGGGCCCACTAGTGTTTGTTGAATGTAAAGTAGACCCTTTTGTAATTTTTATTTTTATTTTTATATTTTTTTATAACGGAGGGTGTTTCAGCCTTTTGGGCCAGATTAATCTATGCGGGCCCCAGAAATAGTCAGGTAAATCCGTTGTAACCCTACTATGGTGGCGCAGTTTTGAATCATCAACCTCCAGAAGCGAATCATGGTCCTAGATAAATTGAGATATCCCTCATAGTTAAAAAAGCTTTTATAATTAACCTGTCTTTATTAGGACAATGGATTGGGGTTACCTGTCAATCTTTTATCTCCAACCCAGCAAAGAGAAGGCTCTTTGGTGATGCTGCTCTTATAATTGAAAATCTAAAATTTGTCCTAAGATTTAATATTTGCTCGTCAATGGTTGAAGTATCAAAAAATTCCGTGGAGTTATTCATGCGATATCCTAGGACTATGATATATTACACAATTTCCTCTTCGTTTGCAATTTTTAGCCCCTCTCGTATGCAGACCACTTTATAAGAATTTGTTAAACTTCAATCATTGACAAGCAAATGTTATGCATGAGGATAGTTGTATTGTCAAAATCCCAATATTTATCTATTATAAATTGAAGAATAAGTGAATGGATAAAAATATTTTATTTGAAGCGCGCACACGATATCAACTTGAAGTGTAAGAACTCCTTACTTGCATTTGTAGGTATCATTTTTCACTTGATCTTTCGATTTTGTATCTAAAATAAAATGAGTGGAAGAAAATACATTCTTAAGACACACAAGAAAAATCTTAAAATAGATTTCAATTCAATTCATCCATAAGGGGCAGAGAGAAAGAGACCTAGAAATTATATAAAAAATGAAAACATATAAACAAGAGGATTTCATGGGAAAATCCCCCTTAGCTGTCCCGTATACGAAAAAAGGCCTCATAGTTCTAAATGCACAAAAAAGGTTCTCTCCCAATTTTAACTTTCTTTTTTGCCAATATTGTTCGTGTCTTCTTCTTCCTCTTCTTTCTTCCTCTCGCTCCTCCTCTTTCTCCATCTTAAGTTCACCCATTCCAAACCCGACCTAGCGATTCTTCCACTTTTCAAACCTCGGCAACTGGAGACGACACGGATAAAAAAATATAATAAAGCGGTGAGATCAATCTCGAATGACAAACGCAAGGCAACGAGCCAAAAGAAAAAAGTGTGTTTGCAAAAATAGAAAGCTCTTGCACTGACCTCATTTTCTTTTATTAATTTTAATTTGCAAAATCTGAGATCGTCAAATCTCCCAATTCCCTCTTCAAACAAATCCCCTCATCAAGCCCCTCATCCATTTCCTAAAAAGAAAGTGATCTAACCCCATAAAACCAAAATCTCTCATGTTAGTTTTTCTCTTTCATTTCTTCTTGATGTTCACATTCATCACCTTTTGATTCCTCGTTTTCAGTACCTTTTAATTAGTACCTATCTTTCTACTCACCTTCTACGATTCCGATTTTCACATCCATTTTTTATCGATTGTAATGGGTTTTTTACTTTCGATACTAACTTCCGTTTTTGTTATAAATAATGTGTGTAACAATCGATTCTTCTCTTTGGTTGTTTTATTTCTGTATATTAAAATTCCATTAGAAATGTGCATTTCTTCAGGTATCATTAAGTTTATGAGTTTTTATATTTTGGGGTTTTCTACTACATACTTCTTGTGAAATCATTGAAGGCTGGTGTTTTATCTTCCTTCACTTTCATTCAAATTCCTCGGTGGTGGGTTGGGCAATAAAATGGAGTGGGGGAGATGGAGAAAGAGAAGGAAGAAGAGAAAGGAAGAAGAGGAAGAAAAAGACCCGAGGGATGACATCGTTGTTCAAGTTTGAAACGATCGATGTCGTTGCTCAATTAAAAAAGTAAAAAAAGGAAGTCAAAACTGGAGGGAGGGCCTTTTCTGTGCAGTTGGAACTATAAGGTCTTTTTTCATGTATGGGCCATCTTAAGGGATTTTTTCCATAAAATCCTCTACAAACAAAGTTGAATTGGGAATTCTAGTAACTTAAAAAAGAATATTAGGACAATAAAAGACCCCATCCTTCCCCCAACCTGCCTATGTACGGTGATAAAGACTCAAATGATCATCCTAACCGCTTGATCAATGGCCAGTAGGTTTTCACCATTCAAAATGAGTGCACAATCAATCCAATGGCTCAGTCCTTTGGATGGGTGCCAAACCCCGAGACTAGTAACTATCAAAGGGCCCCCATTTTATGGTCCAATGGATCATCATGTGGGCCCCACTATCTCATTTGTAAGTTGAGCTAATTAGTGCACGAGCTAAGGAGAGGTTTCTCCATATAATATATATATAAATTCTCAAAAAAGCCCCACTTTAAAAATTCCATTTTTTGCGCCCCCCTTTTTTTTTTTTGTCACAGGGTCCATATTGTGTTTGACTTTAATCCAACTTTTCCTCACCGTTGGATTGAAATTATAATAAAATGATGCCTCTAAACCATTAAATTTTAGGGCCATGGATTAAAAGATTAGGATGATCTTATAGGCTCAAGATTTGGCAAGTATGTATGCCTCATATGGATCTTTTCATCTAATAAACTTCCATGATCATCATGCATCTTGATGGGCCAAATTAGGAGGGGTGTTTTTTAGAAAAAAAATGCCCGAGCGCTATGCGCTCCCCATATATATATATATATATATATATATGAGAGAGGAAGTATCTCATGGAAGAGAATCCGCTTCCACGGGCGTAGCGTGCTGAATCGAGGGGAGGAAAGATCATTCGTAAACATTTTATTTGAAAGGTGGTGAACAAGTTGCCCCTGTTCTGGACCCAAAGTAACTCCCCACTTCAAACGCGGGTCTCTGGAAATGGACATACAGGAGGCTCCCAATCGATTTGACAACTCCTAGTTGGAGAAAGGGGTTCAATGATGCAGCACACACAGGCTTTGGACTATGAATAGCTACCGTTCCAGTGCAACCGTTGTCACGAATACGGCCAGGAGATGCTGTCCTAAACAGAACCAACCCATCCAACGAAATTCCAATCAGACGGAAGTGAACCTGATCAGACTGTAGCCATGGAAGAAAGAACGATTGTTGAGTCTCAACAACTGGAAAAGGCAAAGAAAACGAAATTCAAGAGCGAGGTTTTTAGGATCCCCTTCTAGCACGAATGAGAAAGCAGCCAGCTGAGCTGGAAGACCAGGAAAGCAAGCACCCTTGGCTTGGGGCACCTTCTATAACCTTAAAGTACAAAGAAGGCCAATCCAGTTCTATACGAAAAACCAGACACCCGCTGCAGGAATCTGGTATTGGAGTCCCGCATCGAACTATGAAACCCGGTATTTTTCATTAAAAAAGAGCTCTTTAAGCATTCACAAACTAGAAGCTATGAGGATCTTGTGCTTGAACTTGAAGGAATTCTTAAACCTGATTCGCCCCCGCCCGAAAGGGATTCTCCATGATTCTGTGCAATAAAAGTTTTCTAGAAAGAGTACGCTCGTGTTATGTTCTGGTTTTCTTTCGCTCTTTGGGAGGAATTGAATTCGCGCCCCACGGGATCCCAGGTTGTCCGGTTTATCGGGCTTCGATGAGGAGTCTATGTTGTCAATATTGTCTTGTTTTTCGAATTCTAATATAAATTTCAATTGCTATTTACATCATTCTAAAAAGGCCTCTTTTGCGCAATCAACAATTGAAAGAAGTTGCTAAGATAGGTTGTGGAAAGGAATGGGCTTCAGTGCCTCTGTCTCCAGTATTGATCCAGATCAGCTCTTTGAAAGCTAAGCAACCCGAGAGGAATTGAAAGCTAAGCATCCCCCATATGGGAGGTAACCCTAAACTAGTAGACAAAGGTTTTTCCTTAATAAAGAGAGTAGCACTAAAGACAATGAGCGTTTCATAAGGTGGTGAGTGAAACAGAGAATTCGTAGATAGAGAAAGAGAATTGGACTGCGACTGCGCTGGTAGTAAAGTGAAATGACAGAAGGTGCATGAACCAATCAATGTCTTCTGTCTTTCTTTGTAGCTAGATGTGTGGCAACGTTTGGTTTGGTAATAAAATACCTGAAGCAATGGGAATACCCGAGTCAATTAGCTAAGCGAATAGGGCTGTTAGCGAGAAGTGGAGTACCTCTTAAACCAATGAGCTTACGGCCTAAGAGGGCATTCCTTCATTCACTGCAAGTAGCTTCCAAGCCTGCCACTACAATAGATAGGTCTTCCAGAACCTCATTTTCGGAGTCATTGTAGTAAGAATCAGAACTTGCACACCACAAGGAACAGTCTATCCTGCCCAGCCTGAAAGTTGATAACCTTCCCAAAGACACTCCACTAAGCAATGGTCCTCCCGCTTGTCTATGGCCTATGCTCTATGCTATGATCGACGGTCCTCCGGCTAGAAACTATTAAACAATGATGCTGCTTTATTCGCCTGTAACCTCTCTTTCTCTTTCGTCACTCGTCCGCTACTCTTTCAAAGCCTTCGGTTTCCTTGGGTGACTTAAGCTCCTCTGTTTGCACGAATCTGAGGAGATTCATACATAACTATTCACCTAATAGTAAAATACGAATCGAATTGAACACGACTTCTGGTCATCAAAAGTGGGATAAATGTGGGATATATATATAGGAGATGCTCCTATGAGAGATATCTCTCACCTTAAATGAGAGATTGGTTGGGCGCCCTCGCATTCCCCCACCCCTATCTCTCATATAAGGTGAAAGATACTCTTACAGGAGCATCTCCCTATATATATATATATATAGGGTTACGCTACAAAACTCCTCAGGTGTTTTTCATAATAAAAACGCCCCTCTTTTAGCCAATGAAAGTGTGACATATGTTATCAGTGGTACACTTATTCATTCTCTCTCCTAAATATTATCCTAAAACTGTGAATATTTTATAGATTCTCTTAAATCATTCGCTAATAGATAGGAGCAGAAACTCCCCTATCAGTTTTTGAGAATTTCCCATATATATACATACATATATATAGTTTTGTTTCGATTATAGTTCAAGCAAGAGGTCAACCAGTAAGGTACTCAATCAAGTGGGTCATAGAAAAATCATTTCTCCTCCTTCTCTTTCGGAAGGCATAGTTTCAGGGAAAGCAGGTAGTAGAAATCTTTTTTCCGGATTTGGTCTTTAAGGAGAAGTACTCTTAGGTGAGCGTATCATAGTGAAACCTCTTTCTGTTTTCTGTTCTATCCTAAAGTTCAAGCGCTCATATACGCCTTTCACTTGAAAGCAATCATATTTTGCATATATATATATATATATATATAGAAGATGCTCATTTGAGAGATATCTCTCACCTTATATGAGAGATAGGGGTGGAGGCCCTTACATTTAAGTTGTCGGCATTGGAAATGGATGTGAGGGCCCCCACCTTCTTTCTCATAGTAAGGTGAGAGCATCTCTCATAGGAGCATCTCCCTATATATATATATATATTCGGTTGATGAAATTTAATTTTTCAGGATCTTGTTCCAAAGCAACATTTTATAAATAATCGTTTCTTTATATATTAAATGAGTATGACATCATAAAAATTACTTTTACAAGAAATTTCAATTTTGGTCCCACTTCATTATATTTCTATTCTTACAACCAAATGAGCCCAAATCTTCTTCACGAAGAAGCATTTTAATGCTTTTAAAATATAGTACCAAAGAAGAATTTGGGGGAACCATCAGCTTGACACATATATAAGAAGTCTCCACCAATTAAAGCGTTATACATACACTCTTCTCCCACGAGCAAACTGCATAAGCTAAAACACAGTCTAGCTCATTGGGCCCACTTAGGTACATGTATGCCAATAAGAGGGCAGACAAAAATGTCTTCTCATAGACAAGAGCGGGCCAAAAGAATCCACCAAATTATCCTAGACCTTGATTTAATAACTAGCCTTAGAGTTTAATAGTATATTAACCGTAAATTTTCTTTTTAGGTTCAAATCAACCATGAATGAAGGTTTAATGAACGTAAAATTGGTCCTATGCCAAATCATGAGATCGTAAGAGCATTAAAGGGGCTGCCAAGCACCAATCAAAAGTGGGCCCAAGTGGGCATAGGAGAACATTCTGAATGCATCATTGCCATTCATAATCTGTGCTCACATAGTCTCATTGCAATCAACCTAGACCTCCGCCATTATGGTACAAAAATGACTCATATTTGGGTACCAAATTCCTGAGACGTTTTTGGAAATGGGGTTTTATCAAAGGGATCTGATGAATCATTGGTGGAGATTTTTGTTTTCCTTCACTCTTCCTCAGTAAAACCCCCTTCACATGAATTGTGATATTCACTAGATTTATAGTAAATGGCCAAGGGAGCTTCAAATTCCTGAGATTCATTTTGATAGTATGAAGTGTGGATAATCATTTTCAAGGAAATTTTATTGGGTGTTGTGCATCTCCACCTCTTTGATCATTGGCTCATTTTCCAATAATTCAATAGAGATTTGACTAAATACCCTCAGTGAACATGAGTCTGGATCCCCTGAAATAGGGAGATACTGTTTCGTCCAATCCACCATCGCTAATTGTGTAAAATCCTTGGCGATAGTGGATTGGATGAAACAGTATCCCTATAAGGGAATCCGTACTCCAATGAACATACAAAGTATTCACATTTATTGCTTTTTGTTACACCCCGACCCAAACTAATTGTGATTAAGGCTAATTAATTGGGATTTAATGCTAATTAAATATGGGTAATTGGGTTAATGAAAGTTCATGACCAAAGAGAGACAAATTAGTATCAAATGATGCATTAAGCAAAATGAAATGGATTTGAATGAAATTGAGTTGGTTAAAATGAGTTTAGATTCAAACAAGATAGACTAAGGACTTTTTCGTAAATATGGATTTTTACGTATTTCACCAAATACGGAAATTCTTGATACCAACGTATGAATCTCGAATAGTACATTGACTTTTATAATAGACGCGATTCCATTTGACCTCAAATGGACCAAATGAGACTTTATTTGACTCAAAATGTAATTAGACTCAATAAGAGGGGATTTTAATGTAAGAGACTCTTATATTAGAATGAAATGAATCATTCACTCATTTCACCTCAACAAACCCTAGACTCATATTCATCTCCTTCTTTTCTCTTCCTTTCCTCTTCACCAAGTGTGATCTTGGAAGGTTTTCAAGAGATCATGTGAGAGGACTCCATCTTCATCTTCTTCCTCAAGTCTTTTTCCCCCCTTGTTGAAGTGTAGAGTTTGAGAAAGATCTCAAAAACCTTTCCTTTGAACCATAAGTAAGTAGTTAAGTGATTTTATAGAACTTTCAAATTCTAATGGTTGATTTGTAGAGATTTCTAGCATAAATGACTCATAGGAGTTCATTTGCATATTTTATGGATTAGGATTTGAGTTTGGAGGGAGATTGTGTCAAACCAAGCTAGGAAAAGGGGGGCTTTTCGCCACTAAGCATCAAGAGATGCAAGTATAAACATTTGCTTGTGATTAGTGTTAATCATTATAGAAGTTCATCGAATATCCATGGATTTGGATTTTGTGCATTTTCCATTGAGATTTGGAATTATTTATGAATGATTAGAAGTATTGTTTCTGTGGATTAATGTTGTATGAGGAGGGAACAGGAGGTTCCAATGTTATTGCAGATTGTGGAAATATAATGGAGAAAGGAGAGTAAAAGAAGGAAGATGGAATCAGAATTTTGGGTTGAAATTCTGATGGGTTCGCTCGAGCGAACACCTTTCTGTTTTGGTCCACTCAAGCGGACCCTTTTCTGTTTAGTCCGCTCGAGCGAACTTGAAGTCCACTCAAGCGAACTTGATTCAAGTAAAGACATTAATTGTGAGTGAAAATTTGGCTAATCAATCAGACTTAATGGTCCGATCAATTGGATGGATTTTTGGACTTTTGCATGGATTTGGAGTACTACTTGTGAGTACAAGTGCTCCTTAAATTAGTTTTAAGACTAAGCTTCCATGGGTGATAATTACGGGGATTATATAATGCACACATTAAATATATAAATGTGATGCACATCGAGAATAACATGTGCATTTGGTAACCAATGGTTACACCTAAATGATTGTTTAAATTTAAGATAGAATTAAGTAGAATCATAAATGATTAGTAAATTCTCTCATTGTACCATATTCCGTATCGTTGTGTTCCAATCAAGTGAGATTGGTATCACTGTTATTCCCTTCCCTCGTTATGAAGGGAATTATTGAATTGAATTGAATCCATAAATGGATTGCTTATTGAAAAGTATTGACTCTTGAGTCTGGCACTACCTAGCTATTGTATTAGAACTCTAAATGAGTTCAATGAATTAATAAATGAAACAAATGACTATTCCTACTGTAGTAGATGGATTTGGGGCGTTCTGAAGCTTCGTGGTGATGCTAGTTGTCCATGGCCCGGACACTGGTAAGTCCCACCATTCCGATCATATTTATGAGTACTGATTGATGTGTTTCATTTGGAAGATGAATCCTTCCTTTGAGGGAAGATGATAAATGAAATAAAATATAATGAAATGAAATGAAATACAATAAAATGAATGCTATGGAACTGACCATCTTGTACATGTCTATTAATTGACTTTTTGTGTTCACCTATTGTTATTGTAGGAATTATCTAGACTTGTCTAGAATTGGAATTGTTACTAAATAGATTGAATGAGTTCAATATGAATGTATTGACATGTACTATTATAAGATCTGTTTATACATTGTTGAACCGTCGTGTTCACTGGTGCTATTGATGGCATTATAGGCGATTGCCCTTGCCAGCCCCGCAACGACCCTAGTGGCTGCGGAGGAGACCGTTTCGGTTCCTCCAAGAGAATTAAATGAATGGAATAGATGGGATACCATTTGATATGGATATCCGAGTGCGAGAAGGAGTTGGAACATTTTGAGAAAATATTTTGAGAAGTTTTTTGTATATTCATTTTGAAATGTAATTAATTGTCATCTACATGGTGTTTTGAATATACAGTGCTTGGCAAGCAAAGGAAAGAAATGATACATGCATAAGAGACTTTATTTTGGTATACATGTAAATCATATATTGACATTGTCAAATACAAATGTTTCTGCAAAATTGTGTATTTAACAGGAAATTGAGAATATTATCCCTTGTAAATTCCGTTTTAATTTAGGTTAATTCGGAGTTTACGAGAGTAAGTATGGGTTCCCGACTCGGGATTATCGGATCTCGGGCCTGGGTCGTGACACTGTTTGAGAGAGAGAGGGGGGGGGGGGGAGAGAGGTTACAAATAGGATAGCAAAGATTTTTAAATAGAGCATTTTGTATATACCCCTCAAGATTTATAGGATTTGTAAATAGGCCCTTAGGTTTTAGTATTTGTAAATAGGCCCCTACCTTTTATTTTTAATACCTTTCATGTCCCTAAAATCAATATTCCTAACAAGAATGGCCAGCCACCACAGATTTGTATAGGGTTTTTATATAAATGAATGCTTTGCCCTTACATCCATTATTTTATCTCAAGTCTCAATGGTTAATTCTCTCATGCACATGACCAGGGGTGGACTCGGGTATAAGGGCCTAGGAACTGAATCTCCTACCCATATCTGAGAAAAGTTTAAAATTCTCTCCTCTCCCCGCAAATTCTAAAAATTAATAAATTTTTTTATTTTTTTTTTACATTTGCCCATTCCCCCTAATATTTCTTTTACATAGAGCCAAACACTGTCCTCATCACAAATTCAAAAAATTAATATATATATATATATATATATATTTTTACATTTGCTTGTTCCCTCAATATTTCTTTTACACCTACACATGAAGCATAATCATGTATTTTGAAACTTTCATCAACCCAACGGTGGGTCATGTATAGATTGGATAAATCATAACCATTATAAGTATATATGTTGATTGTTGTCATTATCAATTTAAATTTAATGAAATGAGCCCTGAATTGATAAAAAAAAATAAATTTATGTAAGGTTATTTTCTCTCCTAAGTGCAATTGTTAATGTTACATGCTTTATAAAAAAAAAAAAAAATTAAGTCCAAGCTTTTGAAATTATGCATATAAGGATAAAAGAGACAGACAAAAGTGTCATTTCGCTTTAAAAATATTTGGTGGTTGGAAGACTATTGATTTTGGGGACACAAAAGGCATTAAAATGAAAATGCAGAGGCCTATTTGTAAATACTAAAACCTCAGGGGCCTATTTACAAATCCTACAAACCTTAGGGGGGTATATACAAAAGGCTCTTTTAAATAACTTAGGGCAGTTTGGATCAATAGAACTCAGTTGTGCTGTAATTAAGGGTGTGTTTGGCATCGTGCAATTTAGATGTTCTTATGTTCCCACGAAATAAGGGTGTAGAAAACATGTTTGGTATGTGTAAATGATTGTTCTAAATTTTGTTCTCATTTGAAGAAATCTCAAAATCTTAACCCTCCAGCATAAGAAAGTTGGAACAAAAAAACTCTACTGTTTTTAAGAAACAACTTGCGACTACAATTGTTTCTTTCTTATTTCTTGCCTTTTAAAGAATATCATTTGAAGATTTTTAATTCTCTCACTTATCCTAAATGTAGGCCCCACGTTCACAATCCCAAAGGAGGTGACCCCACTTTATAATTCCTAGAGGTGGGTCACATGGTCACAATCACAAAAGGTGGGCCCCTATTATAACTCTATAATGGTGAGACCACATTATAAATCATTTATAAAGGTAGGCAACACGTTGTAATTTCTCTAGGTGGGTCTTGTGTCCACAATCACATTTTAATGGTGGCCCCATGTTCGGATTTCTAAATGTGGGCACCACATTGTAATTTTTTAAAGGTGGGTCCCGTGTTCATAATTAACAAAAAGTATGGCCCCATATTTTAATGAAGGCCCCATGTTCGGATTTCTATATATAGGTACCACTTTCTAATTTTTTAAAAGTGGGTCCCGTGTTCACAATTAACAAAAAGTATGACCCCACATTATAATTCCTATAAAGGTGGGCCCATAGTGTAGATTTTATAAATGTGTTACCCCCATGTTCTAATTTTTAAAGGTGGGCACTACATTTTAATTTCTAAAGGTGGGCCCTGTGTGTACAATTACAAAAAATGTGACTCCACTATATAATTCATAAAGATGGGTCACATGGTCTCGTTTACAAGAGGTGGACCTACATTGTAAATCTTATGAATGTGAGCATATATTCTAATTTCTAAAGGTGGATCCCATGCACATTTACATTTATAAAAAGTTAGCCAACATTATAATTCCTATAAAGGTGGGCCCACTATAAATCCAATGGATATGGGTTCCATGTTCTAATTTTTAAAGGTGGGTACCACGTTGTAACTTCTACAGGTGGGTCCCATATATAATAATAATAGTACTGCAAACAATAAAAGGTGGGGTCCCACATTGTAAATCATGTATTTGCTCCTTGGAGCAAAACTTTTATAATGTTACCAAACAAGTTCCGTGCAACATATTTTTAGCAGAATAATTTAATATAATGTTACCAAACAAGTTTTGCAGAGTATAGACTCGGCACAACCTGATCTCAGTACAACCTATTCCGAGCACAAAATTGGGAAACAACATAAGAACGATGCCAAACAGGCCCCAAGTTACCATAATTCTGATTGTCTGTTGTCTGGTCATGGGTAGGAACAAAATATTTGTGATTCAAAATGTTATGGCCCACTCTAAAATTGATAACCCTTTTAACCTAAGCCATCAATAAGTTGGGCTCCTCCATTGATAATTTTCGTGAGCAAATTGGCCCCCTCGAGGAAAAACTACTCCACCCTTACACAAGTGTATGACATCCAAGCCATTCATAAGGTGGGGCACACAATGCAGATCATCCAAACCAAGCTAGTCCACTTAGGATGAATGTGGACTACTGATTTTTAACCAACTTCAAGAGTAGATGCCTGTATTTTTTAAAGAGAGCATCTACATGCATGGACCACCTTGAGGGTGGATTGAGACATATCCTCCTTTTGAGCCATTCCATATATTCTCCAATAGAAGGAATCTCACCTCCCTTCCATATGTCAACATCCAAGAAGGCTCCAGGGACAAGTTGGTGCTGGATTTTCAAGTGGGTCCACAAGATTTTGATGATATGCCAAGAGTAGTTAGCACCAATAGGTCAAGATTGTTGTCTGCCCTTGTTTTCACAATGGATGTACCTTTTAACTTTTAATAAGGATTTTCCTAGAGAATGAATTCTCACATTGCTGTTTAGGGTTTGAACTCCAAGCACGCCGGTGTGCAACCTCATTTCGTGTGTGTGGGTTTTTTTTCTATGTCAGTGGGCTATCTTCCCGTGTGTGTGAGTTCTCTCTTGGATAAGATAATGTAAAATAAATAACATTCTATCATACGTTGGAATTCCTTCTTTTTTTTTCATCTTCTAATATGTTTTATAAAATATTTTTCCAATTTTTTTTAACAAATTAATAAAGTAGTTGGTCGTAGCATAAACAGGATAAGAACATGAAACCCTGTATTTGAACTATTCACATGAAATGAAAGATGAATTGGATGCTATTTGGATCTTGTCGTGCTCACATTAATCTTAATGCAGGTGCAGAGCAGCAATCTTGTTTAGGGATGTCCTTAAGTGCTGAGCCTGAAAAAATCTTGAATTCAGAATTAGTCACGTTAAACCAATTCTAATTGGCATTTAGACAACTCTAATTGAATGGTAATATTTTACAAAAAGGAAAAAAAATTGAATGGTATAAGATAAAGATTGATGAAATAGGGCTATGATGAATTGTAGGATAGTAAACTATTATAACTATACATGAAATGGGTGCAAAAATATATGATATGCAATCAAAGATCTCCAGATTTGATCCTTCACTCATGTTTCTTTTCTATAATTTCTGACAAGAATTTGAGGTATTGGGTTTTTTTTTTACATAATGTGATGTTTTGTCCCTTGGCATTTGCAAATATCTTGTTTCTTCACAAAAATCTTAAAATCCTAGTCACCTAAAGAACTCTGAAATTTCAGCCCCAGTGATTTTTGGTGGAATTTATATATGATCAAGTACAAAAAAAAAAAAAAATTTTTTAGAAATTCTACTATGTCCGGAGGAATTCACAGAATCCACATCTTAGATTCTTTGAATTCCAACAAAGAAACAAACCCAATAGTCTTAACACATAACTCAAAAGGCCTAACAGTTTATGGCAAGTAAGGGCATGTTTCTTTTCCAGAATTTCTAAAAATAAGTTGGGATGTTGGGGTTTTTTTCTACATAATATGATGACTTGTCCTCTGAAATTTGAAATGTCATGTTTCTTCGATAAGAACTTCAAATTCCAATCACTTAAAAGGGCTCAAATGATCTTTTGAAATTTCTAAAATTTCACTCTCGATGCATTTAGTTGGAATTTTAAAAATTCTTCCAATTAAAAATTCTTGAAATTCTGATGAATAACAGGCATTAAATTTTTTTTTTTCCCTCTCTTAATGCGAAAGAGGAAAAGTTATCATTAATATTTTCAGAGGCAAATAAGGGTGGGACATTGCTAGGCTTTTTCTCATGAAAGCTCATAAAAACCACTAGTTGGATTCCAATTGTGTGGAAAGACTTGGTCAACAGCAGCTTTTAATTGTACAGTATGAAATGCTTTGCCAGGAGGAAAATTCCCATCATCCCCACTATCTCTTCTGCTTTTCATTGGAAATGAGGAAAATTCCCATCATCCCCACTATCTCTTCTGCTTTTCATTGGAATTTGGAATACTGACGTGAAGAAGGGCACCCCAAACAACTGAGAAGCTTTTTTTAATCTAGAGGCCATGTGAATAGTGTTAGAATTAGTTTTGTGATTCATGTCCCACTCCCACCTATGCTTTTTGGTCGGTTGTGATTGAACAACTTCATATTTATGTCTTGTCCAACATGTCATGTCACACTGCCACAAACTACAAAATTAGTCCTGATTAATGGATTGGGATTCAAAAGAAGATTCCAAGGGCTTTATCAAAGAGTCATACCAGTCAGAAGAACTATGGTTTCAGGGTTAATACCTGGACTTTCTCTAAAAAGTTATAGCCAATTCATATTGTTGATACATTGATCAAATACTTATGATTGATACTTGCTGATACAAACTACTTTTTTTTTAATAAGCTCTAAAATGAAAGCAAGATGATATTGGATGATAAATCAATAAATCAATTGGTATCACCTACATGACACAAATGGCCCATTTCATTCACAGAATTCATGGTGGAATTTGTGATGTTAGAATTTATAGCCATGATGTAATGACTTGTTCCCTTGACATTCTAAAATGCAATGTCTCTTTATTAAGATTTGAAATTCTGACCACCATAAAGTCTCAAATAATCTATCTCCTTACGATTTGCAAATCCTCCACCCAAGAGGAGGATTTGGGAATTCAAATAAGAGAACAGCTTTTGAAAATTTTATTAGTCTCAAGACATAAATTCCTTTGATTTTGCTAAAAGCAAGTCCTAAATACTGGATATTTGAACCCATGGATTACATACACACTAAACTAGCTACGGTTTTAACTAAAACTTTGGCACAATCCTTCCACAATGCACTAAGGCTCTAACCAAAAGTTCCTGGCTGCTAGCTTAACTGGTGAGGAAGGACACAGCCAATGGCACCAACAGAAAATAAGTAGCATAGCATGCACATGAAGTATAACTGAGTTCATTTGTATAAAAGGATGAAAGGCCTATAATGGTTTAGCTGACTGCTGACACTTGAGAGAGTGCTGAATCCCACATGGTCGTGGATAGGATTAGAGTTGTCATATTGGGTATAAATAAGAGGCTTGAAGGATAGTGAAGGAGAGAGCAAACATATTTACCTGGATGGGGGTCAATTGTTGATCAGGAAGCCCCTTTGCCTAGGTCAATGGCCTACATTGCACTTTGTTAAAAGTGGTTGGTTTACATAGAGTTGGAATATATAGGAAATTATTGTCAAATACATGGAATTGGAATAAGAACACATAGGAATTTATTGTCAAATGGGCATATCTTAAATACATAGGAATATATAGAATTGATTCATTGGACGAAATTCTTATGGACCCACCAATTTGAGCCAGGCTTGGACAATAATAATGCTGGCCCGGTCCAGCCCTCTTTATTTTTTTACTTTTATATAAACAAGTACATAAGTGATTGCTAAAATATTCCTATTTTTCTCATATATTCTTTCCATGTATTCTCTTTTTGTTTGTTATTGCCTTGTTTCTTCTTTTTTTTCTTTTTATCATTTTGCTATTTCTCTATTGGAGGTCAATAAATTGTTAGGATCCAGTGCCCTGCTTTTATAATTGGTACAAGTCTTATATTAAAATGCTGCATGTTTTATTAAAACAAGTTGTATCTACATGGTTTCAGTGTTTAACCATTGGGTTTTGGACAGTTTGTGAAGATGACTTCTCTCTGTTATTTTCTGGCCATTTGTTGTCGTTACTATTTTTATTACATGTTTCTAAGTTGTGCTTTGTATGACCTGTGATTTATGTTTAAAAATCCCTAACCATGCATCTACAATAATTTGGAAGGCAGCCTAATTTGACTTTGTCTCTGTTTTTTTTTTTTTTTTCCTTTTTTTTTTTACACCAACCAAAGGGGTTAGAACCTAAGAGAAAGCCCGCATATACATGGGAAAACACGGAAAAGCAGCTCGTACGGGAAGGAAGCCCGCACACGTAGGAAGAAAGCCCACACAAGTGGGAAAGGAGCCCGCATAAGCGGAAAGAAGTGATGTATCCGGGGATTGAACGCAGGGCAGCCAGGTAAGAACTGATACTCCTTAATTTGACTTTGTCTAACGATTTTGAATAGTTGGACTAAGTCTCAATTAAAAAACTTAATTTCAAAAACCATAAAAGTTGACTATGTAAGCATAAAATTAATGGTAAAAATGATTTCATTAGAATCATGATTAGCAAATCTCAAATTCACACCATTTGTGCCCCCCGTCATTCTCGTAAACTTTTGATTGAAATTTTCACACATCCGAGTTGGCACCATAACAATAAGGACGTACAAATTTTAAAAGCAAACAATGTCTTCATTTTTATTTTTAAAATTTAATCTATTACCGAATAAATAGAAAATCTCAACTCCACCATGCTGCTTGTGGAAAGCTTTGTCGGTCCCAAGCTCGAATAATGAAAGTAGATTAACATCCAGTTGACACTAGATCCCTAGTGGTATTGTACAAAAAAATAAAAACTGATTTTCTTTTTTTTAGGCCCTGGGCTCGACCCTAGCCTACAAGGGTAGAGGGAAGGGGCCTAGGTAGCATAGACCGTGCCGGCTTTGGTCACTGTAGATCCAGTTGAAAGTTCCTGCCTGCTAGCTCAACTGGTAAGGAACATCAAGGGCCTATACAAATGAGCCAAGTAGCTAGGTTTGGGTAATCGAGCTCCACCCAAGAAGGGGAGACATCACAGGATTTCTTGCCTATTGGAATTTCTAATAGCATGTTTTTTTTTTTTTTTTTTTTTTTCCTTTCCTTCAATTCACGAAGTTTTTTAAATTCTTAGATATCCAGCATTTAAAATACTCATAGCTTTTGAACATTTGTGAATCCAACTTGTAGAATAGCATGTGAATTCTCGGATATCCTCTAACCAAAGAGGCTCTATAAGAAAAATAAGTTAGATAAAGGGGACTAATAGATCAGGTAAAGAAACCATAGGCACAGCCCTTCCATGCACATCAAACCCGCAGTGCATAACTTTTTTTTTTTTCCATGAAAGGCTTTTGATGGTGTAGCTGACTAGTAATGTTTGTTTGGAGTTTGGACAACCTGGGTCATTAGAGGGGACTGTTTTAATCTCAAGAGACAGGAACTCAGGACTTGAGTTGAGAGAGTGAAATGTCCCACATTGGATATGGAGAGGAAGAAGAATGTCAAAGCAATAATATAAATATGAGGGTCAGAGGTTATGAAAAACATACTTACCTGGATGGGGTCAATGGGTGATCAAGAAGGCCCATGGCTTAGGTTAGTGGCCTCCATTGCACATGGGAGGAGCACTAGCTTTCCATCTCCCCAAGTGGGAGAGTGGATGTCATAATTTGTGGTAGTGGGGGCTTGCGTTCGCGTGGCCCCTGCCAATTTTGCCTTAAAGCTTTTTTAGTATTTATGTTTATTTTGGTAATTTTATAATGAGGCAAGTAGGTCAGCCCATTGCAATTGAGTATCATGTGGGTAGGGTCGCAAAACATTGGGTTTGAAATCTATTTTAGGTTTTGATTCATAAACGGGTTCAGAACCTAATTTACGTTTCGATTGATAAACGGGTTGGGCTCCGGGTCCATATAGGTTCCGACCTGTGGACCCGAGACCCAGCATATGAGTCTTTAATATTGCAATTTGTACTTTAAAATCAACTCTTTTTTAACATTCTTATATATAATACTGGATGTTGTAGACTTGATATATTATTATAAGTTGAATAATATGCTTTTTTAAGAAAAAATGAAGAATAAAGAGAAAATAAAATCGATTTTGGAACTAGAATCGAGTCTTCTAAGTGGATCCGATTTTGGAATCGGATCCGAGTTTTCTTATCGAAACTGGGTTCAGAACCGACAAAATAGGTTCCAATTCAAAATTAGATCCGGAACCGTTATTTTAAAACGGGTCCAAGTCCAGGTCCACTATGGTTCCGATCCTGAACCATCCCGTTTGCAACCCTATATATGGGCATTTGGGGGGCTAATTATATTTTATTATATTCAGGCCTCACCATTACATTTGGTGGGCCCCTGTGTTTGAAATGGGTGCAAATTAGTTGTAAGTTTTCTAAGATAGTCTTGACTCCATAGGAAAACTTGATCCGGACTCTAGGAAACAAAGAGTAAGTCGATATAAGATAAAGAGAATCAACAATCGAGTCATAAGATCAAAGATAGGGGCACAATAATTCAGATTGCAACAAAGATCTAAAACTACTAAAATAATCTATGATAGGAACTGGATCCCCGATTTGGACCAATCAGGAGGTGACACATGGGAGGAGATGTCAAATCCCTTCTCCTCCAATGAATAAAAAAATTCATCTCCACCATGTGACATCCCCTGATTGGTTCATACAAGGGATCCTTTTCCTCTATGATAACTATACATGAAATGGATGCAAGAAAATAAAAATTGAATTTCCATTTTTAGGTCATGTAGGGTAGGGGCTTAGGTAGTATAGACCTTGCTAGGGCTTTGGTCCACCTCGGACTTGGCCCTCATATATTGAGAGAAAGGTATGGACAAGCTCGGGCCTTTGACAGCCCCAATCACACACCCACACACTGTAAATCCAGTGAAAGTTCATGGCTGCTAGCTCAAGTGATAAGGAACATCAAGGTCATATAGGAATGAGCCAAGTAGGTAGGTTTGAGCAATTGCTCCACCCAAGAAGGGGAGACATCAAAGGATTTCTCGCCTTTTGGAATCTCTAATAGCATGACTCTTTTTTTGGTTCACAGAGTTTTTCAAATTCTTAGATATCCAAGTTTTAAAATGCTCATGGTCCTTGAACATTTTGTGAATCCAACATGGGAGAGAGCATGAGAATATTCAGATACCCCCCTATAAAAAGATATCCTCTAACCAAAGAGGCTCTATTGAGACAAATAAGTTAGATAAAGGGCACTAATAGATTAGGTAAAGAAACCACCAGGCAAAACCCTTCCACGATGTGCCTTTCCATGTGCATCATACCGGCGGTGCATGATTGGAGTTTCTTTTTTAGCCTTTTGTATATACCCTTCTAAGGTTTGTAGGATTTGTAAATAAGACCCTAAGGTTTTAGTAATTGTAAATAAGCCCTTGTTTTTTACTTTTAGTACTTTTCAGGTCTGCAAAACTAATATTCCGAATATTAATGGATAGCCACCATCAGATTTGTGTTGGATTTTTATATAAATGACAACTTTGCACTCATATCCATTAAACAAAAATGAGTATATTATTATTTACAAAAATACCATTATTTTATCTTAAGTCTCAATGGTTTTTCTCAATAACTCTCTTCATGCACATGACCAAGGGTGGACTCAGGTACAAGGGCCTGGGGACTGAAGACCCCACTGATATATGAGAAAAGTTTAAAATCCCCCCACCCCACCCCCGGCAAGTTCTAAAAATTAATATATATTACATTTGCCCTTCCTTCCAAATTTCTTTTTACATCGACCCAAACACCACCACCCCTCGCAAATTGTAAAAACTAATTTTTTTTACACTTACTCGTTCCTCCAATATTTCATTTACACCCCCTACACATTAAGCATAATCATGTATTTTGGGACTTTCATTAATCCAATGATGGGTCATGTATGGATTGGATAAATCATAATCAGTTATAAGTACAAGTGTCGATTGTCATCATGATTAATTTAAATTTAATGAAATGAGCCATGTATATGTATTGATAAAAAAAATGAATTTATGTAAGGTTATTCTCTCTAACTAAGTGTAATTGTTAATGTTACATACTTTATAAAAAAAATTGAGGCCAAGAGTTTGAAATGATACATATAAGGATAAAAGAGATAGACAAAAGTGTCATTTCTCTCTAAAAACCCATGGCGGTTGGAAGACTATTGATTTTGAGGACACGGAAGGTATTAAAATGAAAATATATGGGCCTATTTGTTAAATACTAAAACCTCAAGGGTCTATTTATAAATCCAACAAATCGTAGGGGTGTATACACAAAAAGCTCATTTTTTTCATGAAAGGCCTTTAATGGTGTAGCTAGCTAGTGATGTTTTTTTTTTTTTTTTGGTACCCCATCCAAGGGGGCTAGGATTCAAGATAGAGCTCGTGCACACACGGGAGGACAGCCCACTCACGTAGTAAAGGAACCTGCACATGCGTGAAGAAAGCACACATAAGTGGAAAGGGAGCCCGCACATGTGGGAAGAGGTGGCATACTCAGAGTTTAAACTAGAGATGTCAAACGGCCCGACAGCTCAATCATGTCATTGCCGTGCCGATCTGTCTGGCTGGGGGTCGGCCCGAGTCATGCTGGGTCGTGCCGTGCCTACTGTTCCATGGGCTTCGTGTAGTTCTACCCTTTTGAGCAAAAGAAAACAAAGGTCTTACATCCTTTTGGGCTTAAAAAACAAAAAGCCTTACATTAAAAAAAAAAAAAAAAAAATGAAAGATACACACAAAGAAGAGTATGACACACAAATTTTGGTTATTCTGTCAAATTCGACCTACTCCATTGAGAAGAGAATCATTTAGATCTTTTCTATTTGAGGATTTCTCAAATAGGATTACCTTCAAAACCTTAATAACTTTTTTGGATAATAAAAAAATAAAAGATTATATTTTTTCATATTTATAGTAAAAAAACCAAATATCTCGTGCCGTGCCTCTAGCGGGGGCTACGGGCTGTTGACTGCACACGGCTCTGGCCCTTTTGACATCTCTAGTTTGAATCCTGAGCAGCCAGGTAAGAATTGTCATTCCTTACTACTCTAGTTAGTGATGTTTGTTTGGAGTTTGGACAGCCTGGGTCATTTAGAGGGATTGTATTTTTTTATTTTTTTTTTTTTTTTATATCTCAAGAGACAGGAACTCAGGACTTGAGTTGGGAGAGTGAAAAGTTCCATATCGAAAATGAAGAGGAAGAGGAATGTTAAAGCAAAAGTTTAAAGAAGAGGGTCAGAAGTTAAGGAAAAACATACTTACTTAGATGGGTCTCAATGGGTGATCAAGAAGGCCCATTGGCCTAGGTCAGTGGCTTCCATTGCACCAATTCTAGGCTATGCATGTATTTTGTTGATTTTGTAACGAGGCAAAGTAGGTTAGCCCATTGCAATTGAGTATCATGAGGCATTCTTAATAATTAGAATCAAGGTTAATTAATCGTGGTTAGTAGCTTAGTGGAGGGTATTTTGTGATTTGAGAAAATTCTGAGGGATTAGATGCAATTTCAGAATGCATTGGCTAGATCTCATCATGCACGTCATCTCATCATACCAATCAGGGGAAATTCCCCACCAATCTCTTTTTATAGACTTTTGGAAGACTCACCAACTTCCAAGTCCACAAGCTTGCTTGTTTGTACACTGGTTTCTATGTATTTTCTCTTTGTGAAAGGGAGACCGTTGATGATTTCTTATTGCATTGCAATGTTTTCTTCTTCTTTGTGGAGCAATGTCAAGCATTGTGGTTCGTATTAGCACTTGCCAAGGTCGAGGGGCTTGGTTGAGGCATGGAGGTTGTCTCCCTTAACCTTTTTTTATTGCTGTGGTGCTATTTCCATTGATCATCCTTTGGTTTGTTTGGAAAACGAACTGAAGAAAGATAATTAGAGGCCTAAGGACTTCAATGGCTTTCTATTGTGACTTAGAGATTAGCAAAGTGGACTTCTATTGAGGAGTTTTCCAGTCCAAGGTTTGATGACATCTCATATAATTTGGGCACTTGTTTTCATTGCGGTTCTCCTTAGGTCGGAAAATCATTGTTTTGGTCTCCACCAGCAAGTCCTTTGAAATTCAATGTTGATGGTGTAGTGAGAAGGAAGCCTCAGCAGGCACGAATAGGAGGTGTGCTTAAAAATGACAAAGGGGATATGCAGGTTATAGGCCGCGGATATCAAAGAGTCTAATGAGATATAGGCCGCCAATTAAGAAGCTCTCTAGTCATTTTCTTCTTAATTGTGGAGAGCGATTCTTCTAAAACGATGTCTTGGATTTCTTCCACTGCAGGTCCCTAGAGGCTTCATTTCCAATTTTCCAAGCTTTGCCTTCTTCCATTCAAGGGGTGTTTAAGCAAAAGGGGAGGCCGGTCAAAGGCATAGAGGATTCGCAAAGGAGGGGGTTGATGGAAAAATTCACCTGGTAGCTCATATTTTTGTTTTTCTGATTTGCTTTTCTTGTGTTGGGCCTTTATGTACTTTCCCTTATATCTAATATAATCTTCAGTTACGAAAAAATAAATTTTAAATAGAAACTAGATAGTGGGTCCTGCATGTATAAGGGATTTGCTATGCAGTTTCCACAACACTGAGTGACTAAAAGGGATTTGCAGCAAAGAAGGGCCTTGAATTTTCTTAAAAAGAGTTCAAGATTTCAGCAAAGATCATCAAAGCAGCAGAAAAATGGGGATCTGAGAAATACTCTTTTCAAGTGTGTTCTGAAGGCAGCACCCCGAAGCAACAAGATGAACCACAAAAACAGGGCGAGCCCTTCGGTCTCAACCTAATATCACCATAACTGAAAGTAAGCTCTTCACCTTCTACAATGTCTCTTGAGGCAAAGAAACAAATGCGAGGAAGCAATGAACCGCAATTCCTCACCAAGACCGTCGACAGATTGCCACCATCACACGAATGGTTGATAAAGCGAGCAACATTCCCAACTCTTGTCGCATCAATATTCAACCTCAGGCACGCTTTTCCAGATGGCAAATGCTCTCGTACCACCAGGAGGGCTGAAGAAAATCGACCCTGTGATGCAAGTTCATCGTACTTTTGTTGCCGTTTTCTAGCCTCATCCGTAGTCAAGAGCTCTCCTGCATAAAACAATTCACAAATCAAGAATTAATAGTCCAGTAAGAATGACTTAGCTGAACCACAAATTGACAACTGGACATTTAGTCCAGCAGGAAGGAGGGTTAGCATCTCCATTCCTCTCTCTTTGATTTGGCAGGGAAGTTGCGAAACACACTACGAGGGAAGAAGTTCTACACTGGTTTGATGATGATGATGAATACAAAGGCAGTTTCACCTAAGTGACTCCGACAGTGAGTTCCTGTTGCATGAGTCATCCTCAGACCTTGGATTAAATCCAGGATTACTGCTTCATATAGTAGTGCTCGGGGCACGCGGGGGGGGGTGGGGTGGTGAGATTTCGATCTCCTGCAAAGGTGATGCGATTTACGATGTCCTTCTCTTCCGAAGGTGATACGAGAAAGCATCTTCAATCTCTGGTCAAGTAAAATCACCCACTCCATGTTCTCTATCATTTTCATTTTTATTTTTTTATTTGTCCAGTCTCCCCCATCTCTGTCTTGTCTCCACATTTACAGTCTCCCCCATCTCTCTGCGATCTTACAATCTTCGCCTTCTGACAAACCATTAACCCAGCTAGATGCCAACCATCCTTGCCCATTGGATGCTCTCTGGGCACCATGAGATTTCTATTAGACCCCATTTACCCTGGACTCTTGATCATCATCATTACCATTTACGCTGTCGTCACACATTAGAAAGAGTCGCAGCACAACACACTATAAAGGGGTGTAAATTACAAGGGAAAGGATAGGAAATTACAGTTCAGGTCACTATTATACATATGAACCTTGTTTTAAAAAATTTTTGTGATGCAATTTGTTATCGTGCATGAGCTATTATGTAATGTAATAAATATTCAATTACAGTTGGATTCTGTTTTCCCTTTTTGTAAGTGTTGTTTTCCATATAAAAATATGAAGATGGGTGTGGAGAGAAAGCACTTGTAATTTCAAATTGTGTTTAGGATTGCAGTTTCTGAAATGTAAAGTGGGGCAAAAGAGAGATTCCGGTTTCCTTGTAAACTAGGATTCCACTCTTGGATTGCATTCTAGAGCTTTCAAACTGAGGAAAGTTAGGTCAAATTTAGAAGGTCTTGCAAGTTAGAGGGCTAAGATTGTAAGATCACAGTGATATTGGGCAGAGAGACCATCCACACTAATCTTTCTATTTCTTTTTGCTTTTTTTTTTTTTTTTTTTTTTTCATTTTTGATCTGTTTATTTACTTCTCTGTTTCCCCTACTTCTCTATCTACTCTACCCTCCATCCCTTGGGTTTCCCCACTTAAAACAATTTGAAACAGCATTTGTGTGGCTACCTATGTGGTTGTTAGGTTGCTTGCAATTTCATTTCCAAAATGGTTGGTATTGATAGCTCATCACAAGTCATAAAGTCGAAGATTTAATTGATGAGATGGCTTTCTTTACCTTTAACAACATGTGTGCATAGAGTAGAGGTTGATGATAAATTAAAATCAGTGGTTCGAATTAGCTTTTGATGCAATAGAAGAAGGTGAGAAGTTCTACAATGAATATATGCTGTAGCCGCCGGTTTTAGTGTGAGAAATCATACAACAAAATAAAAGGATAAGGTACTGATATCCAAAGCTTTCATTTGTTATTACCTAAGGCGAAAGAGATAAAAATGACCAAAGTAAACTCCAAAAATTCTGAAAGCCAAGAAGAAAACAAGGAGTTACTAGGGCTGGATGATAGCCAATGATTGGATATAATTTGAAGGATGGAAAGTGGAATCTAGTTAAATTTGTAGAAGAGCACACCCATGTTTTAGCAACCCCTAAAGAAAACACTTCTTACCCTCTCATCGAAATGTATCGCATATTGAAAAGAAACTGGTGATTGAGATGAAAGATATTAACATCCCAACCGAATTCATGAATCTTTCAGAAGTGTAGATATAGGAACATAATTGAATCCCACCCAAGAAGGAGTTGTTTCAGAATAAGCTTTTTTACAATCTTTGTTAAAGAGTTAAATATATACTAATAATCAGATAGAAAACCAGCAACAATTCAAACAAAACTTCTTTTCTAGGAATCCAATAAATCCAGAATCTCCCAGTTAGAAAGCCAAGACATTCAAACTCAATATTTCATAAGCAACACTTCATAATCTTCCACATGAATTTGTAGTCAGAAATTCAATCAATTAAAAATCCAAAGACTTCAAAATCCAATCAGATCCTCGGAGTCTTCATCAGAGCAGCAGCAATGAATTTCAAAGGATTAAGAGATGAATTTTAAAGGGATCCAAATCTAAATTTTTCAAAAGGCTCGCTCCTGTTAGCACATCTAATAGAAGAATGATACGTTTAATTCTTTAATTCTAGTATTTAAACAGCATACTGACCACGGGCATAGTTCAATCTATTTTACTCTTTTCTTTCTTGTATTGTTCCCAAATTCGTTTCTTGAACTAATCCAAAAGCTCTCATCAAAAAACAATATTAAAACCAATACCCCAATCCCATCATAGATACAGTAGCTCAAAAACCAAATATAACCAAAAGTATCAAACAAAATCCCAACAACATCAACCTGAGAATTATACGCAAATATCAAGCTATCAACTCTTCTTTTTATTTCATTTAGGCAGGTTTAGTAATCAAAACCATAGCACCCAGTTTGCAGTTCAATCAATTCACATTCTAGTTCACAATTCATAGTTCGAGTAACTTGATTCTAGAACTCTGGTAGAGTAGGTTCATTTGGTTCGCTTTTCTGTTATTCTAATCCGGATTTTGAGTCTAACGAGTTCTACAAACTAATACGTCTAAGTCCACACAATAAAAACATCAGTGAGCCCACATCTAAAACCCAAACTGCTCAAAATAACTGTCCTTATATTAAGTCTAGGCCAAATTTCACTGCAGTCAGAGCTGTGCCCATCATCACATTGATCACTAGTAAAACATATGATCCAAATAAAACCAAAGAAAGTAAAAAAAAAATCCCATTTTTACAAGTGATGAATCTTAAGGTGGTACTGTGCTTTTGAGGAGCTTGAATTTTTTTGAGAAAAAACGTCTAAGCTGAGCCCTACAAATCCATCAAGTCCACCTAAGAAATTCAAGCTCCTCATTTCTAATCCCCAACCATAAGAGAATACACACGCAAGAGGGGGGAAAATACAAAATCTTTAAGCCATTACCTGCATATTCGCATATGAATTCCCCTCTCCGGATGAACTGATCCGCGTGCAACCCCCACCCTTTCACCGAATCTCTCACAATCTTCAATCGAACCGCAATTCCTCTCTGCGTGGTCCGATTCCCACACTCCCTCCCGCAACCACAACTCTCCCCGCATTCCGTAATCACCCCAACATCCTCCGAGAAGCCAGAAAGCCCAGGCCTCAGCCTCGCACAAGGGCAATGAAATTTCCCATCAATCTCCTCAGAGCAGTCACTACAGCCACACCCAGAAGCGTTTTCGACCATTAGAGATGGAAAATCGGTCGGTTTTGGGTGGAGAATGGGAGATGAAGGGGTACCCCAGATGGGGAGTTGGGGTTTTCGACCCCATGATTGGTGTAAGGGGATTGAAGAGGGGAAGCCGATGATTGAGGAAGGGGTGTAGATGAAATAGGAGTAGGGATGGGTGTCGAGGGTGTTGAGGAAGGGGATGGGTGCGTGGTGGTTCTCGAGGGATCTAGAAGCGTCTGAGGAACGTTGGTTGGTGATGGATTTGGAAATGAGGTAGAGGGGTTTGCAGGTGGAGGAGATGGAGGCGAGATCTGGGGGAGATAGCCATGGCAGAACAAGTTCTGCCCAGTTGCAGAGATGCTGCTGCTGACACTCTCCTTCTCCTTCTCCTTCTCCTCCTCCTCCTTCTGTCTGGTTGTTGCAGCTCCTGTGCTTTTTCATCATTCTTTGACCAGAGGAGAATGACACCCTTTTGCTGACAGGAAAAATGGAGCCCATTACTACAGAACACCTAGACCTACATGATTTTTCTATGAGATTATGAGTAGTAATCGTTTCCATATTCATTATATGGATGTAAATGGGTATTTGATGTTCCTATTAGCTGAAGGTTTTTATCCGTTAAAAATTGAATCTAGGTCCTTATTTAGGCCTCGATAAGTAAATGGTTCGGGTCCGATTCCACTTTTATTCGAACCCGTGGACCAAAGACCCGACATATTATCTCAATTTTTAAAAATCTCTTCTAAAAGTCATATTTTTTTAATATCATTCTCTACCTAGAGTCGGACCCGAATCCAAACCCGTCCCATATATGGTTCTGATTCTAGTTCCGGTTCCAATTCCATTTTCTCCTTAATGGTTTCGGTTCCGGGCCCACCAGGAATCTAGGCCGGAACCAACCCGTTTACAACCCTAATTCATTAGCTTATTGGTTTCAGGTAATTGGATTCATAAGAATTCTAACTCACTGAATTTAGTCATTACCCTAGTAATTGAAATCTTAGAAAAGTCAAATGTCTCATCATGAGCATGTTTGGTAACAGTGAAGAATCCATAAATCTGCTCACTGCCACTTGAACAAGTATTCCTCATTAAAGATTTGTATAGTTGATGATTTTATATTGATATTGATGTGTTTCGATGTAAATAATCGAGAAAAATTAGGTTCAATGTACAAATCCACTTTAAGTGAGGATTTTCAAATCTTACGAGGGGGTCGGATCTAAAATTCTTGACAAATGAAGATTTTCATTCGTCCAAATCATCAGGAATTTACAATTGTCAAACAAGGATTTACCATAATATTAAATAATTAAAATCTTTTTCTCAAAGATTTGATTGCCAAATGTGACCTAATAATGAAAAATTATCACCATCAAAGATTTACCTACAGTGAGGTAAGGAATTGAAAGTTCTCATTACTGATTGCAGACAAAGGTAAAGGAAAACAATCAGCTTGTAAAATTACTCTAACCCTTGATTTAACAGCCGTAAGGCTCAACAGTGCTTCCATTATCACTTCTTTTTCACATTCAACCATAGTTATTAATTTCGTTTCATTTCAGCCAAAATAGCCAAAAATTTTCGTTTCAGTCAAGTGGCCGAAACGAAATTTAGGCCAAAACTTTTCGGTTTAAATTTCAGTCAATCTTGGCCGAAATTCAAGATTCGGTCGAAATGTAACTTTTCAGCCGAAATGGAATTTTAAATAATTAAATTTTTTTTTACTTTTTTTACACATATATATTTTGTATTTCTTATAGTTTCACAAAATATAATTCCAAAAAAATTACTATACTGGATTAATTCTATATTTATTACTTTTTCTATTTTTTTACTTATATATGTATATATGTTATATTATATTTTCTCCGAAATGTAATTCCAAAAAGTTTCACTAAAATCCCGAATCGACCGAAACTTTTCATTTTGCAGACCAGAGCGAAATGAGGTTCGAAACGATATTAACAACTATGCATTCAACCCACCTTCCAACAAGTGAACACCACTTCACTAAAAAGTGCGCTCCTTGGTTATTCGAAACCTCCAAGGAATATAAATAGCTCAGCCCCTCCACCTTCAGATAGGTGAAACCACTTCCCTAAAAGTGCTCTCCTTGGTTATTTGAAACCACAAGGAGGAGTACGTTCACTTTAACTGTGAAATCCTAGCCATGTCACAGATAATCCATATTGCCTAAACAACCTGTTTATTGTACATCCTCACGGTTTATTATGTGTTTTTTTCAAAAAATTTCTATGGTGTTAGCCGTAACCCTGGCATTCACTGTAACCCATTGCGGCCATGACTATAACCCATTGCGGCCATGACGAGAGAAACCAACTCATGCAGGAAGAGATTATAGGAATCCATCCCTCTCATATTTTTGTCTGAAAAAGGAGATATCCTACCAACCGGCTACCCTATGTTTGTAGATCCGCATGGTTAAATGCCTAAATCTGAGATGGCCAGGTCGAGTTGTACCAGTACGTGCTGCTTTGCGAGTGATACAGAGTCTGCTAAGCCCTGGCTCGGCCCAGGCCTGCACATTATGGGATTCGACGTAGGCCCGATGAATTTAGGGTTGAAATTTGACAACGCCCGGCAAGCCCGCTCAATATTCGGGACGGAGTTGGACAACCCAAGCTCAAGCATGGGACAGGCCTACTACACACTTGATCCAATGGCACTAATAACAGCTGCCCGGGATAAGGGATTTAATTATATCAGAGAGAAGATATAAACATCAGCCATCTCTTTATAAAACTTTTTGAGATCATCAATGACATAGGGGGTTTTAAAATATTAATTTTTCTTAAATTCATTTTTTCCAATTCTATGACCAAAATCTAGATAATGTCACCAAGGAGCTTAACTCTTGTCAATATTTTTTTAAAACTTTTTTACTCCAAATCCATGCTATCATGGGAACAATATATATCATAGAAAATAATAAATCACATTATATCATGGAAATGTCCCATGATGTCTTGGCCTTTATACAGCATCCTAGGAAAACAAAAATTCTAAATGATAAAACCTAAGAAATGGTGGTCAAATGTGTATTTACTTTTCACAAAATGTCATGTTTTGTGTTCTATCAAAAATGAAAATATATGATACAGAAATTTTTAAATCCCACGATATCATGGGTCCATTCTATGATATTATGGGATATGGAACAAAAAAATTTTAAAAATAATACTGACCATAGTCAAACGACTTTGGTAACATTATCCGAATTTTGGTCATGAAATTGGGAAATACGGGCTTAAATGAGGACTAATATGTTAAAACCCATAACATAGGCTTACCCCATCAATTTGAGCTGCCTAATGGGTTTTGCTAGTAAAACCATGACGGGCAATGTCTACAATACCAATCAATCATTTCGTCATCATCTTCTTATCACACATCCATCTGGGTCACTATAAGTTCTACTATAAGCTTAAGACAAAAACATTCATTCTGTGGAACACAGGTCATTATTCTCCATGGAACTTTTCAAGTGCTATGCAAACCAGGCAAGAATTCCATAAGCTCAGGACAAAATCATCAATTCTGTATAAGGTGTAAAAAAAATATATATTCAAATAAAGAAATGGTGAATGGGTTACACAAAGGACTACCTTTGAGGGCAAGGATGGCAAAAAGAGCCCGGAATAGCAGTCTGGAGCTCTAACAATATTTCTACCAACTACTATTTATCTTCTGGTTATAAAATTTTAGAGTACATCATCCTCAGGAAAAAAAAAATCAGAAGACAAAGGAAGAACCAAATGCTGCAGATTGTTGAACCATGAGTTCCTGTAACATTGAGCCGTTGACAAAGAATGGTTATTCTCACAGGGGATTCCTCCATTGCCATGTGCATGTCCTGTATTTGGGGTGTTTTTTTTTTTTTTTTGGTAAACGTATTTGGGGTGATTGAAACATCTTATATCCTCTGTTCTCCATAGGAATTTTCGAGGATGCGGACACCCGGACCATAGATCATACGGCAGCGATCAGTGAACGAACCAACCAATCGAGTGGCCACCTCCTTAAAAAACATCGATGCGACCTGCCACATGAAGATGAAGAGAAATCAAGTGATTCACTGTCGCATTAAAATATGCAATCTTTGATGTTCACATGTTCACGTAATAGAATAAAGGCCAGCTTCTCAAAAAGGAATAATACCAATGGTCTACTTCTATGTTTTGTTGAGCAGATTATGAAAAACCTTTTCCTTCCGAATTAAGAGAAACCACTATCAAAGTCAAAAGTTCATCATGGTGTATCGTTGTCGGATCTCTCTCTCTCTCTCTTTTTTTTTTGTGTGTGTGTGTGTGTCTGTGTCTCTGTGTGTGTGTGGGAGAGGGAGAGAGAGAGAGAGAGAGAGAGAGAGAGAGAGAGAGCAGCAGTTTGATGCTTTAACTAGAGCTCAGAGACATCCAGAGCAGGAAACAACAAATCAGAACGAAGTGTGGTCAAACAGGGGCTCAGCGATTTTGAAAATTTAAACCTGGAGATCCTTATACGATCACTGCCCAAAATAAATATAAGGAATAATATAAATGGATTAAACATATTAGGTTGGCAAAACCATAACCAGATCCGTTAAATGATAACCGGTTGGGTTTACCTGATCCATGACAAACCCACATAATTTGCATGTCAGTTTTACGTCAGTCTAAGCAGGTCTGATCCAAATCAAGTTGATAGGTCAGGTTTGCCACCCCCCACAACCCAAGGCCGCAGATTGACAGCTCTAGCGGGTAGCAGATCAACCTGCGCCTCCTCTAGGTTTAATGTTTATTCTGCTTGTTTAGTGTGTTATATTTTACCATCCTTGCTAATAAATTTGTTCTACTACCTAAAATCTCAGCCCAAATCACAGATAATACCAGGTCAGATAGGTGATCAAAATTTTGGCCCCAAACATTATAGAAAGAAAACACATCTATAATTAGATACTGGTGACAAAAGTTGACAAAAATAGGTCTTAAGTTTTTTGGAAAAGAACCAAAATAGATTTCACTGCAAACCAAAACCTACCACAATGATTTGCATTCAACATAAAATAATCCATGGAATGTGTAAGCATGAGATTAGTTAATACGGATATTAAAAAAAAGAAAAAGAAAAGAAAACAGGTAAAAAGGTTCTAGAAGAATTTGATAAAACTGATACCTGTCGGTATAGTGGAGACTGGAACTTAAAATCAACCAGGAAATAGAGGTCACAAGTCCCAGGAATTGGTCCAGGATTAAATTCCCATGTGTTTATCAAATAGTCAAAAAGGCCACTTTCTGATGCTGTGGTCTGCAAGTGACAAGGGTAGATAGTAAGCCTAGAGAACACCAACATTGCTGTATAATTTTAGAAAATTACAATCAAATGCATAATAGGAGTAAAATGTTATCTAATAATAAAATGAGACGTGCTATCCGTCACAACCACTGTGATCAATGCAGAAACACCCCACAAAATGCACACTGCAGTTGCTCAAAACCCTGACAAGGAGATGACTGATTTTAGTTCACAAATCATGAACTTCATCAAAACACCATCCCAGATCTTCCCTAAGCATCATTATATAAAAGAAGAACTAAAGAAAGTCCAACCTAACCTTCTAGTATTCATACATCATACCCAATTTAGTTTCTAATTCTAACTCAAAGAACACCTGAAATAGATTTAAAACTCTGCAGTCAATATCGTTATTTTCACGAATTTGTAGGCTCTGATTTGAAACCCAAACTGACAATCTTGCACGCAATCAAAATAGCTGGTTTTAGACCTTAGTCCTTCCGCAAGTGAGAAAACCATGGATATGATTCTTGGGACTTGCGAGTTTTTCTTGCCTCTTTTTTGGCTTTTACCCATCAACATCATTCCTTAGAGTCCTTGAAGCATGGTTTTGTTTAACCTTCTAACAAGATCAGTTTCTCAAACTCTAAAGTTCAACTCAGTGTTTTTCAGAAGATCTTATTAACTGGCAATCTAACTCCATTTTTCAGTCCATCGTTCTCAAATTTTCATGGCATCACAACATTATAGCCCCTCCGGTCCAGTTTCTTCACTCACCAAAATGGTGAGTCATTCAAATGTCATTATAAAATGGGACGACATGGACTGGCCACCATAGAAAGGTAAATACTGCAGTCTGTACTTCATATGCTTTAAAATTAGCATTTTGACAATCCTGCACAAGCTATTCAAAGTATCATCATCATTCATTCATTATAGACTAAATCCCATCTATTATCTCATTCTAGGATGATAATAGAGCATCATTTTAAATTTCCTACATTTCTTTAAAAAAGAAAAAAACACACACTCCATTTTGTTCCATACCATTGCAAGGATACTATCAGATTTCCTTGCATTCAGATCTTCTATCTCACCCCACCTTCTGTTCTTATTATTATTATTTGAATGGTCTATTTCAAATTTCTCAAATGCTGCAAGCATATATGTATACAGAATTTTTCAATCCTCGCATACACTAAATGGGAGTTTTCATTCAAATTTATCCAACTCCCACTCACACCACACAAAAAAAGTGAAAACAAATCCTGAATTGGCACTCCACCCTCAATTGATAATATTATCACGTCACCACTGGATTGAAACATCACAACTTTTCATGGTTTTCACCACTGATTTAAAGTGCTTAATAATTATTGGCTTTCTTGTGTGAGTGTGTATTTAAAGATACTATTCAACAGTGCATATATGTCGGATAAGGGTCAAAATGGGAGGGGTACTAAGCATGAGATGTTGTACACTTGTACTCACCATAAATGGAGCCATACAAAGTATATGGATAAGTTTGTGTGTGATCAGTTCTCGTCTGATCAATTATATGTATGTTTCCTTCAGATCTCTCAAATTGAATCAAATAGTTACTGCAATATGGTAACCTGACCCTTCTTGACATGTTGCCTCGTGATGTATTGATTGTTTAAGTCGAGGGTAATCCATTGCCTCGCTCCTTTTTCCAATCATGAATTGTCATCATCAATGCCAAAGACAAGGTCACTACTACCACATTGTGGCAGAAGGTAAGTAATATAAATTGGTAATATGTCAAGAAATGAAACACAAGAATCATCAGTCTGTTTCTTTAAGGGCTTGTTTGTGTAACCATTTTCTGCAGAAAAGTTCAAGCTTTTCTGCAGACATGTGTCTTTTTGGATGTTTGGCGCACAAGTTTTCCATGGAGAATAAATTCTGTGGGGCCCATATTTTCCTCAAAAAAGTAGGAATTCCATTTCCAATAGGGGGGGGGGGGGGGGGGGGGCTTGAGTTCCCTCGGAAAAATCCCACCCCATATAAAAGCCTTCATTCCTCGCTAACTCGTCGAAACAAACTGAAAAAAGAACCAACGAAGCTCTGGCGAAAAATCCCTCTCGTGATTTGGGGATTGGGGTTTATTTTGAAATTGGGCCGATCGTTAGATTGGAGGATTTTGGGGATTTGAAAACTAAAAGGGGGGTTGTGATCGTCTTGATTACAATGATCTGGGTACTTTCCACAATGGTTATTTCTGGATTTTCTATTTTTGAACTGTGGATTTTTTTGGGTGATGGATTGGTTTTTTAGGGAGATTTGAGGTCTTTTACAGGGAGTAGAGATGCTATCTGCTAGATGGAAGTTGATGGGATCTTGATGGAAGGTTGGGTCTTGATGGTATCTGCAATGAATAGAGATTGGAGGAATGGATTGGGATTTGGTGTTGAAGGAGAGATGAAGAGAAGAAGACAAGCTTGAAGAAGGGTTGGTTCTAGAAAGATATGTATCACAAGCCTCTGATAATCAGACTTTCTGCTTATCACAAGCCTTTGATAATAAGGGTTTTTGCTTAAGTTTGTATTTTTGCTTGTCTATACAGAGTGATGGAAATCTATGATTTATAAAACGTAAGTATTGATAAAGAATTGGAATGAATTCGATCCAAATGGAAATGAGATGGGTTTGAGTTGAATGTCTTGTAACTTTAGATTTGTTTCTACAAAGAATACCCAGCTGCACCAAACATAAAGTTTACCTTTTCACAAAAGAGAGAAGATCTGCACCAAACATGGATATTAATTTTCTTAGAAATCCTTTTCCATGGTATTCATTTAACATAGATTTTGCTGACGTGGGGTTTTCCTCATTCCATGGAAAACAATTCTACACAAACGTGCCCCAAAAGAAACCCAATTAAATATCTTGCATGAGCAAATGCAAAAGCCTTGACTAAGACTGGATGAAAGATAAAAATAAAAAAGAAATTCGCAATGATATGATTAGTGACTTAAATCTTAGAATACTGGTTTAACAACCTCCAAATGCTGTAATCCAGTTACAAACAACTTAGTGAAGATAAAATTGCCTGGTTACGTTTCCCTAATTGGTTCTTAGGCACATGGTTCAAAATAACAGCCGCTACATAGCGTAGCGTTTGCATTATTGGATGTAGCGGTGGAGGCCGCTACGCCATTCTAAAAATAATCGGCACTACGGTCTAAAATCTAGTAGAGCAAAGCAACTTAAATTTAAAACATTTTTTTTCCTATTTCTTCTTCTCAATAGCCTTTTCTAAAGTCATCTTTACCCTTACATGGTTCCAAATAACTAAAAAAACATAAGATTAGCTGCAACAAAATATTCAAATTTTTTTTACCATTTAAAAAATTCACACCGCTACACCGCTACGTATCGCCCACTATATAGCGTTTTGGCCATTGGCCGCTACACCTACTGCAACCGCTATTTTGATCATTGCTTAGGCACATGTGAGAGAAATAAGACAATTTAACAAGTACGAACGATTAGTAAGTACCTGGTAAAATAAGGCCAATAAGTTCAAAATGATGTAATATGCACTAAAGAATAAAAAAAAAAAAAAAATTACCTCATTGCTTCTATCACTTCAGGATACCTTGGATCTATGGTGCAACAGGATGGAGGGATTGATACTGATGTAAGTCACAGGATTCAGGCCGGGTGGACCAAATGGAGGAGTGCTTCGGGCGTCTTGTGTGATCGGAAAGTCCCCCTCAAGGTCAAAGGAAAGTATTATAAGGTGGCGGTACATCCAGCGTTGTTATATGGATAAGAGTGTTGGGCAGTAAAGCATAATCATGTTAAGAAGATGGAAGTTGCGAAGATGAGAATGCTAAGATGGATGTGCGGGATCACAAGGAGAGATAGGATTAGGAACGAGGAGATTAGGGGCAAAGTAGGAATTGCACTTGAAGAGAAAATGAGAGAAAATCGACTGAGATAGTTCGGCCATGTTAGAAGGGATCCAATGAAAGCACCTATTAAAAGGTGTGAACGCATGGAGATTGCCAGGAGTAGGAGAGGGAGAGGGAGAGGGAGACCCAAGAGAAGTTGGAAAGAAACTATTAAACATGACCTTGCCTACATGGATCTAACGGAGGACATGGCCCTAAACAGATTTTATTAGCGTCGTCAAATCCATATAGCCGACCCCACCTAGTGGGAAAAGGCTTGGTTTGGTTTGGTTTAATTTGGTTTATTGCTTCTATCACTTCAGATATCTAAATAATATCTAAATGCAGAAATGGTGAAGGCCACAACTAGTACAAAATTGCAAACTCCAATAGCAATCCGTAAAAGTAAAACAAAACATAAAGTCCCTCAACTTTAGTTCAGCTCATTAGGGACATGAGTGTGTGAGTAGGCTGCATGAGTTCGATGAGAGAGAGAGTACATCTAAAAAAGATAAGAAACCAAAGACTCTCCTGAATGGTAAAAAAGTTTCTATGAATATCCATTAGTGCATGTTACAGTATTTAGTTTTTTAATGTAAATGATTTTTTTACCTTGAGTGGATTTAATGTTTTTATCTATAAAACTAACTAATGCCGATAAAGCATCAAGAGGTGAGTTTCAAATCTCTCAGAGAGTAAAAGGATCCAGACGTTGAAGAAAAAAATCGAAGAATTCATTGGTTTTTCTATTAACAAGTTTTGAGGAGCAATTTCATGTACTAACACGAAAAATACCTTTATATACTTTGGTTTGTTCATTTCTACATGAGAGACATAACTCTCAACTAGAAACTTGAAACCAATCTCCAGTTCTGCATCAAAAGACCCATCATCATTGCGTCGGGTTATTTCTGATCGTTGACACCAAGGAACAAAATCTTCATACAAGTCAACAGCTGCAACAACAGCAAATAATTGCTCTGGGGAGTACCTGATTGTGCAATATTGTAAGCTCAATCAAAAACAAAAATAAAAGTAACAGGGACAGTAGACAGTACAGATACATATGTCAACAGGCAAACACATTTTAGAACATGCATTTTTCCATAGCAATGGATAAGCTTCCCCAAAAATGAACTGTTTCTTTCACTAAATTTAAGAAACTAGATTCAACAACTCATTCTATCTCAACTATGTTTTCCCTCAAAAGCAAAGTGTTTCTTCCAACAGAAATTATTAAATTAAGATTTTGACTCACTCTGCCGCCACTTTGCCAGCTCCAACGCTATTAGACGTACATAATAATTTGAAGGCTCAAAAGTGCATGCATAGGATGTGAGAATAGACTAAAAGATGCATACACGAAGAAAAACTCACACAATTCCTTAAACTATGAAAATAGGGCAATCTCAGTTCATATGGTATCATTACAATACAAGGGCCAAAACGATGTTAGGTCCATCTAATTGGCTTCAAACTGATGTGTCAGCTCATCATTTATCCACTCTATCTTCTCTTTGTAATAAGTTCCTATAATCCTCACAGAAACAATTACAAATAGAGGCTGCATACTAAAAAGGCAGAAATAGATGAAAAGCAACCTAGGCACAGAAACAGTCACACAATTATTTGAAATCTTAAACTATGTAAATAGGTCAAAGACAGTTCATAATGTACAATAATAATGCAATAACCAATTGCTTCATCAGATATATCAATTCATCATCCATCCAATCTATCTTCACTTCTTAATAAGTTCCTACAACTGCTCCTGGAAACAATTAAAACAACAACAACAGCAATAATAAAATGGTGTCATTCAGATTAACAAACCACGTTGTTCTAGGCTTGTTTCTTCAATAAGGCTCAACAATCTTTTCAATCAGGTCAATCACTCACCCAATATAAAAATAAATCATGTCGTAGGAAGTCTGGAAGTAAAAAATTCTCAGGAATGAATTGACTTCAATAGATAAATAAGCACATTCACCCTCAATCTCTGCCTATCTAAATAGATCTCTCCTATTGATCTTCGAAACAATTAAAAAGAACTGATGTGTCATTCAGATTCATTTACTAATGTGCAATTTAGATATTGTCGGGAAATATCTGACTTGTTATTCCTCCATATGAACAAGTTATTAATGATCTTAAATGTTTCGGGTCTGCCATCAAGAGAGAAAATGATAAAATCTTCAGAATAAAAGATCTGAAAATCAGCAAACCACATACAGGTCTTTTAAATCTTTTAACATGTAAAGAAGCACATTGAAGGGCCCACATGTCACATTTTTTTTTTTATGTATAACACACACCAAACCAAAATACTTCTTCTTGGAAGGAGAGGGAACAAAAAGGAAAAAGACAAGAGCCCATGTAACAGCAAAGAGCTGCACTAACAGCCTGATATCCTGATAACTGATAAGATTATAAGAAGATTAATGCAAAAGCAAGATTGAAAATAGCAACTAAACAATGAAAAACTAAGGAACAAGGGAATTACTGAAACTTACCCAATTACGCGTCTCTCTTCGTATGTCTTGGAAAGAACACTGCCCTCCTCTCCATCTCCACACCCAAGAAAGCACCTAGTCTGAACAGCATTGCTCTTGTTCCCAAATGCTAAATTAAGCTCCTTCTCATAATGAATCAACTTATCAACAGACGGAGTTTCGACGCCCACAATACTACTAAAACAACGAATCTGCCCAAATTTTCCACTACCCCTGGCACAGTTGATCAATGATCCCACCCCCACCCCACCATTACTGCGTGAAAACAACCTACCAATGGCCTTTGATGCTGATAAAAATGGGGGCATTGTGAAAAGAATAACAAATGACAAACCACAACAAAAAAAAATGTAACCTTCTTCCCCAAAAATCCAACAGCCCAATTCTGCTAGAATTAACAACTTCCACTTGTTACCATCAACACCCAAATCCCCAAAATGTGCATACCAACCCTAACAGCTCATTTCAAAATCAATCTCAAATCAGATCGATGGTGTAAAAAGTAAAAAACCCCTCTTCAATCAGATAAAGAAAAGGGGATAAATCTCAACTCGAAACCCTAATGGCGATTTCGAATGCATACAGATTCAGAATTCCTGCGATGGCACAAATCACATAAAGGTTATATGTATATATCAACGTCAAATCTACTCAAATCCGCTGAAAGAACCCTAAACCTCAACTAAATCAGAAAAAGAAGCATGCATCTGCAATCGAAGAAACGCGAGGATACCTGAGAATGCAGAAAGATGGAAACTTTTTTTTCTAGAGATGTTTGGACGGCTTAGATTCGGTCGCTTTTTCTCTGGAGATTTTGAAAGAAGTAGAGAGAGAGAGACGTCTTGCTTTCTCCTGTTGGGAGATTGAAGAGGATTCCGCGGAAAGTTGGGGGAATCTATGGAAAGCGTGATTTTTATTCCGGAATTACAGGAATGCCACAGCCACTTGCACGCCACGCCACGCCACGACCCAACACGTGGGCAATTTGGAGTTGTACGTGTAGTGGGACCCATTTGTGGCTTTGGCAAATTGCAACCATTGGAAGAAAAGAGAGAACCCCATGGAATCGGGATCCTCCGAGCAGCCCTGCACACGGTGAAGGTTGTAAATGGGCCGGTTTTGATCTGAGACCACAGTGGATCTAAAATTGGAACCATTAAAAAGAAGGTGGAACCACATCTGAACCCGGAATGGTTTAAGAATCGGTTTCTTGGCTCCAAAGTCGGAGCCAAAAATATATATGGGATGGATCCGGGTCTCAATAGAGAATGATATTTAAAAATCTTGATTTTTAAGATAAATTTTTGAAAATTGAAGTAATATATCTGGTCTTGGGTCTATAGGTTCAACCAAAGTGGAACCGGACCTGGAATCATTTATTTATTGGGCCTAAATAAAGACCCAAATCCAAGTTTTTTTGAGGGTCGAAACTTCCGGATAATCGAAAAATCGGGGACTCATTTACATCCTTTTATGAACGTTAGTGGACCACTTAGGGTCCACCACAGTGGACAGCTCGTGTATGAAAGCATGACAGACTACCTATAATGACATAATAAATCGTAAATGGTCCACTCACGGTGACCGCGTAATTCCGGCTCACAGCCGACACAAGATGTAGATGTAGAGCCGTTGAAAATCCTAGTCCTAGTCGTCCCTTCCAGAAAGAAAGAGAAAAAAAAAAAAAAAACAAAGAATGAGTAGAGGAGGCGCCAAAAAGGAATGGGTTTAGGTTGAAAATTTTCCGGGTCGCACAGGTCATGCGCGTGATCATAATTGACTGTGGGGTCAGATTTGACACGGCTAGAGAGCTCAAACATCACAATTCACAAGCCCTCAATTGAAAATTGTACTATTCTTAGGGCAAGAATGCCTGAGATTCCACTCCCATTTTCCAGGTTTGGCAAAAAGTCCTACCATATATAAGGAGTTATGAAAATATAGAAAAATGCCCCATCTCTTATGATTCATAGGATTCTACCTCCCCACGTCGGATTTTGTATTTCAACGGAAGCACGGAAAAGAAATCAAAAGGCTTTGCTACAGTATTTGGTTCGTAACTTGAGCCAATTTGGTAATTTTACTTTTAAAATCAAATAAAATAAAGTGAGATAAAGAAAGGGAATAAAATATAATTGAGTTATGATGGTATTTTATTTTTAGTTGTTTGTTATGGAATCTCTTTTACTTTTGTATGGAAAAGTGGAGTTTTTTCATCTTTTAGTAGATTAAGTCAATTGTTTTTTTTACTTTTTTATAAGATGGAGGGAAATTTGAATTAAATTATTTTTTTATATGGCCTCTTGTGTGGAAAATAGAGATTGTACTTAACTTTTGCTTTACGGAGATTAAAAAAATGGTTGTATGGTAAAGTATCGGCCATTGATTCCTCATATATTGAGATATTTTCGAAAGGATTTAGACCGTTGATCATGATTCCTAGAGTTCTTTAAGGCCCATTTTTCAAAATCCGAACCATTTAATCTCTTCAAAAAGGCCTAAAACAGCTATTGAGTCAAATTTAGAGGCCTGATTCATCATGAATAGTGATAGAATTTGAAAAAAACTCCTATTCTTTGACATGCACAATGAAAACTTGAATTCAAAACCAAATGAATAGCGTTGGCAGTGATTTACACATAACCGTTTTTAGTTTTTGCCGTGGAACCCTACCCTATGGGGTCCCACTTCCAAGTTCCGAACCATTGATCTTGTTATGAAGGTCCAAAATCATAATGTGGTAACATATCAGTTGTTGATTCCTCGTATATTTTTAAAGCATCTGTAAAAAAGAAAAAAAAATCAGACTGTTTATAATGATTTCTGGACTTCTGTGGGCCCATTTTGCAAAATCTGAACCGTTCAATCGCGTCAAAAAGTATAGATATCTATCGGGTCAATTTTGACAATTTGAGTCAACATGGATCGTCAAAAAACTGTAAAGAAAAACTCCTAAGGAAAGAGGCAAGAGGTCATGCATCTTTTGTTTGCACTCATTTACGTAACTAAATGATGCACATGCACAATGACTGCACATTATCACATTTGTTTGCAAAAATATCAAACCAATAAATCCAAAAAAATATCAGACCTATAGATCTGATTTTATTTTATTTTACATTTCAAACCTTTAATCCATGACCTAAACCATTCAATATTCTCGTATCAATAATAAGCATCAAAACATTTAGCTTCATATCACAATTATTGATGGGTTTTGAGAAACATGTGGAAAAACACAAAATACATTTAAGACCGTGCATTCATTTACACGTGAAAAATGGTGTTTTCACAAATATGATAATGTGAGCATTTGCAATATGAGAATGTTACATATGAATTTTGAGACTAGTCGACCTTTTTTTTTTGATATCGAAGGTTCCAAATCCTTTAGACTATAGACTAATCCCTCCGAGCTCAGAGGAAAGCCGGATAAACTCCTCAATAGCTCCAGTATGGTAGTACAGTTTCAAACCTATAACCTCCGGATGCAAATCGTCGTCCTGGAGCTAACTGAGCTACCCCTTGAGATTAATTTTAAAATCAGTCAACTCTAAAATATCATGCCCGGAAGATAATCAGGTCAGTCAGACTAGAGTCAACCCATATCCATTCTCTCTCCTCGGCCCATGTGACTCGTGATAAAAGAAAAACGTGCACAGAAGTGACAGCTGGCATGTGACCTACTAGGCACACATTCATGTCAAGTGGTGAGGCGTTTTTTTTTTTTTTTTATATAACGCCGAACGTTTTTTTTTTATATAACCGAGGGTATCTCCTGCCGAACCCAACCCAGTAGGCTTTCCGCCGTGAGTTTGAAGGACACTCAATTTTAGACAGCTGAAAAAAAAAATTTATAGGCGAATGCAAACCCTCCAATCCACATTCAATGGTAGGGCTCCCGTGGTGAATGATATCTATCATATTCTGTTTGCCGGCACCTCATTATCCGGTTTCTGTGCCTTCAAGCACCCCATTTTGTGATGTCTATAACTGATGAATGGCTCAGATCTTGCCTATGTATATGTGGTCTATTTGCCTTCTCTAGTGTGTTCACATCCCCATCTGAAAATCTCTATACCATATAAGCTCCGGTGCAGACAACTTGGCAATACACAACAGCAGCAATAGCAATAAGAATAATCTACAGGCAGATCAGATGGTTAAAACAGCCAAATTTGGGACATCCATTAGACTGTCATATAGGCAGGGGCGGAGCTAGAAATTTTGCCCTGGGGTGCACTAGCAAGGGCGAATCAGAAAATTTGCCTTGGGGGCCACTACGTAAGAACTTATTTAAAAAACAAAAAACTCAATTACCAGAGAGAGAGAGCCACTGAGAGAGCAAAATTACTCAATTACCCAGAGAGAGAGAGAGCAGAATTACAAGAAATCAGAGTGACAGATAACACAGTTCGAGAGAGAGAGCAGAATTACATGAAATCAGAATTACAGATAAGTGAGATAACACAGTTCGAGAAAGCCCAACAGACCATTTATAGAAACACCACAAAAAAAGGCCTTTGTATTGATTGAATATGGGGGGCCTGTTTATACACTAAAAGAATCGAATTTAAAGACAAAATGGATTTATATCATAACATGTGCTCATCGACCAAATTACATCAAAATGAAGTTACAAGTCCTATACCAAGCTCCTCTGCTAGCTCATCCCATAAAGGAAGTAGTATCGACACAACAAGGAATACTGCTACAATCACAGCTGTCCTCCTCCATGTTCCCACCTCAGACACATCATTTAAGCATGGCTTCTCTGGTGTTCTCTGATGTGTCAAACAGAAAAGGAAAAGAATCGACCCATTAAATCAATATTGAATTCCTTTTATCAATATATCAAAGGGGCTACTAAAAGTGAAGTATTTAAGATGAAGACACCCAAGGGGCCATCATCAAATCATATCCATTTGATGGGAAATGATTACACGCTTATTCCTTAGGGGGACCCTTTGTTTCATGTAAATGAATTTCTAGGAATTCAAAGACTTGTAATTCTGAAAGAGGTCAAGAATGAATAAATAAAGGTGAATGTCCAAAATGACTATATCTCCACCTAAACCCATCCACTATTTTATACTCCACTATAAGTTATTAAAAAATCATAACGAGGTAGAAAAACTGGACCCCATGCATTTGGCTGTGATATCTAGATAATTAAAAATAGAAACAATAGTAGTATCATTTCATAAACAATAATTCGTCTCCATGGTGTGTTCCTATATTATCTGGGTATTGTGGCTTTTGAGAGGCTAATGGTTCACCTTGATGAACCAACGATGAAGTTCACTGTTAACTCATGCTTGCAGGCTGCATAATGTAATAACTAACAAGTACACTCACATCTTCTAAAATTTCCAGTGATTGCCACTGCCCTCCATGTCATACACACGGAAAGATAATGATCTACCTTTCATTTTTGTATTTTAACAGATATTAATATAGTAGTTTATAATGGAAAAAACAGTCCAGTTGTTCCTTGCACCGAAGCACTATGCATGTATGAGATCCAAACCCAGACACACATTCGTCAACTAACCTTAACCATCCAACTGAACAATCTTCAGAAAAACAGAACAAACGATTTAGCCAAAGTCCTGAGGACGAGACGGACCAACTCCTCATATGAGGATTGGCCAAACCCAGATGGATTCCACGCACTGCAACACGTGCGTTCAAAGAAACACTCACAATTTTTATTCAATAATCAAAAGGTCTCCCTCCCAAAAGGAGGACGACATACTTATAGAAAGGGGTTGGACATCTCCTTTCTCAATTAGGACTCTTAAACAAGGAAAACTAAATATTATAAGGAACTTACTTAAAACAAATCAACAGCTTAAAACAAAACATACCAAATTAAAGGATCCTAATTAATTCAAAACTCCACAACCCATTAGTCCCATTGGGGTTGTGGGCTGATCCATAGGTCATGGGTATGGCACAGTGGACCTGGGCTTGGCTTGTCCTACATTAACAAGGAGAACTGTGGATGGTTTTTTATTTTTCAAAAGCATCCATTTAGTTCCATCAAATGTCCTCCGAAATGATTGTCAACTGGCATATTGGTAGGGGCTGCTAGATAATATGCTTGAAATTCATAAATGTGTGCATGGGTGTAGATTTGAGAGGGGAGTTGGGTTGCCCAATAGTGTTGGTTTTTTTCATATATTCCAATGTATTTTATACTTCTATCCATAGGTAATTTTTCAATAACCCACGTGAATCGAAATCATGAAAATAGTAACACGTGGCATTGTGCCATGAATCTTTGTTTACATGTCTGGGTCTTGTGTTTAACCATGTCTGCACCAAACTAAGGAGTCAATGAGGAAGTTAGTGGCCACAATGAGTGAATCTGGAACAATGATTTATTGATAGTATGAAAAGAATTGCACCAACTGAGTGATCCAAACCATCATTAAATTTTTTTACCCATTTGAGGGACAAATTTCATATAATATAAAGATAAGATTGCCTAGTAAATGGTTTTCTATTGTAGGGCATCAACAGTATAGCCTCGAAAATCGAAATGAACGATTGGAATTCACCGACAATACCGCCACATGCAACTGTGAGGTGCAGTGCATCAAGATAGGTTTGACACTAAGTGGGATCTCCACTTATCCCTTTCGATTAAATTAGCAACTTAGCATACCTGGCATATTAGCACATACAAGCCCCAAGGAAGAGAAAGCGGCCCACCAAGCTGGAATTGAGGAAAGAATATCAGATTTTCCACAGGAAACTAGTAAGGGAAGGAGTAAAAGAAAAACTGAAGACCAATTCATAGTTAATCAAAACATAAGGTCCTGATCCTCTCAAGTGTACAGTTTCCCAGGCAGCCAATTCCTATATGTGTGGTCCAAAGTTGCCTGACCTAATCATTGTTATATTGCACCACACCATGGATGGAGGGTGATCCCAAAAACCTCATGTATGAAAATATGCTTCTTGAAATCTGCCTACAAATAGACAAAAGATCATAACTGTCAACGAGAAGGGCAGATGTGAAATATCAAAGTGTTAGGACATCACAATCTGGGAGATATTTTGGGATCGCTGACCACTCATCCATCAGGGCTAGGAGTGGAAAATAAGTCAGATTGACCTCAGTTGTCTAGAGGTTGAAGGTCGACCCGTATCCAACCCCTTTTTTCTTATAACAGGTCAGGTAACCCAAGCCACAACCAATGCTGGTCAACTCAGGTCTGAATTTAACTCGAATCGCCCCTCAACTTGTAGATGTTAGGCCCAAGCCCAATCCATTGCAAGTGTTAGGGTTATATTTGAGTTTAGTTGTAGGCCAAAAAAAAGGACCCAATATACAAAAGTATTAAACCGTCATCTGTTTATTTCAGTTCAAACATGCAGGTCATCCCTAACCCAACTCAATTAAATGAGTAATGTGAGTAATACGGGTCAACCTAATCCGACATCTTTGACTGCAGATTGGATTTATTTGACCTGCAACCAACCCATAAACAATATGAGTCAGGTTATACATTGTCGGTATGGGCCGGGTCAGACTTTGCCACCCCTAATCACGCCCATCAAATCAGGGGTGCAAATATAGGTCCTACTTCCTAGGAAATGGAAGCCTCCTCTGAAATCAAAATATCAAATTCTTGGAAGGAATGGCTGTCAAAAATGCAAAATCTGACAAGAACCCATAGCATATAGTTGGATTGTGCTCATTGTGACTGCAAGTTTATTTCAGCTTACCTTTTGAGAAAAAGAAAATGCATGATCTATAAATATAACAACAGCCATATATAAAATAAAACCAAAATTTAGAAACCATTTTTTGATTCTGATTAGAGGATAAGATAACACTAAGAGGATTATGAATGTAACCAGGATTTGATTCTGGTTGCAGTTTTTAAATTGGAGTATAACTGCAACAACCTGCAACTCTATGGATGTCTGTATGCAACAATGAGCACCTTCCAACTATGCAATGGGCTCTTGTCAATCAGGTTTTTTTTTATCGGTAGAATTATTTCAATATCAACTTTGGAACAATAAAATAGAAAAGAAGCAATGCATGAGCGCACATGCATTGTGTGTGTGTGGGTATTTTGTGGCTGGGGGGTGTGGGATTGGGGGGGTGGTGTGTGAGGTTGGTTGGGGGGGAGGTTGGTTAGTTTTGGTTGCAAGGGCAAAGGGCCCATGTCTCCCAAGAAATTTAGGAAAACCCCTAAATTATTTGGTTTTCTTACAACTTCCCACCCCCACTCAACCACCCAACTCACCCCAAAAGAATTTTTCCATTTTACAAAGTGGGCCCCGCAAAGCAAACTTCTTGGTTCCGCCACTGCATGCATGCAAGTATTAACTAGATTGATGAGATGAGGCTAAGATGCTGACTAACAAAATTAAATATCAACTCATGATGCTGCAAAATGAGTTCTAAAAAATGAAAGAAGAATGCAACAGCAATATAGAAGCTGATATCAAGGTAAAACGTACCACTCCTAATCCTAGTAACAAGTACGTCGTCAAGCCAAATCCGACCAGCGCATTTTTTCCGAAGGCACCCTGTCCAAGTGTATATCAAACATGTTTATGAAAGTTGAACAAAATTAAGGATTCCCAAATAATTGGAGAAGGCTTCTTGTAGCAACTTAACATTCACGCTGTGAAACAAGAACTTATGTTCACAAAGAAACATTTGAAAGGTAAAAGAGCCAGATGCAACATAACCAATCAATGTTTCCCAATCAAGATAAATTTATTATACATGAATCCACATTAGTTGGATACAACTCAAAATTCCGAAGAAATCTTCTCTTTTCTTTCTCCATAATGTTCCCTTTCTCTAAATTTTTATGAACAGTCCCAAAGTACTAGGAAAAAAAATTGTGATAAGGCACAATAAGTAGGTAATGACTTTCATCTACAGAATTGAACACAAGGAAAACCAAAGACGTAGAAAAACATAACTGCAGAGTTGAAGAGGCGAGCATGGGAGGAGCAAAACAGATACAATTCTAATATGTAATAAGAATGATAACTGCTCATGAAAGATTGACCAATATGGAATCTGGACTAAGGTTAACGCAAGGAGGCCCAAGGTTCTAAATAGGCAATCCTATTTTCTCACCTTTGAGATCCTATCTTTAAATCCTAGTTTAATCTTCCAATTTTGCTCCGTTATTTCTATTTTCGTTCTTTCTCATTTAGTAAATTCTTAATTGCCTCTTAGGAAATAAGATATTCACTTAAGGGCGGGGATTTCTTTCGATTGCTTGTATAACCAAATGGCCTATTTAAGAAACCTTAACATGTACTATGATCATTCTGCAACTAATGAAAGAAAGTTTTTTCTTCTTATAAATGTGCATGGACTCTAGTTTAAAACCCTAGATAAGATTGTCTAGGAGGTGCCTTCGGTAGAGGTGATTCTCTTCACCAATCCTCTAAATATTGCAGTTCCAAGATTCTGTTGTTGGTATGTTACTTGATTAACATGTCTTTGTATCATAAACTAATGAGGCAAAGGAAAGAAAAGCATACCTGGATAGTTCTTCCGCCATCAAGGCAACCCACAGGAAGCATATTAAAAGCAGATGTAGTTAAACCACACCTGCAATAGATGTACACACATTAAGTATCGTATAAATCCTAGAAAACAGAAAGAAAGACGGCAAGTATACTTACCAGCCTGCAATCACAAGAGGATGGATGGAAACGGTCGCGGCATGCATGGCACTGCATGTTGGGGTTAATAGAATGTTAATAGAATTATAATTATTTATTTATATATTTTGGCTGGTATGTCTATTGAAAATAGAAGATTGAAGAAGAAAGTAGCGAGTGTGGGTGTGAGTTGTGACTAGAAGCAATTACTATTAATTGATAACATAATAAATACAACAGAAGGTTGAAGATCATTATTGCTTGGAAGAATTAATGCTAGGAGTCCCAAGGCAAATAGAAATTGAAAGTAACTGCCTAATTTCACAAATACACAAGCGGAAGTTCCTGTATGAGTAACATGGTATCCAACAATTCATTACTATAAAACGTCCTAAAAAGGAAATTTAGTCAATGCTTGGCTCGGATTAGAGGTCTTTCCATTATGGCAAAGCATAATAGACCAGACAAGTGGGTAGCTATTTTGCTCTGCTCCGGATAGTTATTGGGTTGGACCCATGACAGCTAGGCAATGGAACAATAAATCTTTGATCAAACAATCTTGGCTGCATATTGCCTGACTTTTGAAATTAAATGTGGACCATTGACTTTTAAATGGTCCATATGCAAGCTAATTATCAGATCTAGGATTTGTGATGAGGGAGTTCTTTGGCACATCCACAGTGGAATCCACGGTGACTGTGCTAAACACTTGAAAGTGGGATCCACCTGTAAAAAATGCCACCCAAATGAACTATGGACCCTCTGGCAAAGCACTGTATACCTCCTCTTCAAAGAATTGTCAGTTTGATTCTCCACAGGAATTAGATAACTAATCATGAAGAAATTGTCTCTAAGGAGAGTTTTTTTTTATTTAAAAAAGCATACCTATACCCAAGAGTAGCTCTGCTGATTAGTCCAAGTAGTAGAGAACCCTGGAAGAGCATGCTAGGCACCTGTACCAAATCTCCTGCCGCATCTGGATTTGATGAGAGCAACAAGCCAACACAAAACATTGAGAATGACAGTGCACCACCAGCCATGGGACCCGCAGCAGAGATGTCAACCTTCGTCCTTCGATCAGGAAGAATAGATTTGAACTACAGAAGCTAATGGTTAAAATGAGTGTGCAATGCCGGCATACTGAGAAAATCAACTACAATTTGGCAGACCAGTCTCTTTCATCTCTTTGAGATCTATAGCACATATTTGCAGCAGTGCATAACATTTCTGAGTTTAGAAAAAGAAACAGGCTCAAACATGTTGCGTATATGAATGGTTCATTAAATATTAAAGAGGCCAGATGGACCATGTATTGGGTCATTTACTGATTGATTACTGTATGATTTCTGAGTATCATTTACTGATTACTACATGGTATAGAGTATAGACACTGTAGCTCATGTGATCATTGAATAAGTCAATCAATTTGGACCAACTGATGGACCACATCATGGGTGGGCAGATGGTTGAAAATTGCATTCATGGGTTGTTTCCTACAGTTTGATCTAATGAACAGTTTCTGGTTTTACTTTTCAGGTTTTCTTGACCACTCAAAGACTGGTGATGTGTCATATATGATGACCAAGTCAGTCACTAACACCAAGTTCTAGAACAATGGTGTTAATCAATCAATGTTGTTCAACTGATAAAGGTGTTAATCAATCAATGTTGTTCAACTGATAAACCACCTAGTGGGTAGCTGGTGGTCAAAAAGTTGCAGGAATTGGTTGTAGATAACCATTCGATCCACAGGATATTTATAGACTGCTTCAGTAAAGTTTTCTCAACCATCCAAAATGTGCAACAAACTGGATGGATGCAAAAAAATCCAATCAGCATGGCATTTCAGCCATGTCTCATCCAAGAGACTCCCCGCTAATGGATGGCCCAGTTCGGTCAAGAAAGGACTGATAACTAATTAAAAAATTCAAGAACAAAGGGGCAATCAGGAGTTTGCAGGGTACATACTATTTAGCAAACTGTACTCGACAAACACTGGCACTTACACCAATATCGTCATAAGAGAGTTCTACGAAGATATAGATGTCATGGTTTAAGATTCTCAGTATCAGAGCACATAACGACTGAAAATGAGACCTCTTGATACAAGAATTAGGTGGTGCAGGCAATGTATCAACCCTAACACTGTTAACTTCTTCAGCCAATATAATTGTCCAAGTGAACCAAACTGTATTTTGTCCAATATATTATGTGACTTTATCATCATGAAAATCATCAGTGCCCTGTACCATCAATCTGAGTTGGCTTAAAGAGTTATACAAACATTGAAAAAGGTTTGTGCAAAATTCCTATCAAAAGGAATCACCCCTAGCATTGTTAGCTTCTTCAGCCAATACAATCCTCCAAGTGAACCAAACTGTATTTTGGCCAATATATTCTGCGACTTCATCATCATCATTAGGGCTATATATGATCAACGAGTCACCTACTTTCCTCTAGAATGAAACATTGAAAAAGCTTTCCAAAATTCACTTCAAACTATGGAGCAAGAAAGCTTTCATATTCATGGAGCAAGAAAGCTTTCATATAATATAACTTTATGAATCTGTCAGAGCCTGTAAAGCAATGTCTCGTTGAAAACATCAATCATGAGCAATCCAAACCATCATTCTGGCTTTGACAGCAAAATGATATACCATCAAGCATGCTTCGTATTGGGATGCATAATTGAAAAGTAAAGACAGATTACTTCAAAAGAAATGATTTTTCCAAGCATCTAAATTGCCAAGATGCCCCTTCAATTCCTCGATTAAATGTTGCATGTCATTTCTTCAAACATTTTTCCATAAAAAAAAATTACGCCGACCATAAAGCAAATCCACTTCATTCATATGGCAAATATTCCATGTTACCAAAATCATCTAGAACACTCTTGATTAACAACAATTTTGCTGTACTTTGAACAGAGTTATTTACAATTGCTCACCTGAGTGATTGCACCGAAGCTGCCAAGTGTAATGTTGGGAATGAAGAAAGGGATGCTCAATCTTACTTTCTTAGGAAATGCAGCAAGGAAATGTCCAACCTCCTACATGACAAGGCATAGGATCAAAGTGAATCACCATAGATGTAGCAAAAATAGTTTAATCTACATTAGCAAGAGCAAGGATGAGATACGAATAAATATGTTCATATAAATATGTTTATATGGAATACAACATTTTCTATGATTAAAAAACTGTCAATAGAACCCAGAGGCAGCCGGTATGGTGGCAGAAACATGATATTTCAACAAATACTCAACAAAGTGACACGGAAAGACAAAGAAAATCTCTCTCTCTCTCTCTCTCTCTCTCTCTCTCTCTCTCTCTCTCTCTCTCTCTCTCTCTCTCTCTCTCTCTCTAATTAGTCAAAAATGATATATCCCTTTTCAAGAAGGAAAACTAGTTCACCTCAAAACAAACACCATACACACACAAGTGCATATCCCTTTTCAAGAAGGAAAACTAGTTCACCTCAAAACAAACACCATACGCACACAAGTGCAACAGCCCGCGATAAAATAATAAAAATTAAATTTTTAAATAGAAATATTTACATATATTAAATGAATTATAACTGAATATTATCATATAATTCATAACACAAATACAATTAAAATTGAAGTTCAAAAAACAAAGGTTTAAAGGAAAAAATGAGTAAAAGCATCCACTCAATTTATCTAGGTTTAGGACCTTGATTTGATTATATTTCGTCCTCGGGCACAAATTTAGTATCAATTTCAAAATTAAATTTGCATTTTGAAATCAATTGGCTTCCACAAAAGGCCCCACAGATTGATCATACAGAATATTGAAAGGAAAATAAGAAGAAAAAAATTAGCAAAATACAGTTGTTTGGCTATGAAAGTGGGCCCCATAAATTGTGAGATTGGAAAGAAAAAAAAAATTGGCTTTCACAATAGGACCCACTGATTGTTCGAACTTGGAATAAAGAAAAACAATGGCTTTGACAATGGGCCCCACAGATTGATGAAATACAACAAAGATGAAGCCGGCAATAATCTATAAGTGGGCCCCAAATTTTTGCAGCTTGGATTTGACATGAGGGTCCCATAATGCCCACCTGTCATAAAAATCAAATGGATGAAGAAAAAAGAAAGAATGGTGAGAAAAAACCTTGTGGGAGATCCGTCAACTGGGCCCACCTCTCAAATCCAAACTGGTCAAATTCACAGTGGGCCAACTGTTATAGTGGAAAAAAATTAAATTCGGCGACCGGTTTTTATCTTAATAAAGTCAAATGCCCAGTGGGCCCACGGATGATAAAAGGAAAGAAATTGAAAAGAAAAAACTCCTATAACAAACGGGTGTAGAAGACATGCAGGTAAGTGTTTTTAAACTTTAAACATAGCCTCCTTTGGGGAAAAAAGTCTCGTTGTTAAGAGGGATTGCAATGAAATAGAGAAACTAGGGAGAGAGATTAGATAGGCAAGGGATTTCCATTGAGAGATATTAGGAAAATTCAAACTTAAGAGAGGATTAAAAGAGATTTGTTGGAAAGTGTTGGAGACTTCTTGAAATTGGAGCATGCCACGTGTCGCTTCCTGGCAAAGAGGTTGCTGCTTTAATATGTATAGTATATATATTTTTAAAATGGTGACGATGTATTGTGTTTGTGTGTATATATATATAGAGAGAGAGAGCTTATCTCATCCAGTGCATGACTCGCACACCGGGGCTCTGAAGTCTGTAGGGACAGGATTGTGGGTCCCCACTGTAAAGATGGGGCTGGGACCACAGGGTTTCAAGATGAGAGTGGGACCTATCTACCAACCAAGTTGGGTTCCCATTCAATCATCCTATCATCTTCACCCAGGCCCCACAAGTTTAACGGTGTACAATCCATTCGGATGGGTGCAAACCCGAGGCAACATGTGTACTATAGTCTATAGGGGGTCAGTTTTGGTCCACAGATGGACCCCCAGGTGGGCCACACTACCGGTGCGCAACTTGCTCGCACACACACACAAAATACAATTCTAAAGCATGGTCACAGAACTCCAAATGGAGTAAAGTCACTATAGTCACGGGCATGCCAAGGCGCATGGCCTTGTAACGCCTTGACAGGCCCCTAGGCAGGAGTAATATAACTAGGTGAGTGCCTACATGCATCAGAGGGCCGAGGCAACCCATGCGCCTGGCTGCACCTAGTTACATTCAAAGGCTATAAAGTAATTTTTTTAAGGAAACCCTAGCACATATAACATATTAGGGCTTGATGGGGACATCAGATCTGATCCCCCTCGTTCTTATAAGGTCTACCAAAGATCGAGGCGCAGGAACACTGATCAAGCCGCGTTATGGTTGGATGATTCATGCCCGGGCTTTGATCGTGAAGAAATTGCATATCCACCATTGATTTGTCACCGCGAGGGCATCAAACGGATGGATTGTGCAGAATAACGAAGAGAAGGCCCCATGTGCGCAATCATCTTGAGGGCCCCACATTGGGAAGTGCCACATGGGAGGAAATAAAATAGTTTTGAAGTCTAGAGGGGCCCAAGTTAGTTAAAAGAGTCATAGTAGAACAAAGGGGCCCATGTTTTGTTAAAAACTTAAGTAGTGAAATAAAGGGGGCCCACAACTTAAGTTGCAATAGGGTTTTATTTCTTTCATTCGTTCCTTGTGTTTTCTTTTATGGGATGATGTCATCATTCTTCATTAGGGTATTTTAAAAGACTGCCTTTGTATTCTGGGATGCTATGTTTTGATGATTGAATGAAAAGAATACTTCTTCTTCCACCTTGAACCTCTAGAGTCTACCTTCTCTTGAGAATCTCTGTAAGGCCTCCGGATCGGAGTTTGGTGAGAGCCCAATAAAGGTATCTTCTATCTCTTTCACTTTTCTATTTCCAAGAGCTTTATTGACCCTTACCATCTAACCCTAGGCCAGATCTAGAACTTCTTTCTCACCAAAGAACTTCAAATTTCAGATCTGAACCTTGCTGAATTCTTACCAAAGATCTTTAATTTCAGATCTGAGCCTTGCTGAATTTTTAGACCTGAGATTTATCAGATCTGAACCTTATTGCAATAAACGTTTCATCCAAACCATTGGATATAAGTCATTGGCCCTATGCAGCTTGGAAGTTCTATCTTCCATTAAGATCCTACCATTTTCTTTGCTAAAAGGGTTATTGCGGGATCTGTGAGATCACTTTGGACCTCATATTTATTATTTACTTGTTATTCAATGTTCGTTATTTTAATTAGCATGCCTATAACTTGAATTTAATAGTTAATTCAAATCTGATCTCATCATATTAGGGTAGATCTCCTATTGTCCTGCATCAATTTTGGTATCAGAGACAAGTTTGCATAGGGAGTCATTTAGAATCATCATAAATCATTGCTGTGTTGCATTAGTAGTTTGTTTCATCTAGTTGCCCATCTTGTATGCCCACACGGAGTGGTAGAGATATCCAACCTGAGCATCTCAAAATGAATCCAGAACAGGTAACTAAGATTGTCCAGGACATGTTGGGACCCATCATGACCCAACTGACTGCTCTCCGGCAGGAGTCACAGATTCGAGAGGAGGCGCTTACTGCCCGCCTTGTGAATATTGAGAGATCGCAACAAGGTGATAATGCACATCGCCGCGATCGTAACAGGAACCATGAGAGGAACAGAAGACATGAGCGTGACGATGATACCGACTTCGAGTCTGAGATTGGAAACAACCATAGGGCACGCGGTAGAGAACGAAACCCGGAAGATTGGGTTTTGAAGAGTGTTAAGGTAGAAGCCCCATCTTTTGACGGTCGGATAGACCCGCGAGCCTACTCCGACTGGGAGTCTGACATGGATCACTACTTTGAGTGGTACGAGATGTCTGACGAGAGAAGGGTCCGATTTGCCAAAATGAAACTGGTGAATCAAGCACGGTTGTATTGGGTTGATGTTGAGCGCGGTTTGCAGAACCGACGAGAAGCGCCCATTGTGACTTGGGATGAGATGAAATTGCATTTACGGGTTAAGTAACCTACCCCAATCCTATCAGGATAGACTCTTAGACCAAAGGTCTAACCTCCGACAGGGTAGTATGTCTGTGACGGAATACATTAATAAGTTTGAAGAACTTAACCTACGATGCAATGTTCAGGAAGACCTTCCAGGCCGAATGTCTAAATTCAGAACAGGTCTTCGTCAAGAGTTTCAGAGAAAGTTAATCACTGTTAAAACAGCTAGCCTAGAGGACATTTACGAGGTAGTGCTCAACCTTGAGGCTGCCATGAAAAGTAAACAGGCTAAGCGTAGTGATTACCGGGGAACGGACTCTAAGCCTTATCCTTCGAGCGGTAAACCAAATTTTGGGGGCCAACCTCCTAGAAATCCTGCCACTATACCACCCACCTTCAAGGATAACAAAGGCAAGGGAATCGTTGGTGATAACTCTAAATGGAGCAACTCCGTTACTTGCCACAATTGCAATGGTCGTGGGCACTTCGCCCGTGACTGCCCCTCCCGAAATCTCTGCATTGAAGATATAGAGGATGAGAGTGACCCAACAGTAGATGCCTACATCCCGGATTTTGTGCCTAGTGATGATGATTGTGGTGATCCGGAGGATCGGGTATCTTTTCTTAGATTTGCTCCCTCTTATCATGGAAATCAAAATGTACAAAATAAAATGGAGGGTGAACTACCTCGTGTGATGGTAGTACGATGTGCATTAACACTCCAAGAAAATGAGGACTGGCGTAGGACATCCATCTTTCACACCTACGTCAAATGCAATGATAAGAGCTGTAAGGTCATCATTGATAGCGGAAGTTGTACCAATGTAGTTTCTGCCAACAATTTGTCCCGCTTAGGCTTGACCCCAGTACCCCATCCCAAGCCATACCGTGTGTCATGGGTAGATTCTACATCCATTCCCGTCACTCAGCGTTGCCTGGTCCCAGTGCACATGTCCACTTATCAGGACCAATTGTGGTGCGATGTGGTCCCTATGGATGTGGGACATCTTATCTTAGGGAGGCCTTGGATCTATGATTTGGATGTCACCAACTTTGGACGCACCAACATCTGTGTCTTTAACTACAAAGACAAGAAGGTGAAGTTGCACCCACTACCCCCTAAAGATAAGACTGGCAAGAAAGAGAGTGAAGAGAAGGTCAGCACTAGTGCCTCGAATTCTAAAACAAAGAGCTTACATATCTTGAGTGCTAGTGAATTCCAGGCTGATCTAGAGGAGAGGATTGGTGAGGGTTCAGAGGAGGACCCCATTGTCTATGCCGTAGTGGCTACGGAAGTTTCCAAAGAGCCAACTACTAGCATCCCACATGAGGTGGAACCTGTCTTTTGGGAGTTTCAGGATGTCTTTCCTGAAGAATTGCCAAATGAACTCCCACCAATGCGCGATATCCAACACGCGATTGATCTTGTTCCGGGGGCAACATTGCCTAATCTGCCACATTACCGGATGAACCCTTTGGAACACGCAGAACTGAAGAGACAGGTAGATGAACTCCTTGACAAAGGTTTCATTAGGGAGAGCCTAAGCCCTTGTGCCGTTCCTGCACTTCTTACTCCAAAGAAAGATGGGACTTGGAGAATGTGTGTGGACAGTCGAGCGATCAACAAGATCACTGTCAAGTATCGGTTCCCGATACCTAGATTAGATGATATGCTCGATATGATGGCTGGTGCCACTATCTTTTCTAAGATAGATCTTAAAAGTGGCTATCACCAGATTCGCATTCGTCCTGGGGATGAATGGAAAGACCGCCTTCAAGACAAAGGACGGATTGTATGAATGGCTAGTGATGCCATTCGGGTTGTCCAATGCACCAAGTACTTTCATGCGCATCATGACACAAGTGCTGAGGCCATTCATGGGAAAATTCCTAGTTGTTTACTTCGATGATATTCTCATCTATAGTAACACAACGGAACAACACCTCAATCATTTGTGGCAAGTTTGTAGCACTTTGCGTAAGGAACAACTGTATGCAAACCTAAAGAAGTGCACCTTCATGACAGATAGTGTGATTTTCTTGGGTTTTGTCGTTTCTGCTGCAGGGATGTCTGCTGATCCTGAAAAGGTGAGGGCAATTGTTGAATGGAAAATTCCATCCAACATCCATGAGGTACGAAGCTTCCACGGGTTGGCCACGTTTTATCGTCGTTTCATCAAGGGGTTTAGTACCATCATGGCTCCAATTACCGATTGCATGAAAAGGGGAGAGTTTAATTGGAGCCCAGCTGCGACAAAAGCCTTTCAGGAAATCAAAGCCAAGATGACTGAAGCACCTGTCATGCGCTTGCCTGACTTTTCCAAGGTGTTTGAAGTGGCCTGTGACGCATCTGGCGTCGGAATTGGAGGTGTTTTGAGTCAAGAGGGACACCCAGTTGCTTATTTCAGTGAGAAGTTGAATGAAGCAAAACGAAAAAAGTACTCAAACTATGAGCGAGAGAGTTTTATGCAATAGTTCAATCATTGAAACATTGGCGCCATTATTTGTTACCGATGGAATTTGTTTTGTACTCAGATCATGAGGCATTGCGGTACTTGAACTCTCAATCTAAGTTGAAAGGGGAACATGCCAAATGGGTTGAACTATTACAAGAGTACACTTTCGTTTTTAAAGCACAAGGCAGGAGTGGAAAACAAACCGGCGGATGCGTTAAGTCGCAGAATCAATTTAATTCATTCCATGAATGTCGAAGTCACTGGGTTTGAGCGTTTGAGAGATGACTATCCCTCCTGTCCAGATTTTGGGGATATATTTGCTTCGCTTTCTGATAATCCCCTGCGGAGCATTGATCGGTTTACGTTGAAAGATGGCTATGTCTTTCGTGGAAATCAGATTTGCATTCCCCGCACATCCATGAGAGAATTTTTAATTTGGGAGCTCCACGCTGGTGGAGTGGGCGGTCACTTTGGTCGTGACAAGACCATTCTTCTTGTCGAGGACCGTTTCTTTTGGCCCAGTCTCAAGCGAGACGTCGCCCGCACCATTGAGCGTTGTCGCACTTGCCAACTGGCAAAACAGCGTAAACAGAACACGGGGTTGTACACTCCATTGCCAGTGCCTCACGCACCGTGGCAAGACATTAGTATGGACTTTGTGCTTGGGCTTCCCAAGACCAACAAACAGCATGATTCCATACTAGTTGTCGTGGACCGCTTCTCTAAGATGGCCCACTTTGTTCCTTGCTCCAAGACATCAGATGCTTCGCATGTTGCGAAAATTTTCATGGAGCGCATTGTTAGCCTGCATGGTGTCCCAAAAACCATTGTGTCTGACCGGGATGTTAAATTTACCAGTTACTTTTGGAAGACACTGTGGAAAATCTTAGGAACAAAACTACAATTCTCATCTGCGTACCATCCACAGACTGATGGTCAGACAGAGGTAGTCAACCGAAGTCTGGGAAATCTTTTGAGATGTTTAGTTGGTGAGCATGTTAGATCATGGGAGTCGGTCCTACCAATAGTAGAGTTTGCATACAACAGTTCAGTTAATAGATCCATAGGCATGAGTCCTTTTGAAGCAGTAACTGGGTACAAACCTAGGATGCCTGTAGATCTCATTCCCATGTCCTCCATTCATCGCCCGTCTGAGTCAGCCGATGCATTCATTCAACGCATTCATTCATTGCATAATGAGATCAGAAAACGAATTAACTTGCAAAATGATAGTTATAAAATATTTGCTGATTCACATCGCCGGTTCATTGAATTTCAAGTGGGTGATGATGTCATGGTCCGCATAAGGCCAGAGCGGTTCCCACAAGGAATTGCCAAGAAATTACAGGCCCGCAGTACTGGCCCATTCAAAGTTTTGAAAAGGTTGGGTCCTAATGCGTATGTCTTAGATCTTCCACCTGATATGGGTATTAGTGCTACCTTCAATGTGGAGGACCTGGTTCCTTTTCGGGGCCCTCCCATGTGTCCCAACAACCCACCTTCTACCCCTTCGCCCAACCGTCTGGACCATCTTTTTGAGCCCACTACTTTCCAAAACCGTTTCCCACAACCAACCCCACCCCCACCACCTAAAGCTCAACGGATGGACATTGTGGAAGATATATTGGATGACCAATTGGTCTCCACCAGACAGGGAGGCATACAAAAATTCCTTGTCAAGTGGAAAGACAGACCGCAGCTTGATAGCACGTGGATCACGCGCGAAGAGTTGCAGCGCATCGATCCTGACATCCTCGAGCGCTATGATAGTTTTATCTCACCGGAGGTGCGATCTTCCCAGCCGAGGGGAATTGATGGGGACATCAGATCTGATCCCCCTCGTTCTTATAAGGTCTACCAAAGATCGAGGCGCAGGAACACTGATCAAGCCGCGTTATGGTTGGATGATTCATGCCCGGGCTTTGATCGTGAAGAAATTGCATATCCACCATTGATTTGTCACCGCGAGGGCATCAAACGGATGGATTGTGCAGAATAACGAAGAGAAGGCCCCATGTGCGCAATCATCTTGAGGGCCCCACATTGGGAAGTGCCACATGGGAGGAAATAAAATAGTTTTGAAGTCTAGAGGGGCCCAAGTTAGTTAAAAGAGTCATAGTAGAACAAAGGGGCCCATGTTTTGTTAAAAACTTAAGTAGTGAAATAAAGGGGGCCCACAACTTAAGTTGCAATAGGGTTTTATTTCTTTCATTCGTTCCTTGTGTTTTCTTTTATGGGATGATGTCATCATTCTTCATTAGGGTATTTTAAAAGACTGCCTTTGTATTCTGGGATGCTATGTTTTGATGATTGAATGAAAAGAATACTTCTTCTTCCACCTTGAACCTCTAGAGTCTACCTTCTCTTGAGAATCTCTGTAAGGCCTCCGGATCGGAGTTTGGTGAGAGCCCAATAAAGGTATCTTCTATCTCTTTCACTTTTCTATTTCCAAGAGCTTTATTGACCCTTACCATCTAACCCTAGGCCAGATCTAGAACTTCTTTCTCACCAAAGAACTTCAAATTTCAGATCTGAACCTTGCTGAATTCTTACCAAAGATCTTTAATTTCAGATCTGAGCCTTGCTGAATTTTTAGACCTGAGATTTATCAGATCTGAACCTTATTGCAATAAACGTTTCATCCAAACCATTGGATATAAGTCATTGGCCCTATGCAGCTTGGAAGTTCTATCTTCCATTAAGATCCTACCATTTTCTTTGCTAAAAGGGTTATTGCGGGATCTGTGAGATCACTTTGGACCTCATATTTATTATTTACTTGTTATTCAATGTTCGTTATTTTAATTAGCATGCCTATAACTTGAATTTAATAGTTAATTCAAATCTGATCTCATCATATTAGGGTAGATCTCCTATTGTCCTGCATCAGGGCTCCTCAAAAGTCATCCATAATTTCCTCATCTCAAAAGTAAGAAGGGGGGATGAATCAGCCTGGGTCGGTCAACCCTAAGCCTCAAGTATGTATTCATTTATCTTTTTATCTTTTTTTTAGCATAAAAAGATGCATCACCATATACATTTGCTGCTTTTATTTTTTGCTTGATTTATATTTTATGTTAGAAAAATGTTAAAGAAAAAAAATGAAAAAAAAAAAATCATGGAAATCCATTGTCCACATAGCCAAGAAAAATAATGCATCCCTTTGTTTTGCCTTTTCCCTTTGCTGAATTTTCTGGTCATACAATTTTTATTTAATTAATTGGTAAGCTCTCGTCTACTTATAATGTCTACATGTTTCTTGTTTCAGGTTTATTTATATTATTACATGCACGCACTTGAGACGGCCACTTACCTCACTGGTAAGTGGCGGCAGTTCTCACCTAGCTGCCCAAGGTTCGAACCCTGGGTACGCCACCTCTTCCCACTTGTGTAGGCTTTCTTCCCGCTTGTGCGGGCTTCTTTCTCACTTGTGTGGGCCTTCCTCCCATTTGTGCGGGTTGTCTTTCCGTGTGTATGTGGGCTCTCTCTTGGCTCCCAGCCCCCTTGGCTGGGTTACCCAAAAAAAAACTTGCACGCACTTGAGATCGGCTAAGTGCCTATGCTCGCCCTAGTCAGGACCATCAAGTGCATGCCAAACGGTGGGGATAATTTTATAGTTGGGTAGGGGGTGGCCCAATAAGAAGCCTGATTGGTCATCACACAGCATGGATATTAAGGCCCCACGATCAACGGTTGAAAAATGATCAAAATTTTAAAATGTAATATCTACCCAGATGAGTGCCAAACTTGGTCATGAAGCAGTTCTTTTCCTTTTCTCCCATTTGTACGTGTGCTGCTTCTTTTTTTTACCTTCGATTTTTCTTTTTTTTGGTGTGGGTGGTGGGTGGGTTAGGTCTTGTGATGGGATTGTACGTGCACATGTGGTGGAGCTCACGTTATGAGTATGAACTCAGTTGTTCACCTAATCACTGGGATATGTATAGCTTTATTGACTGATGGTTGTATTTTTGTTTATGCCTGTTATGTTTTTAGTTGTGTGAACCATAAACGTTTCTATATCTTCATGTGGATGTTATTTTAGATGAAATGTTTAAGCTAATATTCTCCTTTCTTTCCCTTAAACATGCACCTAGCTGAATCAAACACCCTCTTGCACCTAAAGCCTCAGGCTCCAACTCGTTTTGGAGCCTTGACAACATTAAGTATAGTTCTATATTAGGCCACAGTCATTTTCTTAACAGGTTCATTAATTTCAATATAAAGTAATGTGATATAAGAAATTGAAATTACATGAAATAGCTGGACTCCGAGCACGCCGTATGCTAGTGGCAGGGCAGACTCCACAAATGGGGATAACAGTTGCATATCTGGTGGATCAGTAGCATTCGGATCAGTGAAGTACTTGACAACCTCTGGTGGGAGCATAGTTATCTGTATGATGGAATAGAAGCATAATCTGGATCAGATAATGGAGCATGATCAAATGGTATGAGGTACAAACAGATAGCAAATAGACATGTGAAAGAGGGGAAAAAATGTACTATCATACCTGAGATGCAATTCCTAACTCTACACAGGAACCTATGGTAAGGACAAATAGCAGGAGAGCAATAACATATTGCCAAAGTGTCGTAGGTCCAGGTTCAGAAACCTCTTTCCGCAGCAAGCCAAAGCTTACACGTGGCCCACCACGTGGATCTGATCCCTCTGAATTGGGTTCCTCCACCATAAATAGGTTGTACTTGTTGCCCATGACCTCAACAAGTTGACGTTGTAATTTTGCAAAAACCTCTTCTCTCTTTCCCCTTAAGTTTCCGAGGAAAAGAATGCCTTCACCAAGATCTCCGAATGGCTCTTCTCTGGTTACCCAAAATGTTGAGTAGCCAAAAAGCTTTTCCTTGATCAGCTTCACATCAGAAGGATCTACTTTCTCTGGTCCAAGGAGTTCCAAGAGTTTAAAAGAATCAACTTGAAAACTATTGTAGGCAGGTCCCTCGGGAAAAATTCCTGATGGCTGAAAAGAAAAGGTTTCATGTGTCCTTAGAGAACAATAAGCAAATTAATAGGCAACATGTGAACCTAGAAATTTAAAGCCAGGAAAAGGTATAGTATTTCAAAGGTGCAATAAATAATAGAAAACTGTAATGACCATCAGAACCAAAACATTCAGACTTACCAACACATCCTTGAGCAAAAATATGTAAACAGTATCAAGGACTACACCTCTTTCACATTGACTGAAGACAATTTAAATTTTCTGAGCTGCAACTTGGAACAAGGAGGGAACCTAATCATCAAAAGAGTTAACCAAGGGCCTCATATAATCTTCAATACACTGGCTGTATTGAAACAACTTTCCCATCATTATGTGCTACCATTCAAAAACATTATAAGCTAATTATCAACTAAAAAAAATTAAAAATTGAAAGAAATAAGGTGAAACATGGAGAGCCTAAGTGCTCCTCCCGTGATAACAACCGACAGGAACCTTACCAAAGGAAGAGTCCAAGCCACCAAGCCCAGAACTGATACCCGTAGTCATCCATTACTATTTCTAGGTTCTATTGAAACTTCACATGAGCCTACTCATGGTAAAAAAACTAACAGCAGTGAAGCATGGGCTTAAATAACTCTTTAGATGGTGACAATGACAATAATCACCCACCTGGGAGTTTGGCGACTGGCATAAGGCATGGGTATGCTCCCCACGTCATGTGCTTGAATCCAAACCTATACTTACCGGTGCACGTGTGTGTGGGTTTCATGCGTGCGGCCGGGGGAGTAGTCCTGTCAGGTTATCTACTTCGGGGAAACCCTTGTCATAAAATATATATATATATATATATATAAAACAATGGCAATGATCAACATAGATAGATTTAATGGAGATTGGACACTGACAGCCTTCCAAGAATGAGTGGAATATTTGTGGGATAGAAAATTTACAAGGAAAAGTGTTCCTTTGTGTCAGTGAGCATGAAAGTTGATTCAGACACTTGCTGCTGTGATAGATACTTCAAACTGAGGATAATCTTTATGAAAGATGAGCATGGACAGAAACCACAATTTTTATTTAGTCGTTTCAGTATGCATGCATTTTGGTATGCGGCAATGTCACTATTTCAGACTACAATGAAGATTCTCTCGCCGATTTCCCAAGAACAGTCAGACGACAGTGAGTTCCATTTAGAAGACAATTTTCAATGGGACCAGCAAGTGGTTGATCAAATCATATGCATTGATGCAAGGCCATATGTGTCACAAAAGAAAATAAAATCAATACATGACAAACAGATTCCAACTGATATTTGACTAGAGGTAATGCAAGGTTCAAGTTTGAAGCAGTTGTATTAAGTCCATAATTAATAATCCATGCATTCCAAGTGAACCTAATGTTCTTATTTTGGTCTCAACACCAGTGTACTCAATTTTCTTTACCAACTCGATTGGTTGCTTTGCCCAAAAATTAAATAAAATTCGTTGGGTTCTTGATATCAATTTTCCTTCAAAGGGAAACACACCTCAAATCCTGACATTGGCATTCCTATAAATCTTGTCGAGTTCAGATAATAATGACAATAAGGAATCTTTGAATTTTGGATGAATGTTAGGACTAAGGATATCCAAGTTGAGCATATTAAGAACATATTTCAGCAGATTCAATGGAATTCTCATTTTCAAATTGGAGTCACCAATTTGTGGTAAACAGATTTCTCAAAAAACAAAAAAAAAAAAAAAAAGGGTGGGCAAACAGAGAATCAATTTTCAAAGAAATGACAATCAGTAGAACAGCTCAGTTTGCATTGCATCAAGAACTTCAGTGAAAACACGAAAACGTCATGGGACATTGGTTGGATTTCTTGAGCACATCCAAGTGACCAATGATGTGATATGTAACCAAGTCATCTAAACTCAATGCGATTTTCTCCGGGCCAGCATTCCCTACATATGGGATTGGGACCTCCTTTCGGTGATCCGGCAGCTAGTCCGGTGGACCACAACTCAAGCATGCAATCCCCATCAAATAATCATTAATTCATTGCCATCCACCTCTGTCAAATAGGCAGTAAAGTAAATATAGTCAACATGGAAAACATTCCACCGAGTCTCTTGCACTCAATGTATTCCACATCCACTGTCTATGCAGTATGACACCCACCAAAACAAACAAACTCGGCTCACCGAAAAGTTGAAAACTTTAGATACCCACCCATCCACTGTGCGTCAATTTCTCTTCAATCCAAACCACTGGATCAAACCCAATCCCCATCCCCCCAATTGTTATGGGATCAGCTTAAAATGCATTCTCACTCATAAAATCAAACAAGCTATATTACCCTTTAGCCTTTCCTACTATGATTCGAGATTGATAGAACACAACAAACAGAAAAAGAAAACTACCATTGCTGACAACTTTCTGATCAGATGAGAAGTCCCACAAATAGAATTTTCAATACCTTTGAAGGAAGGGAAGATATCCGAGACTGCTCCGACGTCGATTCGCCATTCACCTTTCTATCTGCCTCTTCTGCGGTCTTCAATTTCGAATCACTCGATTCCTTGTCCTCTCCTCCGCCATTACCATCTATGCTAAAGCACCTCAATCTATCAAACCGGTCAGAACTGCTGCATCGCCTCTGGGTCAAAACCTCTCCATACAATCTTCCTCTGAACAAGAAACATGGAGTCTTCGCATTGCTTCGATCTAGCGGCCGGATTTTCTCTACTCCGGTAGGGAATTGGCGGAATCTGAAGTTGGGATTGATGATGGAGGAGCTCGGAAGAGTTCCCATCGATTTGAGAAAGAGAACAAAGCAATCGAAGCAAAAGAAAACCCTAGATTTTGGGGCTGGGTTCAGTGGCAGAAATGGGAAATTGAAGGGGTTTGAGAGCGTACGGCCGACGCCTGGACCCTGGTTTTCGTCGTTTTGGATAGAGCAAAGTTTGTTTTTTTAAGCTGGAGAGGAGAAATGCAAAGGTATCATACAAGTGATGTGTATTGTATCATTAAGAAATTGGAGTTGTATATATATGGAGATAGTTAAAACATTATTTAAGCTATCATCTGAATAGTGAGGAGTGTATTATAGTATTTGTAGGCTGGATCCTACAAAAGTGGTCCTTCAAGAGTTACATAAATTAAATTAAAGAGGTGTTTGTGTAAGATCCGCGGAAATAAAACAAGATCCTTACTTCAAATGTCGGCCGATAGATCCTTTATGCTCATGAAAATTTAAATTGAAATGTAGGAAAATCTCAAATCTTGAAATTTCAAATCTTTGGTCCACCAAACACTTGAGCGAAGAAGATGTTGGAAAATAAGGCGCTTTTTCCGTTCCGTTTCCATGCCACTAGCTCTACACATGCGCACCTTAGAGGTGACAAGTGACTCGCAGTGGACACCTTGTTTCGGAGTCATTTGTTTTTACATGTGTAATACTAGCAGCAAAGCTCAGGCCCAAAAAATGGGAATATATATATATATATATATATAATAAAATTACAAAAATAAATTTATTTCATCTATTTGGGTAAGCTATCACTCTCAAACTTTCGTTCCTTTAGTTGGTATCATTCCTATAAGCCTAGATCTAGTGAGACAAGTCATTTCAATTCGTCATTTCATTTCTTTTATATGTAGGGTTTTGTAGTGAGAGCAATAGATTTTAGGGTTTTGCTTTAGAAACTTGATAGCAAGTGGGTAAGGCATGAAATTGGTAGAAATTGGTGATTCAAACACCCAAGGCAAGTAAACACTTAAAAAATGTGCATGTTTCCTTCTATTCTTTGATTCTTGTATGAATCTCATGCTAATTACCCAATTTCAGCTCATTTGTTCATTTTGTTTTAATTTGGTATTAGATTTGTAAATGGGTATTTTAGATTATGTAATTAGTTTGATGCTTTGGTTGGGAATGTTATTTGGAGGTTTGGAGTGAGCATTAGAGGCTCATTTTATGTAGGATAATGCCTTATGGAAAGCTTATGTTTGATGGAGCTTGGAAATCACCTAAACATAGCCATTTTGGGATTCAGTTCGCGTGCCGGTGGTTACCTAGCGGTTAACCTCCAACTTTCGTGGTTACAAAAATAGAATGTGTACTTTTTTACTTCCTGCCCACAGTTAGCCTCCGACTGACCACATTTTCTTACTAGTAATTTTAAACGGCCATAACTTTTGAATCGTTCGTCCGATTTTGGAAGTCTATGATAAAAGGTTAGGAAAGATATGGGATATTTGAATCAATGAATTTAGCCTCATAACTCATGCTATCCTGATCGTACTTAGGTAAACAAAGTGTAGTTCATATTGGAATCAACTTAATAGGACTCTTAGGTGGTTATGAGCTAGTTTTGGACCTTAACTTTGGAACCTTGAACCTTAAATTAAGCCAAATAGATTTCTAGTGTTAGAGGGTGACGTTTGAGTGCACATACACTCTCATGGAAACTCATTTTTTTGACTTGTTTTTACCCTGAACCAAATGTGTTATCTTTAAGGTATTTGGTGTCCCAAATTAGATAACGCCTGGGTTTCTCTCATAGCCAAATGGGGTTGAAAACTTTAAGCCCATACATTGTTGGACAGTAAAGCCCATGGGTGTTCCGAAACCTTATGATTGGCTTGTCATGCATCCTTGATTTTTGTATATGACCCTTATGCATGCATTTCATTTCTGTCTCTAGTATGTTCACATACTATGTCGTGTTACGCACTTATAATTATGGTCATATACTTGTCCGTGATTATAGTTCGTATATGTTCATGCTCACGTTATGTCACACCATGATATTTGATGTACTAACTATTCCTTGAGTCGGCAACCCTAGCACAGTTGGACCCGGCTGGATGTGGATTTAATTATTTTCATGGACCTTTGTATATGGGATTTATGGGGGGTTGACCGGTACCTCAGGTCCATGATGGAGTTTCCAGGCTTTATGCCTCTTAGTGACACCTCATGTTATGTTATGCTATGCTCATGCTCTCATGTGATTTAATGTTTACATGCTCATGTGGGATAATATAACTAGGGGTGCACATGGGCGGTTTTGATCGGTATAGAGGGAAAACCATCAACCCAACCGAATCCATTAGTTTTCTATTTTTCCAAACTAAACCGAATGCCCTTGTGCTCAAACCGAACTGAAAGGAACCGGTTCGGTTGCGTTTTTTTTTTTTTTACACAAAAAAATGGCAGTTCAATTTGTGAGAGAAATCATCAAAATAGTAGTAGCATAAGTGCTCACTGAATCTTAACCAAACAAAAATATTTAAAGTTATCACATCCCAAGGCAAATCCAACATAAAACATAATAAATTTTTAAAGTCATTATATATCCCAAATCAAATTAAAGCAGATAACCAAAGAAGCAACAACTTTACTCCAAACCACCAGCACTCCAGCAGCAACTCTATAAGCCATAACACTTCGAATGAACTTCATGCGAGTTATGAGAAGGCAGAACCGATAACCTTAAAAGTAAAATCGCAGTATTGAGTTCACGTGAGTTGTTGAATGAAAGTATGAAACTATGAAAGTACAAAACCCTAAGGCTAAAATAGTCAAAACTCAATACTCAAGTTAATACACACGGTCGATTTGGTTTAAGTGGTTAACCGTGGGTTTAAATTGATAACCGACCAATATAATGCGGTTTCTATAATTTTTGAACCGTTGACCGAACCAATCTGAACCGCCCTGGTTTGGTTTAGGTTTTACGGTGATACTGGATTTTTTGTACAACCCTATATATAACTTATGTAGTTGTACAAACTAAATATATTATGTTTATATACCTATCACCGTTGATTCTTATTTATCACGTATCTACTCATGTATTAATTACGTATATATTTTCGTACTTTACTTTATATGACCTATCTCGTCATTTCTACTCATTTGGTATATACGTTATATTTTGTACTTGTTTACCATGCTTAGCTCAGTCCAATGATGCTACACCAGGCGTTACAGGTGATTATCACGCTGACACCATTGCAATGGAGATTACGAAGATTGGGGAGGAGACTCCTCAATAGCTAGCAGAGTGGACCTCAGAGGATGTCTTTTAGACATCTATGCGTTGAGTAGACACATGTCACCATTTTCCTTGAGCATGGCATTGATTGCCATAAACTTAGACTTGATTTAGACATTTTATTTAGGATTGTAAACTTAACTGATGCCTTACTTCCGCTGTACTTTCTTACTTTTTTAACTTTGAAACTTAAAATCTTAACTATGCTCATTGATTGATTTATGCTCTTATATCATGTTCTATGTGACAGATTTATGGATATGGATAGGTATTTATGGTTGAACTATACAGGTTAATGAAGTTTTAATCTCACACATGATATTCCATGGGAAAACCCGTTAGTGGAATTTAATTGTGCATCAAGTTGGTTTGAATTTTCACGCAGGCGCATATCATGCTTCAAGATGAGCGTAATCTCAGGCTCGGGACATGACACAATTGGCTACGAACATTTGGAAATCATGGAATTCCTGATTTCCTGAACTTCTAAAAATGTTGCTTGTGAGATAAGAATTTTTTAACAAGAAAAAAGAAAAAGATCCACGATGACCTTTCAAGTGCTCCACGTAATGACAACAATTTATAATACCCTCGCATGAATAATGGGTGTTTTCAAATGATTTAAAGCTAAATCTACAGCCTCGAAGATAAGAGGCATGAATCTATCTCTTTCTCCATCCATCTACAAATAACCAAGGAGATGAAAAAGGTGAATCAAAGAGAAATGATACATTCATTCATAATTAAAGAGACTGATAAAGGATGTTGAGTTATTGGTTTTCTTTGGGTCAGTTTGTTCATGAGGGGAAGAGTAAAACCAAAAGTATGGTCAAATCATAAATAAACAAAAGATGGGGTGCTGTAAAAGTAAAAAGCACTTTGAAGACAATATTATTTATACTTCTCCTAAACTCATGACAATTGGGGTTATTAATTTAGCAATAAAGAGAGTAACAAGAGAATAAAAAGAGGAGGGAGTAAAATCAAAAAGTAACTCGTTCTCAAAATGTTACACCTTTGGGGCTCAGTGGTTCATCAATAAGGAGTGTGAAAAATGTAATGCTGAGTTATAAAATGGAGATGTGGCTATTTTACTTCATTGCTATCTAACTGAAAAAGGGGAGGGGAGTGTAAATTCGATGTGATATGAAAACAAGTTTCTTACCCCACTTTTTGTTTTTATACTCTCACAATGGGGACCCACTGAATTTCATTGGGTCCCATGCGAGAACAACACTAATGCACAGTCGATCACATTCACCTTTTCCATATCGTGACATCTCCCTCACGTTTACTCTTTCCATATGCAATAGATGCAGTCCATCTACATGGGGCCCACTTGGAATCACCTTTGATCAGTGCAGCCATTTTCACATTCTGATCCCCTATATCTAGCACTAGGTCCAATATGGCTCTCATCAATTCACTATCCATCATTAGAGTGAATCTCAAATAAATCTATGCTTACAAGACCACTAAACGTTAAGACAATTAAATCAAAGCTAAGATAACTTGACCGTATTTTTTCTTTTGACCCTTATCTATAGAAAGACCTCTTCATGAATCCTACCCTTACTAATAAAAAAAGCATCTAAGTGGATCCCACGAGCTAAGTTGCGTATACGCAACTTGCAGTGTGCACATTGGCACCTACGTAAACAAGGAGACACTCCCAAGATTAACTTTCGGGACCACCAAAGGATCATTGTGATTTTTTCATTAAAAAAAAACAATTGAGTGAGTGCATTATCTGGCATAAGATTTTATATGGTTGGAAAATTGGATAAAACATTAATACCTAACATGTATTGGGTGTAACCATATATATACCACTCTCATTAGGGGTATAACGTTTCAGTTTATCGTTCATTTTGAAAAAAACCATTAACCAAACCGTATTTCATGGTTTTTTATTTTTTTAAAACCGTAATTGTAATTGAACCGTGAAAAATCGAACCGCAGTTAACCACAGTTAACGGTTCAGTTACGCTTAATTGTCACTTTAAAAAATTTTGTGAAAAATTTTCCACTTACCAAGAAAACTTACTAAAAAAAAAAAAAAAAAAAAAAAAAACTATAGTTGGAGAATGACATAATATCTTACTGTAAAAAAAAGAAAAAATAATTTTCATTCAGACCTTTATGTTTTATTTTTATAAGCGTAACGGTTTAGTTAACGGTGTGTTTTGAAAATATGGTTAACCAAATAGCGGTTAACGGTTCAGTTCGGTCAATAACCGTGAGTCGAGAAAAAAAACCGTAATCAAACTACTAAGTAGGATTTTTCAATTTTAATAACCATAACAATAACTAAACCATGAAACATAATTATTAAGTGCGATTCGATTCGATTATTACACCCCCTAACTTTCATCATATTTGCCGCCTTAGCAACCATAACAATAAATAAAGTATGTATGTATATATAAGCCCCAAATCACGAACCCACTCTGAGTACACATGACGTGCTCACTAAGCATACCGCGCGCGGCAGAAGCGAAACAACGAATAAGCAGAAGCACTCTTTCGACTCTGATAAAATTTTCAAAACTGCAGGACCAAATGGCCTCTTCTTCTTCTTCTTCGCAATCTTGGCTGCTTTTCCTATCGCTCGTCCTTCTCTTCCTCTCATCTTCTTGCGAGCAGATCCCATTCAAAGGTACTCACTTTTGTCCAGATTCTTTTCCATTTCCGATTCCTCTTTAGAAAGATTTCATTTTGATCTCTGCTGACTCGGTACACATCCATTTCGACATATAAGCTGCTTTTCTGGCCGTGAATCCGCGTAGAACGACTACATTTGGTTAGGGTTTCGTGTTCAATGTTATTTTATTTCTATGCTTCGAGTAGCTTTGAGTTTCACGCAGTTCAGATCGAAGAATCGCTTAAGGATTTAGGGTTTTGTTGCCTTCTGTTTTGAACAATCAATCTGCACTTGTGTAGTTCATCCGGTGGCCTAGAGACGGATTGGGTCGGGCGGGCAATGCTGGAAAGAATTCCCCATTGGACAATTGTGAGTCCGGATCCTCTGAGCGTTTGATAGAGAAATTCTGAGTTGAAGGAGTGTAATTTCACAGCCGGCCTATGGCCTTCCTCTTTAAAATATAAGCCGCCCAAAGTGAATGCCCTGCATGTATTGGGGTATCCCCAAAATTTACCCTAAGAGGACTTGGTCGGTTAGGATCGAGTATTTCATGAAATAACGTGATCAATGAATAATGTAGAAGATTGTGTTATCACATTTTCTCTATCAAACTGTCAATTTTGCGGTGGAACCAACTCCTATTGAGGTAAAATTTGGGGTACCCCATACCCTGGGAGGGTGTTAATTTTTCCACTATATTTTCTTAGGTTTTCTTTTAAGTGAAAGCCTCGGAGGACCTGGACTGGATGATTGTCAGTGTCTGATAAGAGGCTTGCCCATGGATGGCCATAAATAAAGGTCTGCGAAAAGAATGATTGATGTTGCTTCAATGGGTGGCTGATTTTACATTTTAGGTGGGGGGCTGATGATTTACATGATTAATGAAGCAGCATATATGTGTATGCAAGTTTCACTGATGTATAGTTGGAGCCATGGGTTGAAATAGGATCATTAAGACACAAATGATGATCGATATTGGGATTGTAACTTTACTTTTTTCTCGTCAGTTATCACAGTACATAACTATTTAAGTACAGAAGTAGGGTGCAGTGGTGTAACATGCCAACCATGATACTTATCGTTCAATGTTTTTAGGAGCATCGTAATTGTTAATGTTTGTGCAGTATGATGCTCTGAAACAGGACACACCTAACCGAGCTTGTGGGGCATGTTGGTCTCGTTAGAAACAAGGGCTTTGAGACCTAGCCATTGACAAAAGAGTCGGGTCCATTGGACATTGCTAGCTCATCAGTTTCATAGCATTGAACTGGATTGCTGAAATGTGATAATGACACTTCCTCTTCTCTTTTAATTTCCTGCTGCTGGCTGGATCCTTAAGTCTCCTTCTATCCTATAGGGCTGGTGGAACCCATAAACTTTGCAATGTGTCCTATTGTAAAAAGTAGTAGAAGCATCATACCACAAAAGCAGTAGAGGATCTGGATCCTTGAATGATGTCATAGACGTACATAAATTCATTAGAATGCTATGTGGTGGCTGAACAAACCAGAGGTTTAAGGGCTCATAGTTTAAACATCTGAATCCTTCTAGGATGTCGTCGGCCAGACACCTCACTCGACACCCACAGATGGCATTGCCAACTTTCTGAAGTAAACTGATTGAATGGTTGGCCAAGATTATAGGAGGGGAACAAGCTTTGATGATGGGTCTCAGTTAATGAAGGCATTTGATTTGTTGTAGAAGTTGCTAAGCACTGTACATTTCTTCTGTGTGTACTGTATATCTGGTTAACTTCCATTCTGCTATTTGCTTGTGCGCACTTGTGTGGTGAAAAGGTGGGGTTCACTATATTTGTGGTAATGGTTTTATTACTAAGTCATGACCTGTAGTGGCATGGCTGTGAGTTGGCCAAGTCATGAGTTGCGCCTGGCTGAGTTGATATGGTTTTGAACGTAATTGATGTGAGAAGTAGGACCTTTTGGCTCTGACTTGGGCAGTTGGGCCTATTAGCAGTGTCCTGCTTTCAATTGCTTTCGCCTGCTTGGCACCTGAAAAGTCATGCTATGCCAAAAAAACTTTGTGTTCAGCTAGAGTGAATGAGTGGATATAAACTATATTAACTTTGACTTTAGCTGAATTGAGTTGGATCAGGTCAGATTGAGTTGGCTCACTATGAGCCTTGATCAAACCTCTAATTATAATGAGTCATTTGCTGCCTTTCCTTTAGTTGAGTATAACTTTACCCCTCTTCCTGAATTTTAAACCTTTCTGCTGTGCATTTGTTTATGCTTGTACTTGTGTTAATTTCTGATGTTAATATGTAGTATTTCACATGTTGTTTTGCTTCACTGTCCCCCATTAATATAATATGTATTTTGATGCTTTGATATTACCAGTACTTGCAACATTTTATTTGTTGCTGAGTACATTAATAACCTTTTGGAAAAAAAAGATAAAGAATAAAGTAGTATATTTTAAATGGTATTACTGTGACATTGGGATAAGGAATGAACTGTTCATGAGTGTGAGGCGAATAAGAATATGATACCATCAGACCAGAACGCAAGGCTTTTTATTGCTTTGTTGTAATTGAATATATTCCTATTCTGTAAACTCGGACCATCCGATAAATTTAATGTATATATATATATTTTTTTGCACAGATGTTGACCTGGACAACCCAGTTCTGCACTTTCTGCCTCACCCAATTCTTGGACATGCATCTCAAGGTGCTGAAGATATTATATCATGCGAGCGCATTCGTGTATGTGGATTGTCAAGGTCGAACATTAGGAGCTATGCCAATGCATTTCGGGTCACGTTGAAACCATCAGATTCAATACCAGAGAGGCTTTATGGCAAGATCGAGGTTTGTTTTCACGGGTAAGCAGAAAATATTATTTCTCTGCACTTATTTGCATAGTCACACCTCTAATGCTGCAATTTGCAGCTTCTCCAGAAATTGATTACGGGAATTTGTAATGCTGAAGTGTATTTACAGGAATGCTTCTATTGGATTATGTCAATGTGAAAAGGATGAGTGGAAAACTGTTCCAAAGCAGCTTTGGAGTACTGTTATGTCACCATATCAAGATAGATATATTGATGTTAAACTTGTGGATGGATTTACTGGTTCTATCACAGTTTCCGTTGAAGAAGGTTGGCACTTAACTGCGGTCCAAAATTCCAGCTTTATAATTGCTTTTCTATTTTGGTCTCTTTTCCCTGAAGTCCGACTTAGGATTGTTAATTGTGGATGCAGAGTTTCAACAATGGCGTCTATTTTGTCTTGGTTTTGGGTTTGTTTTGCTGCTACTGGCACCAATTATCAGTAGTTGGGTTCCATTTTATTATAGCAGCTCGATGGCTCTCGGGGTTCTGCTGGTCATCTTGATCCTTTTGTTTCAGGTATTTCCCCTATGAAAGGTGTAGCCCTTTATTGGCTTTGTTTAGTTGCATATGAAATGTATGCCAAAACTTATTATTCTGCAGTGCTTCTATATTTAAATTACTTTAGCTACCGACAAACTTTAAGAACTTTAAATATGGCATGCAATTGTATCTTAAATATAGACAGAAACTTTTGATGCCTATTTGATTGCTGGGACATTCCAAAATTGGTGGATGAGGTCCTGTAATGTCCCCCCTTTTACATTTTTTTAATGGCTGTCCCTTTAGTCGTCATGCATGTTTGAAGATTAAGATCCATATGGAAAACTTATTGTAGCTAATTGATTCTTTTGATTAAAAATCTATGTTGTAGCTAATTGATTCTTTGGATAAAAAATGTAAGTCATATTATCTATGTGTTTACCAAAAAAAAAAAAAAAAAGTCTATGTGAAAGTTTGGACTTTGGTATTCTAGTTTTACTATTGGAATTCAGTAATGAAATCAGTGCACCTCAAGTCGTGGTACTCTATAATTGAATATATGTTTGGTTGTGCATATGGGGCTGCATGAAATTTGAATTCACAATGAATGGTTACTGCTTTACAGACAACATCCACAAACCACCCACACCCCCCACACCCCACCACCCTACCCCCCCCCCCCACCCACCCACCAAAAAAAAAAAAAACCATTATTGGAATTGATGCTGATAATGGCGTGGACATGGGCGGAACTGGGGTACAAATGGGCCCCCTTGGATTTTTTTTTTTTTCCTTTTTTGTGCCCCTCAAGGAAAATTTTCTGGGTTCGCCCTTGGGCATGGAACTTAAAGGCAGATCCCAGCAATCTGCTAATCCTATTTTTTATTACTCCATCTCCCCAAATGAATGTCTGAATGGAATAAATGGAAAATCGTCCATATCACCACAACCACTTGGGTGCATCAATATAGACTTGAAGTCAACATCCAATAAACATCTTAAGAACTATGACTCCATATGAGCCATTCTCCTTTTGTTTTATCAATTTTTTTTTGGGTAAATGTTTTATCTCTCCATTCTCCAATCCATACTGTTGTTATAAATGACAATTTTTCCCATGCTGTGTCAGGTTGAGCCATATCCACTCTTGGTGGGTGCGTATCTGTCAATCCCTTCAAGTTTTACCCTTGCAAGCTATGATGCCCCATTTACAGCATGGACTTTGTGGGGATGGCAGGAGCACATATTTTATGCATGAAAACAATGAAGTATCAAATATGATATGAGACTGATATGTCGCCTAGTTTGAAGTATCTGGGTATCCTAGCAGTTTTTTTTTTCCTGCTAACAATATATCATTTAATATTCAACAACTCCACATAACAACATCAAACCCATCACAAGATACAAAAGAGAGAGAGTTCCAGAAACTGAAAAATCTTTTGGCTAAGGGTATCATAGCTTGCAACCATACTTGAGGAGCATATTTCCTACCCTCAGTTCCTGTCACTGAACCATGGATATTTGATCATCTTAATGACAGTTGGGTGTTGGCATCATAGTTAACTATCCCATTTATCAATGTAAATGGAGAGAGAAAATAGATGTGCAGCATCTTAAAGGAAGAACTCAATTGCAGAGTTTTTATATATGCTGGGGATTCCTTGTACTTTCATAGTGAATGCATTTTTTTATTTTTAACTTTTCTCTTTATCAGTTATGGTTCTTTTATTGGTTTCGATTTAGAGTTCTTTTGCTACTGTAAAAGGTTACCACTGTAGGAAACACATGCTGCCTCATTGTTTCGCTTAAACTGTTTACCTTTTGGAACTTAAAATGGTGAAAATCTAAACTTCTTGGAGATTTTGACATTTATTTTGCTTATATTAGTGTTATTTTAATCATGAATAGGAATGATATAGTGGACTGGTTGACAACAGTTATGGTGCAAGGGGTATTTTGACACATGAGAGTGTAGATTATTTTTTAAATAAATCGTATGATTGCCCCAACATAGTTGGGTTAAGGCTCTGATTATGGTGATGATGAATTTGATTGTCCAAGTCGATCTCACTATCAGGCCAATGTACATCACTTGACAATATCAACTATCCAATCATTAGCATGCGAAATGGTGAAGTGAGGTTTTCTATGGAAGAATGTACTCCATTTGGATTTGGATGCTTGGGATCATCTTATTCTTGCAAAATCATTTGGGGCCTATGAATCATTGTGTAGACTTAATAATTAGTATACAGTATGGATTGATGATTAAGACAGTTCAAAGCTTTAAATTTAGTGGGCGGCACTATGTTGTGCAAGGGTTGCATTTGATCATTCTTCTATAAATACTACATGTTACCTTTACATGACATTTTGTTTTGATATGTGCACAGATTAACTGACTGTATGCTCCTCGTGTTCTTGTTGTTGTGATTCTTAATTCGTAATGGTTTACTTTCTTATTGTGGTACAGGGCATGAAGTTACTGCCTACTGGCAGGAAGAGTGTCTTCTACCTTACCATCTATGGATCAGTTGTAAGTTTTGTGCTATGTTGCGATGCTTGAATCTTTCATTGTTATATTTCACTGACTGATAATTCTGACAAGGCATTTTTGCCCTAAATTCTTTCAGCTTGGAGCTGGATCTTTTCTTCTGCACTACTTTTCAATGCTAGTTAATTCTGTTCTCGTGAATTTCGGTTTGAGCGAAGATATGTATAATCCAGTAAGTTCTCTTGCTTCATGCTCCTTAATAATTAGAAAGAAATTTCTTTCTTCTCTTCTACTTGATTTTGTACCTGCTGCCCATTTTATGGTTTCTGTCATTTCTACTTGGGCCAAAAACTCATTCGAGATGACCAAGCAGATGAATACTTTTAATCATCCACAAACTGTGACAGAGATAGAAACCAGTAAGGGATAGTTGTGATAATCCAGAAACTGGGAAGTGATTTTACAAATGCATATAGTTGTGTGTTGAAATGAGGAACTTGTCCATGGAGACCGAACTGCATATTGAATGAAAATAAATGTATTATGCAAATAAATGGTAGTGGTGTTCCATCATATTCTTTGGAGTGCAAAATGAGGTAGCAATTCCTTATCTAAATTATGGGTCCCATGTTTCTGTTTTATCTCTTTTAACTTATTTTGTGCTTGTTTTTCATCCTTTCTTAATGATATTACTGTTCAAAAAATGACGAGAGATAGTGAGAGGGACAAATGAAATGAAATGAGTCTACTCCGTTCTCCCATTTTCCCAGTCAATCCCATGTGTCGTGTGAACTCACCTGAGGTGCTATTTGTAACTATTTGTAATGGACGAACTAAAATAATTTTGAAAATTCATTCAAAACAAAACGAATTTCGTAACTATGCCCCCAATCGAATCATGCAAAATTTGACATGCATCCAATTTTATCAAATGCTATAATTGTTGGAGGCATATTTGTTTGAACCTTGTGTTAGAAGGAACCCAATGGATAAGAAGATTCCAATTCTTCTTTCTTTATCGAACACAATTGTGGCAGGTGGAGGTGATAGATATTATAGTTTTAGTTTCTGGGTGGGGGCCCTCAAGGTGTACTTTCTCTACCAAATCAAATCCCAATTTCTTAACATCAGGTCAAGAATATAATGCTCCAAAATAGTGGGGAGGAGGAAGAAGAGAGGTGGGTGTGGGGGGGGGGGACAAGGAGTAATTTCTCTACCATATCAAATCCCTATTTCTTAATATCAGGTCAACAATAGAATGTTTGATTCCCCCACAAATGGGTCTGGAAGTATCTAGCTCCAAGTATTAAGGCATTCTTCTTGATGGTGCCTGTCCAACAAAATACTGACCACTGAACACCTTAAGTGAAGCCACTTTGGCATGCCTAATGTATGCATCATGTCTTTGATAGATGAGCCATCCATCAATCTGTTCAGACACTGTCCATTTGGTGCTTTTTTCTGAAGCTATTTGCCATTTAGTGGGTGATGCCGGCTTCACTCCGATCTCTTGTGGGCGGGTGGACTGGTCCACATGAAGAAATAGGCAGCATAATCCAGGAGGTGGTGCCCCTTGCTATTGCTTGGTCCTTAAGAGGCATGTAATAGAAGAATTATTTATGGAAAAGGATCTCATGAGTGATTGCGCAGCAAGGATCAGGTCCTCACTTATTAGGAGGGACTTTAGAAGCAAAGGAGTTTCACCGTTTCTGGGGATTTCCAAGTCAGACATATGGAGGACGTGAAAGGATACTTTGGGTGGTCCTATAATAATCTCCTTGAGCAAGACTTGTGCTAGCCTACCCTGATGGGAGGTTTTAAACTAAATGTGGACTCTAATTCCAAAGGTGACTTTGGCCTGTTGGGTTTTGGTTGTGTTCATTAAGAACAACTACGGTGCCATAATAATGTAGTCTTCTCTAGACCAGTTGGTCTTGATGATTCAAATAAAAGTGGAAACCTTTTCAATGGCAGAGAGTTTTCCACCTCTCGTAATATAACTTTTGTGAACTGGTCCTAGTCAAGGGGGATTCCAAAAGTGCAATTGCAAGCTAGTGGAGCGTCCCCAGCGCCAGATACCTCTTCTACATTCTCAAGGACATTAAAGCTCTTTTGAAGTGCTCTGTTACCACTTCTGCACAAATTCCCAGAGAGTTAAATGGCCAAGTAGTCAGTTTAGCTAATGCAGAGGTGGATAGAGAGAGTATTGTTATTATTCATATTTCATGGTTTGATTTCGAAGATCCTTTACTTACTGCTTTTTTTTTTTTTCAGTTTGGCACATCATCTTCTTGATGCGGGCTCTATGTTTATTTTCTATGATTTCTTAATAAAATTTGGTTAGTCTTTGAAAAACAAAAGGATCATCATCGTCATCATCCAAGTCTTGTCCCAACTATGTTGGTGTCAGCTACATGAATTTTGTTTCTCCATTCCACTCTATCCTTGGCCAAATCTCCGGATAGGTTGTACTTCTTCATATCTAACCTTACTATTTCCATCCATGTCTTCTTCGTCCTACACTCCTACCCTTTTCCCTGGTGTGCCATCAACTTGCATCTAAAGAAATTTCCTCACTGGCATCATTGCTGGCCTCAGCTTTGAATATATATATATATATATATATCATTCTTTATTTAATCCTTTCTTGTAAGTCCACATCCATCTTAGCATGCACATATCGGGCATATCAGGTACATATACTTCATCCTTTTTTCCCCTCTGTTCCTTCATTGCCCGACTTTTAGCTCTATTCAACGAATGTGGTTTAATTGTTATCTTATAAAAAGGCCTTTTTAATCAAAGTGACATTTGATGATCGCATAATACTCCACTAACTTGTCTCCACTTTGCCCAGTGTGCTGCTATATGCAACCCAAGCCCTTTATTTTGTTCTATAGTTTGCTTCTAGATGTCAAAATATACACTCTGGAGTTATTCTAATTTTTCTCGTTCTCAACAAGAGCCTGTAGAACAATTGGAATTTTTTTTTTCACAACTACCCACTCACACACACTCTACCCAACTCCCTAACCATTAGCGCTACAGCCCGGGATTGAACCCAGGCTATCTTTGTGGAGTGGGAGGTGCCTCACCATTGAGCTAACAATAGATTGGCTATTGAAAGATGCTTCTTGTTGCAACGACTAGGTTACAGATTTGAGTAATGTGACCTATCAAGAATTATTCCCCCAGTTCTTGTTCCCTACTCTTAGTTCCACTATAAGGAGCATTCCTTATATTTTATCTTGGATATATATATATATATATATATAAAATCTATTTGATTCACAAGCCTTTCGATATCCCTTTTGCCCTTAAACGCTAGAAGAGAATGCAAGGTCACTGGGGCTTCATCAGATAAAAAGCAAAAACTTGTCTAGTCAACAAAATAGCAGGGATGATTTTCTTAAAGGGTTCTCAACAAATCAACAGAAAAAGAAGTTGCTGTGATCAACTGAAGGGAATGGAATCAACTATTGAAGAAGTCCTCACACTCACACTTGAAGCACTAAGTAGGAAGGGGAATGGTCTCACGACCAAACCCCTGCAGAGAAGGTTGAAGAAGACAAGCACACAACAATGAATAAGCAAATTTTTTTCGACCAAAACTTGAGTTAGTGGAGTGGCCTTACAATGTAAATAATCAATAACAAAAAAGAAACCCCCTTTCTAATCCTAACTCATGGTTTGAGAAAATTTGATCTCAACCATTTAATATTTGCTAGCTTTTCCTTATTAAAGCAATAAAAGAAACCACCCTTGAATTAATAAGGAACTAATGGAAAGTGAAGAACTTTTGAAGGCATGCAGAAGCTGGGTTTCTTGCACATTTTCCTTCTTGTAACAGTGGGTCTCATGTTGGCCTACCTTGCACCTTCATCACCTTTTTCCTAAGCTTTACCTTGTTATTTACTTGCTTGTTTAATTAATGTGTAAGAAAAGTATGTTGGGCAAAATCTGGTGCGCTAGTAATTGATTAAAACCATGCATGTGTGATAAGTAGTTGGTTCATGTCCTTTGATCTTTATTTAATCATTTAATTTTGTCACTGAAGACTGTTTTGAGTGTCTAATGCATTTTTATTGTAGTTTGCATCCAAGGTGGCAGCTTTATAACATGTCTAGTTACCATCTGAACAATTCATTTGATAGTACTTGTGGTTCTCAAACTCCATATATGCTACCTGTCTGGTTTTGTTTCCTGAGAAATGGACAATTAAAGCAAAATTGGGCTAACCATGATCTCAAGATCATCTAATAGATGTGATCTTCCATAGTGGTGTACTAGTAATAGGCTAGACCAAATAGACACTCTAAATTTATGATTGACGATTGGTATTGTCATGTGTATGTCCAGCTGCAATTAGTTGCAGTTATATCTTGGCTGCGTGTGATTCATTCTCTGTCCTTTGGTATTCCCAATTTTGGATCAGCTGTATATCTAATTAACACAATCTTTCACCATGGGTTTGGCACAGGTTTCTGTATTTGTTTTACTAGGAATTATTCTTGCTGGAGCTGCATTAGGGTACTGGGTTGTGCGGAAATTTGTCCTTTCAGAAGATGGGAGTGTGGATGTCGGTATTGCTCAATTTGTGATGTGGGCAATGCGCATTGTTGCAGCAGTTTTTATTTTTCAGGTAGCACTTCTTTCATTCTAAATTAAAATGGTGAGATGTGATCTTGTGATTGGAGGTTATAAATATCAGGAAAAGAAAATTTTTGGTAGTTGAAAGTTAGAGAATATTCGGTAGCTTAATGCTTGGATGAGGGAAATTGACTACCAATGAATTGATAATCTTCTGTCCCCTTAATTCCATGCCAGGTGCATTTTAAATTCAAGTTTACAAGATATAATATGCAATTTTCAGATTATTAAAGTGCAGGTAGCTTAATGTTTAAATGAGGGGAAAATGACACTTCTCTTTACCCATGTCTTTTTTGGTTTTCATATGCTAATTTTCTTTACTTATTGTACTGATGGAGAGCTCAAATTTACTTCTATGAAAAAGAAAGAAAGAAAGAGGCTGTGACTTTGAACTGAGAGATCCTTGGATGTCAGGCACACAGTTTAGGCTTTTATTTTATTTTATTTTTGGGTGTGCATGAAACTAATAATTATCTGTTCCTTAAGGGTGGAAAAACCAGGAATGTATCAAACCAAATCAGGGTGGTTTCCATTTTATGTGCTACCAAAACATTTTGTGAAACTCATCTGCTGAAAATGCTGCTTGAGTGCAATTTAGGGATGCTTTTAAGGGCACATAGCCTTTCAATTGGTTTGTCCTGTACTCTTTTGTCTTTGTTTTCTTTTGGAAAGTTCCTCATTAAAAAGCGAAATTAGCGCGGTTGTTATTTAAGAAAAGAAATCTTAGAGAAGTACAGTATTTAATTAAAGATTTTTTTTATTTTGTATTCCTTTCCAGAGTTCTCTCGATACTCTCTATGCAATGGTTGTGTTCTTTACTTGTTGGGCCATCTGCTCTCTTATCACTTCTATGAAGAGGCAACATCAACCATCAATGTAAGTCCCATGGAACTAAAGTTGCAATTCCTTCCCCCTCGTCTCAGCGTTTTGATGTTAGTAGTATGGATTCATGCAGGCAGCTGGCACATTCAGTGAAAGGAAATATGTGGCAACGAAAGTCTGGATATAAATCTCCAAATCACAACCGTGCTGAATTTCTTAGATCAGCTAAGATGGGCTCTGAGAAGACTGCTTGGGGGAGCCCCAAGAGTCCATATGTCTGGTCGAACTCTCTGACTAAAGGTATGAAGTCTCGGCTATTCAGTTAAGTCTTGCATGTATCTTCACGCTATTAATTATGAATCAGTGCTTGTCCATGTGTTTTGACTTGCATACCGTTGTGTATGCCTCTGGCTGAAGATGGCAGAGGTCTTTCCTATGGATCTTTTCTATGTATTGGTAAATCCAGATTTGAAGAGGCATGCTGGCAACACCACTTCTAATTGTTCTGGCACTACATCCAGCTCGACCAAATCTAAGTTAACCAGACCGAGTCAACTCAGACTTGGTCATGATCTTGTTGATCGGTTTGGACTTGACCAAGTCCTTAAACCCTGCTTACAACACCTTGTATTTCTCCAAAAAAGAACCGTACAATCTATGAAGAGACCAATAGCACTTAAAGGTTGGATTTTAATGTCCATTGGTCAAAGAATCTGTGGTGTTAAAAAAAAAAAAAAAATCTGTGGTTTTTCAGGATATATAAGAAGATTGGCAGCTCATCTATTTTATTCTACAGAGTGCAGACTTGGTTTCCCTAGTATTCATTATCACCTAAGAGATAAATGGTCCTCTAACCTGTCAATCAACCTATAACCCATAAATGTAGCCATATGGCTATTTTAGTGTTCAGTACTTTTTGTTTACTGAAATGATGCAATACCTAAAAGAAAAAGAAGTCAAACTCCTTCATTATTTTCTCGCTCTTTTTCGAAACCCTTCTCCACTTGCCCAGGTCCTTGTATGCCATGTGTATCAGACTGTGATCCTCTTACAACGAGAGACACGGCGGATCAATCATCAAGTGGGCCACCAAGAAGTCCTGGAAGCAGAATGATTATCAGATTTTCTCTCTCTCTCTCTCTCTCTCTCTCTCTCTCTCTCTCTCATCTCTGTTCTTTTTTTCTTTTTCCTTTTTTTTTTTGGTGTGCGTGTGTGTGTGCTCTCTTTTGCTCAGTCTACTGCGGGAGTCTGGGATTTGAAATACTGAACACAAGAGTGTTCAAAATGGAAAACCCAAGGAGACAATTTTCTGAATTTTCTGCCTTTTTTTTTATAAAGAACAAGAAAAAGATAATGCATTTATATTATATAGATGAAATGCATTGCAAATAATTCTCATCTTTGTACCTTAAATAAAAAAACATCTCATTTCCACACTTCTTGGAACAAATGTTTTAAAACGCGGAGTAAGGTGGGCAACTCGGTCCCCCTCTAGTCAAATCAACTCATGCAACCCAGCTAGGTTAGACCGAGTCACCCTGACCACCACCTCGTATCTCCTCTCCTTCCCCTTTCTCCTCCTCTCTCTTCCTCCATCACCACCATCTCCTCTCCCAAGTCCCAACCACTACCACCTCCACCTCCCTCACGTCCTCACCTCCCTGATGGTTTCACCACATCCCTTCTCCTCTATCACCCAAAATCAACCCCCACCCCAAACCCAAACCTCCTTCCATCCCAACGAGATAAGCTTCGCTTCTCTCCTTCCCCACTCTCCTCTTTCTTCCTCCCCCACCATCACTACTATCTCCTCCTCTTCCCCACACCACCATATCCACCTTTACCTCCCTCATGGCCTCATCATATCCCCTCCCCTCCATCACCCAAATCCAACCCCAAACCCCAAACCAAAAACAAGGTTGTCAAATTGAATCAAACCAGTCCCAGCGGTCCCAAACTGAAAAATAGGGTTTTCAAACTTTGTAATGTGGCTTGATCGAGTTCCTCATGAACCGAGTCATCTGTGACCGTGTTTTGAGACAACTTGGACTTGGACAAGTTTTAAAAAATTGCTTGAAACTGCCAAATTCTCCTTTAGCCTAACAACCATGGTTATTACTTTGTGGAAACTGAGTCATATCATTCGATGCGCACTGGTTTTCAGCATGACTAATAATAATTTGATACTGGTTTTGTATGGGTTTTGTTCATGATCTAAAATGTTAGACCTCCGTTCTCCCTACCTTTATGCATTCTTACATTTTCCTAAATGCACTAAAAGCAATTACGAATATAGATTTACATTATTTTTTAAAAACTTTTTGATCAATTTAAGAAGAAAAAAAAAAAAACTCTCGTGGTGAAAAGGGCCATAAGAAACTTATATATTGACAGTGATGCAGGCTAGATGCATGGCCCATGGATTGACCTGCTGACTGGGCTCGGTACACAGGCTCAATAGGATAACTGCTTAATTAGGAGTTTTGAAATAGTTAGGGATCTTTAAGTTTAGTTTAACTTGAATTGTTTCAGCAAATTTAAGGATTTTGTTTCCTTATCTAGTTTCCTTTAAATTAGAGAAGATTTAGGAATTAGAATCCAATTAGGAAAGGGACGTCCAACCTCGCCTATAAATATGTAACTCCTATAGTGGGAGAGGCGCCTTTCATTATTCAGTGAAGAATTATTCAGTTTCTTTGTGATTGTGAGTGCCTCTCTATGTTGGGAGTGTTCGTTTGTGTCGAATCCCTTTGGATTTTGCCAACCCCCATTGTGGAGTTGGTCTCTTGCTTGAAATCCGTCGAGGACTAGACAAACCCCTGTTGTGGAGTTTGTCTACTTTCGTTTGTGGATCTAGGGCTGCATCAATTTGTAGAAAAGCAATCACTCATATTCTTATTGGATGACCATGGCTTTTTGATTGGGAGGTGCACATTGGCAAAAAGAACACATTCCTTTTCTATGGAAAGGACAATGAATTGAGCTTCTTTGATTGGAGTCTACTATAACTTCTCCACCTATATCTTTACCTTCAATCGAAGAACCAAAAAGGCAAGCAAAAGGAAGAAATAGAAGTTACAATTGCAACAAATGAGCTGAAAACCATGACAAGAGACATCGAAGGTGCCACTAAGAAGCAAGACCATGAATAACAGATTTCATAGCAAAATCAGATGAAACGGGTATAACTCTCAAGATGGATTATACTTTGGAAGAAGTAGAAGACAAAAGGACCAAGTTTCTTTCTATAGACCGCGTTGATCAAAAGATACAAGAGGCAAAGGAAGAAGGAAAAAAGAAACAAATCTGTCTTCATTTTTCATGTGGGTTTTTAAGGGATACCATCAGTATTCATTTTGCATATACCCTAGGGTGCACATAGGAGAGCTGTCATTCTTGTTTCTTACTATGTTAATCATCTAATGAAATTGTAATTGTTACCAAGAAAGAGAAGGAGCAAACAAATCATGTTTCAAATCTGTTTCTGATTGCTCTTGCATGTGGACATTCAATGCTTACAAAAAACAAACACACACACACACACAAAAAGAAAAAGAAAAAAGAAAAGAAAAGGAAGCCCCTCTGTAACTTGCTAAGTAGACATGTTTTTTCTCCCTTTCAGGGTTGGTCGTGTTATCTCCTGGTAAAGGTGTGATAGATCAAGACTACTACTCAACCTTCCATAAGACACCTGGGCGCAAGCAATTCTCAAAGAAAGAGTGGAAGGACTTCACACGTGAATCGACTAGGCAAGCCATGGCTGAGTGGGCATCCTCTCCAGAGTTCACTGATTGGATCATAGACCATGCAGATCGCATACAGCTCTTGCCAGGTGAAAGCTCCGATGACAGCATCGCGAGTGTGTCTGATTCCTCGGATGAGAACATTGTAGGAGAGACTGGCAGTGCGCTCAGCTTTTTCAGGTGGTGCTAGCTGGTCCATGTTGTTGTAACATGAAAGGAAAATGTGGTTTTGCTAAAATTACATGTTTATGCACCTGTCTAGATGTAGCCCAAGCCCTGCTGCTGCAGGTAGCACTGGTTGTGAAGATCATTTTATCCAAATTCTCTCTGGTCCCTTTATCTTGCAGGCTTTCACTGTTGGATTCTTCTAAGCCATCAATGTTTTGATGCATAGTGAGCTACCTGATGAAGGGCCCTGCCTAGTTTGAGCCCAGGTGAATGCGCAGGTTCTCTCAGCTAATGTGGCTCCAGCTGCAGCCAGACGACAGTGGTGGAAATGGGAGTGAAGAAGGCCTGTGGGTGTAGTTCTAACAAATGCCTCGGAAACATGCAATTTCTGAGCGCCCTAGATTTTTCCCCTTAGAAGATGAGACAGTTTTTTTAGGCAGTTTTTGGGAAGTTGGTTGATTTGGCAAAGTTTTGTAAAGATGAGGTTTCTAATCACAAGTTATTGGTTGAATGCATCTGCTTGATTTAACAATTGTCATTTATGATGCATGGATACGGCAAGGACACATGATGGACACGAATTTTACACATAAAAAATGAAGTATGGGATACGATACTACACAATATGTTGCCCATTTTGAAGTATCCGTGCATCATAGATTGTCATTCTTTATTATCTGTTTGTGTGATGGATTTTGTGTGAATATGGGTTTTTATTGTGGTAGTTGCCTGCTTAAGGAAACCTCAATCTTTGTTTAGGGTGGGATCACCCAAGCCCCTGGAAAAAAACTGTATGTTTCTTGATACCCCTATTGATACCTGGATCTCTGTTTTTGTTCTAGCTGTTGCTCTTTCAGGGCTTGTTTGTATAATGCCATGAGCAGGAGCGTGGGGGAAGTAGGTTTTCTGTGGAGAGTCCCGCTGCACCAAACGATGAGAAGCACGCAACTGCTTAATCCACTACTACTTCTCTGTGGATTGCCTCTGCACAAATGCGCCCTTAATATTAAGAGCGTGGCGTCAGTTTTGGATCTTCCCAAACTGAGTGAGTGAAAGTAACTTGTTTTATGTTTTTAGTAAACTGATGAGTTCTGTTTTTGGAAACTCTGAAGAGTTACCTTTGATCTTTCTGTTCTTCGCTGAGGTGAGTAACGTCTCAGTTTGACATGATTCCAATTACCTCTACGCTAGGGGCTGTGTATGATTCATAATCGAGCCTTATTAGGGCTTGTTTGGTATCTCTTCTCTTTTTTTGATAGTTCTATCTAAAATAGATCCATTAAAAAAAGAGCCATAAAAAAAAGAGGCTAGAATTAAAAAAAACGCGTTCGGTAATGCACGAATTTATTTTAAATACATCGCCTCTATATTTTAAGACCCAAAAGCTCTATTTCTCATCTGCCTACTTTTGGAGCATTTGGATTTTAGAGGATTTGGCTCTAAATGTCTAAAGCGGAAAGAGTCTAAAATCTTGTGCCAAACGCTCTAATTATTCAAATCTCTGTCCGATTTAGACATATAGAGAAATAGAGGCATGAAATAGAGATGCCAAATACGGGCTTAGCCTATCGAAACTAAGACTACAGCCTATTAAGAAATTCCGAACCATGAGTTCCTCTGATGTATATGCACCAATGTTTGAAATGTATAGTTGCGGGTAACATATGAGATTCGACAGTAAAAATTGTGGGCTCTTTCTCCCTTGCGTGTTTGGCAATTAACTAGTTAAGTGAAAATAAAGTGAATCATGATAAGAAATGATAAGTAGTCATATTAAAATTATACAATTTTAAAATTACCTTAGAATTTTTCAAAAAAAAAAAAAAAACAAGCAACCTCTTTTCTCCATTAAAAGATAAAAAAAAACTCTACTATCTATACAAAAAGTCAAAAAAGATTTCATACCAAATAAATAAAAACAAAATATCATCATAACCCCTTATATTTTATTCTCTCTTAATTTGATGCTTCACCTCACCGTACTAAAATTCACCGTATAACCCTAACACGCCCGTGAGACCTCTATGAATGTATGGCAAACAATAGGGAGGATAGATTTTCACATGGATTAGGGGTGGGTCAGCATCCAAAAAATGTTCACCAAATATTCTTCCCTTATATGGCAAAATAGTTAAGGGGAGATGGTAAATGAATACCCAACCATCACACTCCGAATTCATCCGAAGAAAGAAAATGTCAATAAGATTGAAGGGAAAATTTTACAGGACAGTGATTTGACCAACTATAAACTATAGAGCAGAATGTTAGCTAATTAAGAAGTAGCATATGCACAAAATTGATGTAGCGGAGATGAGAATGTTGAGGTGGATGTGTGGTAAAACTAGGAATGATAGAATTAGAAATGAGCGCTTGCGGGAGTATTTAGGGGTAGCAACAATATGGACTAAAATAACTTGTTTGAGATGGTTTGGGCACGTTCAACGTTGGTCGGTAACGACGCCGGTAAAGAAAAGTTTGGCCATGAAGGTTGATGGCCCACTAAGGGGAATGGGTAGGCCTAAGAGGACGTTGATGGAGGTAGTAAAGATAAATATGAAGAAGTGTAATTTATCTGAAGATTTTGCCCTAGATAGATCGGAATGGAGAAACAGAATTCGTGCAGTTGACCCTAACACAATTGGAACAAGGCTTTGATGATGATATTTAATCTAATGGTGTGCCCGATTCTTATTGGAGTAAAATTCACTGATATCACATACACAATGAGGGTGTTCATTTTAAGTGGGTCTGATTTTCAATAAATAAGCTCTACTATAGAGTTTCGTTCCTTTAATTCTGAATTTCTCGGTTTTTAAGTAAAGGTGAGGTGGATGTAAAATCATGTAAAAGATAAATACAATGTATATTAAAGTAAGAAGTAGAGGTGCGGTAAAATCTTTATTTGAATAATTTGAGATAAAGTAAGGTGAGTGAGGGAGTATAGATTAAAAAAAATATTTTATCATAAAAGCTTACTATAGAGTACTCTACACTTTTTTGTGGTAGGAAAAAAACAGGCTTGTAGGAAAGTAAAAGGTAAGTGATGTAACATTGTTAGTTTACTTCTCCACTTCATTTATTTCACCCAAACATGTTGAAATAAAATACTCATATTACTTATCTATTTTAATTCCACCTTACTACTCATTGTGATTAAAGAAGGTGCATTGTGTGCCAAGACTCATAGGATACAAAGGATTTTACCAAAAAAAAATAGCTTTATATGGCCGGTGGACCGAATAAGGAACTTTAGCATAACTCACACCAAACAGGGAATTTGTACAGAAAAACTAACTTTTTTTACCATTTTTCTTTGTAGTCGACGTTGATCTTTATTTTATGTGTTGAGGTAACAAGTAAGGGTCGTCGTCGACTTTGAGTCAGCATATTTCCTCATATTCTTCATTCTTCCTCTCTTCTCCAAATCCAATTCAATGATGGAGAAATTCATGTGTTCGCCTCTAAGGATTATATGAAAAGGAGTGGAGCTTGGCTGGGCCGTTTGGTAATTTTACTTGTAAAGTCAAGTCAAGTTAAATCAAGTTAAATATCAAATCAAAAACACTTTTTTACCACAATTCCTTCCATATTTTTCAAAAAAAAAAGAGAGAGTAAAAAAATAACTACATTTATTCAGTAGAAGACAAAAAAACTCCATTTCCCCATACAAAAAGTCAAAAATATTTCATCACAAACAACTAAAAATAAAATACCATTATAACTCACTTATATTTTATTCTCCCCTTTTATTTCACTCCATTTCATTTTATTTTAAAAGTAAAATGTCAAACGGGCCAGACGGAAAATGAATTTAGACGTCGACTAAAAAAATGATTAAAAAGAAAATTAATTTTTCTATACGAATTCCGTGTATCGTGTGATATACGTTAAAAGTGTTTTAATGCTTTTGCCGCATTTAAATTCATTGCTCATTAAAAAAAAAGGGCACATGTGCACAAGACTGATAAGTGAGCCAGCGGGCAGCCCGCACGATAATTGCATTCTAATCACATAATCGTCGTGGCTTATCGCCTGATTCATCCAAGGTGGACCCCACGATAATGAACGGTCCAGATCGTAGAGCATTCGTTGTCCGTTACCTTTCCGCCTCTATATAAGCAGAAGAATCCACTTTTACAAGTGTCTTTGCAGAAAACCCCCTCTCGTTTTCCTTCCCATGTCAAAATCGAGATACGAAGTAGACGCAGAAACCCTAATTCTTTTCTCCATCAATCAATCTCTAGCCCTAAAAATTCTTTGCCGATCCTTCAAAATCCCCAAATTTACGAACCCTAATCCTTCAATTCCTACCAACTTCATCTGATTCTTCGATTTCTCCGATCGTTTGGTCCTTGCATCATCAACCGACTCCCCCCAAAAAAACCTTTCTTTTCTCATTAGATCCTTCAAAATCCCCAAATCCTGGAACCCTAATACTCTAATTTCTCCAGTCGTCGCCATCGGTGTTACTGATTTCTTTGAATCGATCGGTCCCCGGCCTTCGGTCTGGGTTCCATCTCCGACGCTCTGAGATCTTCCATGAGATTTTCGAATTCCTGTCTGAGAGATGCCGGAGGCAGCGCCGGGGGAAATGGAGAAGGCATTTGCGATCTCTCCGACGAGCTCGCGATCGGTGACGGAGACGGTTAACGGGTCCCACAAGTTCGTTATCCAGGGGTACTCGCTGGCCAAGGGGATGGGGATTGGGAAGCACATCGCGAGCGATAATTTCTCGGTTGGTGGGTATCAGTGGGCGATCTACTTCTACCCGGACGGCAAGAATCCTGAGGACAATTCGACCTATGTGTCCGTCTTCATCGCCCTGGCGAGCGATGGGACGGATGTGCGGGCGCTGTTCGAGCTTACGCTCGTTGATCAGAGTGGGAATGGGAAGCATAAGGTTCACAGCCATTTCGATCGAGCGCTGGAGAGCGGGCCATACACGCTCAAGTATCGGGGAAGCATGTGGTAAGTTTGAAGAGTTTTTGATCAATTTTGTTTCAAGATTAGAACTTGGTTTGGAGAATGTTGGAATTGTGTTTTTTCCTCTTTGCTAGGATGAGTTGTGGGTTATTTATTTAAGGAATTCAATTGTTTAGGTATGTTTAATCACTAGTTGGGCATAGTGATATTGCTGAACCTCTATATTGTCTATTATAAGTTTGATAATGTGCGAAATGGTCAATGAATTTTTTTGAGGGGTGATGGGCGTGTTTCTGAGGGGTCCCTAATCCATATTTAGAAGTTAAAGAGTGGAGTCAGAGGGTTAAAATCTAGTCCAAGCCAACAGGGATTTTCAGTTTAGTAGTCGATTTGGTTCGTTTGATCCAGATTTTGGGCAAAGAGGGGACATAGTGAAAGAAACAAAGAAGGCTTTTGATTTTGATTTTGATTTAGATTTTAATTTGGCCCACTGTAGTGTTAAATTTTATGTTATTTTAATATATGCATTAGTAATTGGTGATGAGAGTTGACAATGGATGTCATGATTTTTTACATTGTCACAAACGCGTGTCTTTAGTTCCTTGGACATGTAAACCTTCAAGTTCAACTATCAATACAAGATATGTTTCATTTTTTTTTAGTCATGTAAAGATGGCCTAACCCTTCAAGTTCGACTAAATGGTTCGGCCATGTTAGAAGGCGTCCAACGGAGGCACCTGTTAAAAGGTGTGAAAGCATGGAGATTGTCAGGATTAGGAGAGGGAGAGGGAGACCCAAGAGAAGTTGGAAAAAAACTATTAAACATGACCTTGCCTACATGGATCTAACGGAGGACATGGCCCTAAACAAACAGATTTGATTGGCGTCGTCAAATCCATATAGCCGACCCCACCTAGTGGGAAAATGCTTGGTTTGGTTTGGTTTGGTTTTAGAGATGGCCTAACCCTGTCGAATGAATTTGACATTCATTCATTAAAATCTTTTAAGTTGGAGCCAGCATCAAGCTTCCTCAAACATGCTCTTGCATAACTCAATCCTTCTTGTCAGCTACACATCCATCATATCGTAGGCATGTTTGCAACTATATCACCCTTTCTGTCTTTTTTGTTACCCTACATTACTATTGCAGATCAATTTGTTGTCTTATAAAAAATGCCACGATAATCTTGGTGGTATTAGATGGTTGAACAACACCTTGCTAGCTTGTATCCACTTCACCAACCCTATATCAATCATGTTGTTTATTATGACAACTAGTGGTTTTCCACATTAATAAAGCATTATTGTTGCTGACCACCACCCCTCCCCCACGATCCCCCAACCAAAAAAACAGAAAAGAACAAAAGAGAGGTTTCCCACGTGGTATGTCTTACAAGGGATGCATTTCTTGATTCCATTTCATAGCCGTTTCTTTATCATGTTTAATACTTTGGCAAGTATGATTTGGAGTCCATCTCTTTGTATTTAGAACTCTTTTCCCTTTTATGGGTCTCTGCTATTGCTTCGTGAATTCAATATTATTTAAACATCATGAAAACAATAACAACACTACCTGGTGATCCATTATATTGTCATTGTTTGATAGACTCAAATTTTAGATCTTCCTGTTCACAGGGGCTATAAGCGCTTCTTCAGACGAGGTATTCTTGAAGCATCAGATTATCTCAAGGATGATTGCTTGAAAATAAATTGCACTGTGGGCGTTGTGGTTTCAGCTATGGATTGTTCTCGATTGCATTCCATACATATCCCTGATTCTGATATAGGAATGCATTTTGGTACACTGCTGGAGAATCATGAAGGTTCAGATATTACTTTTGACGTGGGGGGAGAAAGACTTCATGCTCATAAGTTGGTATTGGCTGCACGTTCTCCTGTGTTCAGGGCTAAATTCTTTGATGGGATGGATGAGGATGAGCATCAGATCATAGTCACAGATTTGGAACCTAGAGTTTTTAAGGTGGTGTATATATATTATTTTCTCCTTTTCTGCGATTTGATTTTAGTTATAGGTAAAATTGATAATATGTGAAAACACCATGCTTTGCTATCTCTTTATTTTCCATTCCCTAAGCATCTTTTCCTTATGTCCTCGATAGGCCATGCTGCACTTCATTTACAGAGATACTCTTATTGAAGACGAGGATTTGGTTGCTTCAAGTTCATTTGTGTCTTCTACATCTGACACATTGGCTGGAAAGTTGTTAGTTGCGGCAGATAAGTATGGTCTGGAAAGACTTAAGCTTATGTGTGAGTCTTATCTGTGCAAGGAAATTTCTGTGGATTCTGTTGCCAGCACGCTTGCCCTGGCCAATAATTATCATGCCATGGAACTTAAAGCCGTTTGCCTGAAATTTGCTGCTGAGAACCTTGCAGGTACATTTCTACCTTCAGCTTTTATATTTATGAAGATCTCCTATTTTGTGAGAAAAATGTTCCACATTGAAAGGGTAAAACCTTCTAATGGATGGTGTTTGTCATGGTTAAAAAAAATGGTTTGGGATCCTCCATGTGCCATCCAAAGTTGTTAGTTACACATCAGCTGATGTTATCAGCCAAAATTGTTATATTGGTCCATTTCCTCCCCTTTTGTCCGAAAATTTTGAGAAAGTTCAGGAAATTAAAAAGGAAACTGAAAAGCTTTATTCTTAGGAACTTATGGCTTTTAAGTGTTTTAGCTGTAACTGCTAACTGGAACATTAGAAAATAATATTATGGTGGAGGAATAGAGATGTTATAAATATCCACGTCTCAGTCTGGTACCATAAAAAAGTACCATAAAAAATTGGTAAGAGTCAGTGGGACTGGTATGCATTATAGTTCTAAAACCATGGTACTAGTTGATCCTTGTTTAATTTTCTTTGACCAAAATTGACATGACGATATGATATGGTGGGGCAGACAATATGGAATGTTGGGTGCATGACCGCATATGTGCGTGTGCACCTGACCCATATCTGATCCAGATTTGACCCTGTAAACCTGTCTCTCAATATGTTTCGGTCAAAGGTTAGGAAAACTTGACTCACATATGAAAGGGTCAGGTTAGGGTCCCACTTAACCTGTTTGTCCCCCAAAACCTCAAAACCCAGAAAAAACAAACCAACGGAAAAATTCCTGCACAGTTTATTTCCTCGTCTCACCAAAACCACAAAAACAATCTTGAAACGCCTAAAGAGAGACCATCTATTCCTAGCAGATCTACATCAAAACCATAAAATCGTTGGATTAGGAAAACAAGAAACTCAAAATTGTAAAACCCTTTAAACCCTAACAACCAAAAAGAGGGAGAAGAAAAAAAAAATGGGAGAAAAATGAAAATCAGATTAACCCTTCAAAACCCACTAAACACTCAAAAGGGGAGAGCATGAAAGTCCCAAATGACTCAGAAACCCTTAAAAAAGCCATAGTGACACAAAAATGGAAAAAAATAAAAATAAAAATCCATAAATGTTCTCTTCCCCTCCCCCCCGCTCTCGTTCTTCTCTGTGAAGTTGTCGTCTTCCAAGAACTTGGAATGTTTGGAATAATTGGGGTTTGAAAGAGTGTTGGATGCGGTTCGTGCAGGTTAAATCTGGTCGACCTGTGTCGGATGCAGGGTGCTTGACCTGTTTTTAAAACGTGCTGGATATGGGTTGGGCTTAATACATAGAAACCTATGTAAACCCTGTCCCGACCCCAATTTTTTTCCCAACCCAACCCATTTCCCACCCCTACTACAACTCATGGTTATCTTGAATTGAACTTTTATTCTACTCTAGACATATCTTTTACTCTATAGGTAGGGGTGCTCACGGGCCGGGCTTGCCCAAGCCCAATCTGGTCCTAGCCCGCTTAGTGTCAAGCTTGTATATATGTTAGGCCCATTTAATTAATGGGCTGGGCTTGGACCAAGTGACAGAAAAACCAATGCCCGGCCCGAATAAGGAGTGCTCGTAAGTTAGTGATATTATGTCTAAACAATGGCTAGAACAACTGATAAGAAGCCCCGTTCGGCCCATTCTGAGTCGGTCCAATTGACAAATGGGAAGGCTTGGGCCTGATGTTTTTGGCCCATCTCCGTGCTTGGGCTGTATGTGGGCCTGTGTTTCTAAAGTTAGGCTGGGCTTGGATATGCCTCAACCTCGCCCTTATCTGCATGTCTAAGTTGGGTCCATCAATGTATGCCAAGTTTGAAGTATATTTGTAGACCTGTGGAAGATGTCATTTCAGGCAATGTAATGGTCTACATGGAAGGAGTATAATAATAGGATATTTAATCAGAAAGAGAGATTTGCGGATTAAGTTTTGACTTCGTTATGGTAGGGGCTGGCGGGCAGCATCATAGGCAGCAGTCAAAAAGGATTTTGAGGGACCATCTGTTGCAAATATTTTTTTTAAAAAATTAATTTAGTTTAATTTATTATTTTTCCTGATTTGTAATGGATAAATTTCGTTAAAGAGAGAAAATATTCAAGATATCATAGTCCCAAACACCGAAGAGTATGAGAGAATTATACTCCAATACTGAAATTATACAATAAAAGCTACTGATGGAGTAATTCTACCAACCCCTTGTGACTGGCTTATATGGTGAAAACCACATGGACTTGAGAGCGCAGAACAATGATCTCCTGAATATGGAATTGCATTCTCCATGGCCTTTAATCATTAGATGAAACCCACGTGAATGCATTAGTCGAGTCTCTCTCCACTTTTAATCTGCCTTGAAAGGAACTCGAGAAATTGAAGTGGAGATGGTGGCTATTCTGGAGCCCCTCTGGATTTTCTGTCATCGTTTTTCCAACAAGCTTGTGGTTTTGAGAGACTCCTTGAACGCTATTTCTTGGATATCTTCTTGCGCCTTACATCCTTGGAGGTTTCAATTTTACTTTAATGAGATTAAGGTGTTGTCTGGATTGTTTTTAGAGGCCTAGGCTGCTTTTTCTCTTTGTTCTGTGTTCGGTATATCTCTCCAATACTGTACAGTTTTTTGTCATCAATACAATCACCATTTAAAAAAAATAAAAAGATTCTGGTATTGTCTTCTTCAATTTCTATGGAATTCCGTTGCGTGGGGCAACCGGCCAATGGTTTTGCAGACTCTTTGGCTTAGCAGGGGTGGATAAATTTTTTCTGTTTGTCGCTTTTACGTAGTTCTCCTTTTTTATATACTGTATGTTGTTGTTTTCCTTCTTGTTAGTTTCGGTATAATGCTTTTATACCCTTCGGGCCCCTTCCCACCTTAGGTTGGGGGGCGTGTTTCATTGTTCTCCTCTTTCTTTTAATGAAAATTTTGTCACTGATAAAAGAAAGGGGGAACTTGAGAAAATCTGCAATGCCTCTAACCAAAACCTATGCTTTGGTAGAATCTCCAACTCTTACATGTTTAAAAAATGAAGAGGATGTTCCCTTCATCATTTTGAAGAAGAACTCCATTGCCTACTGGACTTGGTTTATCTCTAGCTATTCATCCACTTTAAATTAGCACACCCATTGGTGGATAGTACAAGCTATCGAATTCTTAACCTTTGCCCACAAACCGTACTAGCCTCCCAGTTATAGAAAACGCCATTCAAATTAACATAGTGAATTCCTTATTTCCTTTTTTTTATCCCCCACACCCATTTAACTGCCACCACCATCTTTAAAAGAGTTGTAATTTATGATGACGAGCTGTTAAAAATCCTATCATTTCCATAAGATAGCAAGACGAATCATCTTCCAAAGCAAAAGCGTGTGTCCATGGAAGGGTTCAAATCTCCAAGCCTCTACTTTTTTTGCTGAAGAGCCTGGATTTCACCAGGTCAAGAAATAATTCCAGATGTTGGATGCCAAGTCAAGCCACTCTTTGTACTTGCGTAATGCGCAAAAATCCAAAATCATGCCTAAGACCAAGACTCTCCCCTTATCCACGGTAGACACCTTACCAGCAATCGCCAGCCAATAAAATGCCTCAACACATGGAGGGCCACGCCTAAACAACTAAGGCACAAGGTGGAGGAGACCCACCTTCTAGTGCCAGGTAGAAAGCCTTAGCCAAAGCTTCCAAGTTGGGTAAGGCTTCCAGATGCAAATGTCTGTCATCCATGGAAACAAAAATGTTAGAAGACAAACTCAATAACAAAAACATAACAACTCTGTTGCAAAACTTTTCATAAAACACCGTACACTGGCAGAATGTACTATCATATATGTTTTAAGGGAGATTCTCAAAGAAGTATAAAACTTTTGACTCATTTTCGTAAAAGTACATGAAGATTTGAATATTTCAAAAGAGTATAAATGTTTTCCACATTTCTTTCAATCAAGTTCTCTTCATAATATATATATATATATATATATATTTATGAAAAATGACAAAGATGCCCTTATAAACCTTGTTGTGTAGTGGGGTCCAAGTTTCGACTTGATTTAGATGATCATAACCATTTAATGAAGATAGTTTTTCAGTCATTTGAAATCCATATTTACATAACCATATATGCATAAAGATAGCTAAAGTGGGCCCCTCTAAGTTATTTGGGTTGGACTTGATCAATTTTCTTTAGGGTGTGTTTGTGCAGATGGGGTGCCACGGAAAACGAGAATGATTTTCCGACGCCTTCCTCGCTGGTTGTTTGGTGCGGTGAACAGTACCAGTAGGATCCGGAATTTTAGCTGTTTTTTCGTGTGATGCGAGGATCCGTGATTCCGACGTCCCAAGCAAGATTTGTGTTCTGCGGCCGCCACACAAACACACCCTTAATAATTTATTAAATGAAAATTTTGAAAAATGACATTAGGGTATTTTTTGTCATTAAAAAAAAGTTATGGATGGGACTTGATTGAAAGAAATATGGAAAGCATTTATATACGCTTTTGAAATATTCAAATCTTAATATACTTTTTGAAAATGAGCTGAAAGTTTTCTGCCTCTTTCGAGATTTTCCTATGTTTTAATGATTCTGTTACTAATGTAGAAATGTTCATGGGAGAGTTGATGTTATTCCTTTTTGTAGACTTGCGTACTTTCACTTGCTAAAACTGATCTTACTAACTTTTCGATTAAGAGCACATCTTTCTTTTATTTAATTACTTGATAAGTGCAGTCTGGAAATGTTGCGAAGAACACAGACGGAATATATGAAGATGTTCCCTGCAGTCTGGAAATGTTGAACTAAACTTGGACAGATGTACGTTAGAAAGGGAGAATCATGACATTGCCAAACCATTGGGATTTATGATCTAATGAGGTAGGGGCATGTGTATGAATGCTCCGTTGCCCATTGGGCTGAGGCCATAGCCCTTTATGACTAATTCCTCGATGACAAGTTTTTGGACCCATTAGACCCAGGCCCATAAGCTATAGTTCATGGTCCAGGAAATTTAGACCTAGAACCGACTGGACCTAGTATCAATATCTTTAAAACCATTGGTTCTCATTGTCGCAGCCACAGCATTGCGGATTTGAGTCATCTTGCCGATTAAATAAAAAGGTTTGGGTCATGGCCGGCAGCTTGTTTGTGGCATTATCCAGTATTATTCTATATGGGTAGTGTCATCAGGATGCTGGTGGAAATATTTTAGCGGCATTTTCGAGGCCAATTGGTATGGCTGACTTGTCAATGGCTGAGTTCCAGGCCATGCTGACGGCATTACTCTTTTCCTGGGGTTTAGAGTTTGTTCATCATAAAATGCGATTCAAGAGACGCTAAAATGTATTTCAGAGGAATCAATATGCCCTCGGTGGTGTGTATTTTGGAGCATCAGATACGGAAATTCTGAGAAGCCATTTCTTTTCTTTATTTTTTAAGATGCCCTTGTAAAAGTTGATGTTGCCTATATACAGCTTGTAGTTGCCTTGTTGCCTTGGTGCAATGTACTTGTGGGGCTTATTTTTCGCGTGAAATAAGGTTTTTCATTTTATGTCATTAAAAAAAGTTTTTTAAACAATAAACCTGAAACTGTTAAATGTTGTTAATACATTTTTCCTTAAAATTAAGTTCTAGGTGAGCACCGAGGTTAGAGGTAGCTTTGCTTTAATTATTTTTTAATCTTGGCTTGTGAAGGCGAGCTTACTCGACTAAGTTGGTCAGGCGGCCTCAGAATTGACAGTTTTGGTGAACTCACATTTATTATACTCATCACAAACTAGAATGATCACACACTTATGCTGCTGTGCCTCTAACCTACACATACAAGCATTTCAGTTCAATTTTAAGATTCACCAGAACTATTTATGGATAAAAACTATATCGGTGAACTTCAAAACTTAAGTGATTCCACATAAGCTTCGAGTATGATGATGATGATGCAGATTAGATTTAGATGTAAATAATAAAAACTCAAACATGTGTGAAGTGTTAGCATTATGATAGTGGTTGCTTGCCCTGTCCTTGGAACCATATTTATCACGTCAAGAATCAAATCCCAGAAATGATGCCATGGATTAATGTGGAGAATTACTCATCAGTGGTAAGTAGTAAATGGTTAAATGAATTAATTAACAGATTTCAGGAGGATGCAAGAAACAGTCGGTATTTTCAGGGTAATGGGACTGGGCTCCAATGTTGTATGATAGCAGGAGCACATTGGCAGAATATAACAATGCTCCACCCATTTGATTGCACGTGAAGGGTGTGAGTTTTTCAATCCACGCTGCCCACAAAAGTGGGGGACCCCCCTGAATTAGAGGTGGCGTGGACAGAAATTCCTGCTTGGCAGCTTTGCAGGAGTCCTGTAGATGAAGAATTAACCGCTTGCATGGATGCAATGATGTTTTTTGTGTCGTAGGCTACTAATCTATAAACATTTCAAAGCGTGGCCTTGACAATAATTTTACTGTCATGATTTAGTGCTACTGCTGCATGTTTATGAATCTTTTCATTCTTCAGGAACTTCCCCAATAGAAAACTCGAGGATCGAGAACGGAGCCTAAGGTTTCGATATCTCTGTTAGTTACTTCACTGTGCTCATTTCATTCATCATTCTCCAACTGTTGCTTTTTCGTGCAGCCGTGATGCGCTCAAGTGGATTCGAGTATCTCAAAGAAAACTGTCCGTCGCTGCAGTCTGAACTTCTAAAGACGGTGGCTGGTTGTGAGGAGGAATGTAGCAGTGGGGGAAAGAGCCGAAGTGTATGGGCCCAGCTTTCAGATGGTGATGACACGAATAGCCGGAGGGTAAGGCAACGGACTTGACATGAAAGAAAAAACCAGGATAGTGATCAGTACTAAAAGACTAGAAAAGCATTGCCTCTATTGTATCGATCCCTTTTTTGTTTCTTGGATGTTGGTGTTGTGGCAATGAATTGGACATTCTTATATCATATTGTAGGTGTTTTTGTAGCAGCTGACATTCAGAGATAAACTACCAATAGTGCAATCATTGACCCTAAGAAGCATGTATTTGAATCTCTCTGCTGTTCAAACAGACCTTTGTTTGCCCCTGCTCCAAACGAGGTAAATTGTACAAAGCTCGTTTCTCGGACCACACACTGATGGAAATTTCTTCCTGGATGGTGGCCGAGTATTTTGAGGTTTCTCAATGGAAGAGATAGTTAGATTGTCTTTGGATTGTGTTTTCTTTTTGGTTTTTTTTTTAAAGAAGAATGTAGATGGTTGAATTTGGATGTTTTGTTCTTCTCAGTCATGAAATGATTTGAGTCCAAGTCCAGACGAAATATATGATGTGCTAGTGTGCCTATTTATATTATTGTGCTCAAGGTATTTGAAGCCATGTACAAATAAATGGTGCCCATGGTTCTCTAATCCAGACTGTTTATCTGGTTGACCCCACTGTATTGGTGGGGTGACCAAGCAAAGCTTCAGTTGTAGTTGGATCCTAAGATCCCTCCTTTTTTATTCATTCTAAACAAAGTGCGCATGTTACTTTGTGAGGGTGGGGTCAGGGTGTGTGTGTACAAACCAATGTCCTCCTGACCAGCTGAGGTTGCAGCTGAGAGACGAGGGTTTGTGTGTTTTGGATAACTCAGCCCTGAGCCCTGTTTTTGTGACTTTTGTCTGTCTTATTCCAATTGCTTCTGAGGATTCAAACGGGTCCTAACCCAATAATGCATGCTGTATGTTGGATAGATATATGTAGCAGATCTACTACAGACAAGTAAAGTTAAATGGAGAAAAAACATGGGAAAAATTAGGAGATATCTGGGATTTGTACGTAAGAAACGGAGGAGGTTCCCAATTGTCATAGTATTATTATTATTTAGAACATTAGGCTTAGCCTTTGTATCCCTTTGACTGGAACTTTAGGCGCGTACAAATACTAGAGAACCTCACAAATTGACGAGATAGTATAAGACGGCGCATGGGATCTGGACTCTTCATCTATTTAAACAAGGAGCCGTTCACCAAAACAAACAAGCAAACAACAAAAAAAAAAACGTCGGTGTCTCTGTTGCGTGCATGGTGGGGGTCCATAATTTATGCCTTGAATGGTACGACTGTCAGTAATCATGCATCTATTTCTCACCATTTGTGGTGAGGAATACCATTTTTTGGGGTGTTTCAAGTACAAAAGGAGATCTTCCTTTCAAGTATAAAACCCCTTTTGTACTTGAAACACCCCAAAAGGGAATGTCCCTCACCACAAATGGGGAGGAATAGATGTACTTGAATATTTTCCATCATATATATAGTTCTAAAAGTCAGTGACTCATTCGTGGGTTGATTTCCTAAATTGATATAATAATCTTCCAACTAATTACACAGCCAGCTCAGCTGCCAGCCAACCCCTTGACTTTTAATACAGTATTATATTATATCCAACAAGTTAATTAGCCCATACAACTCAATTGGTGTGACACGTCCCTACTCCCCACTCTCCCTCTCCCTCTCCCTCCTCCTCCTGCTACAGGAGGGTTCCAACCCTTTGAGCTGAACTATCCCTCCGGCCTATAGAAAAGCTTGATAAACCCCGCTGTAGTCCTAATGTGATAGTGCAGTTTCGAACCTACAACGTTCAGATGCTAACCGTGGTTATAGGCCAACTGAGCTACTCCTTGGAATTACATGAGATCAATCTCTGGCTATAGTCAATCTTTGGCTATAGTGAGTATGACCAAAGATCAATCTCCGGCTACATTGTAGCTTTGTCCCTTTGGCTATAGTGCTCATGACGACCGACTTTGTCTGAGTGTATGTGGAGTGCGAAACTATTTCATTCAATTTACATTCGCCAACTGTGTAAAATCTTATGCTAGCTAATGCATCATTTTAATTAATTTATGTCCTTTTCTCATAAGCTGTCTCACTATTAATATGAATTCTCTAATAGATCTACTTCCAACAGATTCAAATTTCATAATCAATTATTGTGGTTGACAGTTCTTTATTACTCTCAATTTTGTAAGAAGTTCATGAAGGTAATCTATTCACACAGTTTTTCAAGTATTTTCTTCATTACTATAGAATTGGAATATAGTTTATATGTCTTTTCCTCTATCCAACAGCAGTAAATGTTTTGAAAAACCACTCTATGCAGGTAAAATTTGACCAAATTTGATAAGATTTGGTTGAGTTTTACTCAATTTGAAAATAAGCAAAAGTCCCAAACATCCCATAAAAGTGAAATTCCTGACTGGCCTATGAAAGTTTCAAGTGGAATTCAAAGGATTCCAAGTACCAACACCATCATGGGCGGCAATAAATTGGTCAACTCTGTAAAATGTTGACTTTTCTTTCCATTATTTATTCTTTAATTCAATGATAACAGTTTTGAAACGTCATCATCATAATCAATGCTTTTGTAGTATATACATTATCATGATGAACAAACAATAATCAATAATGGTGTTCATAGGCCGGGCCAGCCTGTGCCCGATCGCGACCCAGCCCGCTTTAGGCTGGGCTTGGATACATGATATGGGCAAGTTTGGTAACTGGGTCGGGCTTGGAATAGGTGAAAGAAAGCCCAACGCCCGGTCTACCCGTATGAGGAGTGCATGTAATTCAATTTAATTAGGCCAAACATTTGCTAGAAAGCCCACTAAATTGATCAAAAGCCCGTTCAACCTTGCCTAGTTGATTAAATGGGTGGGCTCGAGCCAAACATTTATGGCCCGTTTTGGGCTGGGCCTGGATATGCCTCAGACTGGCCTGGCCCGGCCATGAACACCCCTAGCTTCATCTTCACAATTTTATTATGGAAAGGAATAATTCCATATTGGAGCAGGAAAGCTTTGATTTGGGTGTTCTAGATTTTAGAGGGATCCCCTGGCCCGTGGGCGGATTTAGGAATTCTTACCTAGAAAAAAATTCTTGATATAGACATATATAAAAAATTGAATGTAATTTTTAAAATATATAGAGTTTTTTTTTTTTTTTTAAATCTCGAGGGGCAATATTAATAATTATAAAATTTCCTAAAACTTAACATGCGAACCGAATATCCCATATTTACATAAATCCTTACATAAGTGCTATACTGACCCAAAGGGACTTGAGCAATGGGAACCCAAAAATGAGTTGAGGGCTTTATCTGCTTAGACTTGAAAATTAAATCGCATATACATTTGGACAAGGTTTGTATTTAGGTTTTGAAGATTGGGATTAGGTGAAAACGGCTCGTTACCCAAAAAGCAAGGAGCGACATTCTCACATAGCTTTCAGGGTTTGAATTTTGGGCGTGCCACCTCTTTTTTATCTGTGCGGGCTCCCTTCTCACTTGTGTGAGCTTTCTTCCCACTTGCATGGGCTTTTTTCCCACTTAGTGGGTTGTCTTCCTGTGTAGATGTGCGAGGCTCTCTCTTGGGTTCCAATAAAAAAGAAAGAGGTAGGGATTAGTATTTGACTTGAGCAGAATCAAATTCAACCCACTGAAAAGTTGCACCCATTTGTTATGACCATGGTCGTAATAGCAATGTGATAGTCACCAAGCCTCTCCCACTTAACGCGTATTATCACATTTGGTAGCATCCCACCTCACACGCCAGCCCATGGATTATCCCAAAGCAAGTAAATAGTCTAATAGAGTTCTACCACTCAACAGAAGAAGGAAAAAATGAAAAAAAGAAAGAAAGAAAAAATATTTAATATATTTTATAAAGTATCATATACTATTCTTCTATTTTCATATGGCATGTTTCCTTTAAATTAGATTTAGGGGTGTTTGGAAACAATATATATCAAGAGATTTTACTGTATTAATCTATTCACCTTAAAAGAAGTTGTTTAGATAACTTAGAAAGTATCTTATTTCTTTCCAAAACCTTTATAATAGATTATTCAAGGATATGTTGTGTAAAATAAATTTTTAAATTAGACATTGCCTAATTTTTAAGGCCCGGTCATAAAAGGTTTGAGCTCGGACAACTTAGCACCGACTTTATCGCATAAATGGATGTCATGCATTTGTCAAGCACAAGTGACAGCGAATATATATTACTTTAGTAAAATTAATATAATCATCTTAATATGCCTATTTGTGTTGCGTCGAATTGAATAATGTAATCATCTTAATATGCCTATTTGTGTTGCATCGAATTGAATAATATAATCATCTTAATATGCCCGTCGAATTGAATACAATACTGTTCGAATTTGCAGGTTCCAGTTTACTCCAAAAAGTGATATAATGCAGCGTCGTAGTTTGTGGCCTATCGAGAATAAAAAAAACTATCCAAAAAACCTTTAAAAAATCATGATATTGTAATATACTATAAATAAATATTTTCTTCTATTAGCTAATATTATAAAGCAAAAAATCCGTCCCCAAAAGTTGAAGGATCTTGTATCGTTGTTTTATCTGAAACTACGTAAAATTTATTCAAAAATAAATAAATGTACATGTATATATTAAAATAAGTTGAAATATCACAAATTATATAGAATGCAACCATAATTATGCCAAACCTAGGGCCTAAAGCTGATAAAAAAAGGTTTTAATTTTTATATATATTGTCATTGGGCATTAAGTCTAAACTTGATGTTAACCTTGATTCTTTATAAAAGATTTGAATCTTAATGCATTCAACGAAGCAATATGGTGATAGATGAAAATAACACCTTACTACAATCTATTTAGCAGGGTAATGGGTATGGAATCATTTATATCTCTATCTCTACTCTTATAAAAAAGAACAAAATGCACTTTGTTTTCACTACACCACATGGCCCACTTGCTTGTGGGGCCATTTGAATGCAAGTGTATATATATACACACACACACACACACACACTTATCTACTACTATTATAAAAGAATAAAAGTTACAAACTTTTTTCACTACACCATTGTAGGGCCCACCCTCAAATATTTTTATCTACTACTATTATAAAAGAGGAAAAGTTACAAACTTTTTTCACTACACCATTGTGGGGCCCACCCTCAAATATTTTTATCTACTACTATTATAAAAGAGGAAAAGTTGCAAACTTTTTTCACTACACCAATATGGGGCCCACCCCCAAATATTATAATGCAAACTTTTTTACTACACCATTGTGGGGCCCACCCCCAAATAGTATAATATAATATAATATTATTATTATAAGAAATTGCAAACTTTTTCATTACACCATTATGGGGGCCCACCCCCAACTATTATAATATAATATAATAATATATTATTATGAGAAATTATAAACTTTTTACTATACCTTTGTGGGGCCCAACCCCAAATATTATAATGCAAACTTTTTCACTACACCATTGTGGGGCCCACACCCAAATAGTATAATATAATATAATAATATATTATTATGAGAAATTACAAACTTTTTCACTACACCTTTGTGGGGACCACCCCAAATATTATAATATAATATATTATAACAATATATTATTATTATATTATAATAATAATAATAGGAAATCAATATCCTTATTATAAAAAAGAAGAGAATTTGCATACTTTTTCACTACACCTTTGTGGGCCTCCTCCCCCAAATATTATAATATAATATAATAATATATTTTTATTATATTATAATAATAATTATATAATATCTATGCCCTTATTATTTATAAATACAAAAGAGAAAAAAGTGTCATGCTTTTTCTCTACACATCTGTGGGCCCCACTTAGTATTATGATATTATATATATACAATTTCTCCTCTTTTATAATAGTAATAAATATATATATATAAAATAAAAGAGAACTACACATATGTGGGCCCTAATAAAAGAGAAGAACTTGTCATGCTTTTTCTCTACACATCTGTGGGCCTCACTTAGTATTATTATATTATATATATAATAAAAGAGAACTACACCTCTGTGGGCCCCACTTAGTAGAACTTATCATGCTTTTTCTTTGCATCTAGATATATGTGGGCCCCACTTAGTATTATTATATTATATATATAATACAAGAGAACTACACATTTGTGGGCCCCACTTTGTATTACTATATTATATATGTATAAAATAAAATAGAACTACACATATGTAGGCCTCACTTATTATTATTATATTATACCACTTAGTAGAAGAACTTATCATGCTTTTTCTCTACACATCTGTGGGCCCCACTTAATATTATTATAATATCTGTATGCCCCACTTAGTATTATTATATTAGATATATATATATATATATAATAAAACGAGAACAACACATTTGTGGGCCTAACTTAGTATTATTATATTATATTATATATATAATCAATGAGAACTACACATCTGTGGGCCCCACTCAGTATTATTATATTTCAATGAAATGCTTAGCTCAAATGATCATGAAAATGATTGTGTTTGAAGAATTTGTTCATTTGCTGCAAGAATTCAAATGAGAAATTTCAGTTGAGATTTTTATGTGTAGAAAATTTTAACTTCGATCCCAATGCCTATAAAGACACGATTTGCTTGTCAGAAGAAGAGATGTGAATGCCAAAGATTGCTTGGAATCCTTGTGATTTGTTGTTGATTCGTTTAAAACTATGAGTTGGGTACTGTTTTGGTTGGTTAGTATTTTGTTTCATTGAATTTGGTATGTATTTGGCGCTAGGTTTTAGACAAATTTTTTTGAGAAATAGGCCGGACTATCGATCTATACTGAAATTGGTGAGTGTTTTGCCTAATCATATATGGCCAGAAAAGGTTGGTGTTAAAATTTTTTTTTTTTAATTAGTTTCCTTCCATATATCTTGTTATTCAATCTTCTTCTTACTTTTTTCTATTGAAGCTTTTACTAAATTTCATAAGAACAATGAGTGATTGTAAATTACTTAATTTGCCAAAAAAATGAGCTATATGTAAACCGGTCATTCTCCATTGGGATAGTTAATATTGAGTTTTTAAGCTATATGTAAACTGGTCATTTTCCATTGGGATAATTAATATTGAGTTTTTAAATGACTTTATTTTTTCAAATTATCATACTGAAAGAGTATGTTCCTTGCACGTGCATTGCACGTGCAGGCTCCACTAGTATTATATACAAGAGAAGATTGTTTGATGGTATGGTGAATCTCAACTTCTAACTCATAGCTTTTAGGTCTCCAATAAAGGGAATGCATTGCATTCAATTCTCATTAATTAAATACTAAACAAATAAATGGAGATTCCCTTATACTTTCCTCTAGGCATGCCATTGGGATTTTTGCATCACTTTATAAGAGGTGGGTTATTATAATTAAAAATGAATTTGAGGCTAAATACTAGACCCAATAATTAAAAATAAGTGATCCTAGGACAATAAAAACCTACATGAGAATTACATAAGAATCATACTTAAATAAACTCAAATGTATGCTCAAACAAAATCAATATAAACTCATTGCGATCTATATATATATATATATATCAGAATTATACCCGAGTTATTTACAAAAAGAACACAAGAAAATCACAAACATATTAAAAAACTATTACAAGAATAAACTAAGAACCCACAAAAAAAAATCACATAAGAATCGTGCTCAAATAAATTTGGATATGTTCAAATAAATCCATATATATATATATATATATGGAAAATGCTCTATCTCTCACCTTAGTATGAGAGATAAGGTGGGGACTCTCACATTTAAGTTGTTGACATTGGATATGAATGTGAGGACTCTTACCTTATCTCTCATATAACGTGAGAGATATCTCTCATAGGAGTATCTCCATATATATATATATGAGCAAGGCTCTCCTAAGCTCAAGCTTAAGATAAAATCTTGTAGGCTCAAGCTTGTGGGGCCTACCTTTGGTCCATCCAAATGGACCAAACACATGACCTTCCTAAATTGCACATGTCCACAAACTTTCGGTTAGATCCGAATTTACTGGACCGTTGGATCGACTATGTATCAATCCAAATGTATTGTTGACCATTAAACTTTTGAGTCCATATGGAGATGATAGAAATCACGGTTGTGGCTGATTTTTTCCAGCGAGTAAGGTCAAAGAAATCATTGAAATTCCCCCCCATCCCCATCCCCATCCCCATGCTCCCAATCTCTCTTATAAGGTGCGAGATATATGAGCATCTATATATATATATATATGGATGCGCTCTTGTGAGAAATACTTTCACCTTACTATGAGAGATATGGGGGCCCTCACATCAATATCCAATGTCAACAACTTAAATGTGAGGGCCCCCACCTTTATCTCTCATAGTAAGGTGATAGTGTCTCTTACAAAAGTACTTCTCATATATATATATATATATATATGGAGATGCTCATATGAGAGATGCTCTCACCTTATTATGAGAGATAAGGTGGGGGCCCTCACATTCATGTCCAATGTCAACAATTTAAATGTGAGGGCCCCAACTCCTATCTCTCATAACAAGGTGAAAGATACTCGAGCACCTCCCATATATATATATATATATATAAGAATATTTATGTGTATCCGTCCCTCACCATAGGGTGAGGGACATTTCCATAATTGAAAATTTTCATGTGCAAAAAGAGGAAAAGTCATAAATGATCATATTCATAAAAAGAATCTTCATGTGTAAAAAGGGAAAGTTCCCTCACCCTATGGTGAGGGATGAGCACGTGAATGTCATATTATATATATTAAAGCAAAGGGGGAGGGAGGCTGTGAGGGGTGCCACCTCATCCCTAAAGAGTCTCTCTGGGCTATAAGGAGTGCCACATCATCCTTAAAAAGTCTCTCTTTTCTAAGAGGGCTACTCTTTCTCTCCTAAAACCTCTCTCATAAGTCTTATTTCTTGCCATTATCTAAATTATAAGCAAATCTTTACAGTCGGTTTGTTTTCTTTTCCCTAGATCTTCAATCATCAACGGCATGTTTTTTTTTCCTTAGATCTTCAATCATCAATGGGTCCCATATTAAATATGTTTTGTGGGCCCTACCAATGTTTGAAATCCAAACTGTTAGTCTTTTACTCTCCTTTCATTTTCACCCCTTAAATGGATGGATCCAGTAGTGGGCACCAGTTCGTATTAAATATATTTCAAGATTAGACTCCAGTATTGAATAAAATCTCAATGACCTTCTCTTAACCCCTTTTTTCTAAGAGTGGGCCCCACTGATGGAGGGAGGCAAGCCTATTAGCCGTTGTCTCTTTTCCTTAGATCTTTAATCATCACCAATTTGTTTTCTTTTCCTTAGATCTTCAATCATCAATGGGTCCCATGTTAAATATGTTTTGTGGGCCTTACCGATGATTGAAATCCAAACTGTTGCTCATTTACTCTCCTTTCTTTCTTTCTTTTTTCCCTAAATGGATGGATCCAGTAGTGGGCACCAGTTTGTATTAAATATATTTCAAGATTGGACTCCAGTATTGGATGAAATCCCAATGGCTTCTCTTAACCCCTTTTTTCTAAGAGTGGACTCCATTGATAGAGGGATGCAAGCCTATTAGCCGTTGTCTGGTTTCTTAATGGATTCAAATCAATTAGTGGGCCCCGCACATTTAACTTATTTCTACAGTGGGACGCACTCATGGATTATGCATAGATAAAGTTTTATAGGTTAAAGTCTCATAATTTATAGCTTTTAAATTTAAGATGTTTATACCTTTTTTTAAAAAATCTAGAGCTTAAAAACAGTTTGATCGATTCTAAAATGGTATTGGTGCAACTTCAAGGGGGTAGAGAAGAAATTTGTGCGAAGGGATTTAAATGACCATTGGCCTATGTGAAGATAACAATTATATTTATGATTGAAGATGTGTCGACTGTTTTTATATAAATTTGTATGAATATATTCTTATATGTTTATAATTAATTTTAATATCTCATGAATTAAAAATGTAATATCTTACTTTTTGGCCCGACTAAACACGGGGCGTTGTTGCTAGTGTGTGTGTGTGTATATATATATATAAAACAAAGGAAAATTTTAGGGATGGCCAAGTAGGACCTATAAAACCTTATCTTCCTTTTGAAATCACTTCTGATTTAATCTGTGTGCGGGAATTAATCCTGTGGGTGGAAAGATCAGAGGATAGATGTCATAAAAATTTCCACCCCTGATCGATGGGGCAGGGAATTCCAATCCCATCATCTTCTGTTTCACTTTTAAGATAGCAATCTGTCCAATCTCCGAAGCAATTATAAACCATTAAACGGGCGGCACGGTTAGAGTATTGCATCACCTCCTTTGCCTTCCCATCTCTATCTCGTCCCCCTTCTCCTCCTCCTTGCTGGAATTTTGAAAATCGGGGGGGCAGGGCAGGGCGAAAAAAAAGAGCTCTTTTCTTGTACGCAAGGAGTAGGAGAATATATATAAACAAAGGGGCCTCATTTGATAGGGTCCTTGAATCCTTCTTCTTTAATTAAAATAAAATAGAGCTCTTTTGCTTCATCTGCCCGCTTCCTTGGAAGAGGAAGAAGATAAAAAGAAGCCCCTCCTTGTTGGGGTATTGATTTTTGAGGGAAGGGGGCAGGTGGGATTGGGCAGGTTCTGAATTGGGCTTTGAGTTTTGATATAGAAAAAAGAATGGGATTTGTTGATCAGAAGATTTCATGGGGTTTCTGGGGGGGTTTGATGAGGAGAAAGCAGGTTGATAATTCTGCTCATGGAAAGAGGCAAGAGGGTTCCCACCAGCTGGCTAAGGAATTGTCTGTTCTTCAGCTCATTGCTATTGGTATGTTTTTCAGATTTTCTTCATGTATAGTTGGGATTTGGTTGGTGGGTCTTTCCCATTTTTGGTTTTTTAGGCTTTTCCTTTCTGGGTTGTTTTTTTTTTTTCCTTGCATCTGGGTTCTTTTTTGTTTTGCCCCTTTCTGGTATTTAGGTTGATGAATTTTGAATCCAGTGTCTTTTTTTCTATTTTGGGGTTTGAATGTTTTTTTCTTTTTTCTTTTTTCTTTTTCTGTCTGTTGTAATTGGTTCTGTTTTCTCCTTTGTTTTTAAAGGTTCTGTGTGCTTTGATGTATCTATATAATGATTAATATTGGGTTATATGTTTGCCACTGCTTGTGAGTCTTTATGAAGCGTAACTTGCTTTATCGATGTTGATTGTTGAATTTTGTGTCAGTGGTATAGGAATCCTTTGTTTTGAAGCTTCGGTTAGATCTGGGGTTAGTACTTAGTGGTCTTTCTTTTTATTTCTCATATTCTAGTTTCTAGCTTTGCCGACTTTGGTTGACTTTTTTTTTTTTTAAACTTTCTATAAACAGTGGAAGAAATTTGATTGGTGATCTTTTTTTTTTTTCTTCTGTGGTTTATTTTATTTTTCCCTTTGATGTAATTGAGAACTAAGGATTGGTGGGTCTTGTAGTTCTGGTCTAAATATTGTTGAGCCTGCTTTACTTGACAAGTAGATCCCATTGTTCTTTGATTTTAGTTGATAAGAAAACCTGGAAAGTGAAGATATCACATTTCGTTTGGTAAGGACCTAAGGGTGATTGAAAGCACTCTACTGTCTACATATGAATCAGTTTTGAAAATTTGGCAGTTTGAATAGCTATCTATTGCTCTGTGAATTGGGTGTGTAGAAATTGTGAGGGAAGCATTTTTCCTAATTATCCTTCCTAAATTATTATTGGCAACTGGCACTGGAAATAATTTCCAGTGGAATCAGCAGAAGGAAAAAAAAAAAGAAAAAGAAAAAGAAAAAGAAAAAAGAGAGTACCTCAATGGGATTTCCAAGTCCCTGCTTGCTCTAACACTGCTGTAGAATGAATAATGATCTGTTCTGTTAAAATATTGAAACTGCTTCAGAATAGGCCAGTATCCAAGTCTAGTTTTGAGGTTTTTAACCTCATGGTTTTCCTCATGGATGTTCCAGAATCAGGTATTCTATTGTGGAATTTAGGCTTTCTTACATATAATTAATGTTTTAGTTTTTCTTATCAGGCGTTGGATCCACTATTGGGGCTGGAGTTTATGTTCTAGTTGGAACAGTTGCTCGGGAGCATTCAGGACCGGCCCTAACCATATCCTTCCTAATAGCTGGAATAGCAGCAGCTCTATCAGCATTTTGCTATGCAGAACTTGCGAGTCGTTGCCCTTCTGCGGGGAGTGCCTATCATTATTCATACATATGTGTTGGTGAAGGGTAATTTATCTTAAAATATTTTTTGTATTTGGTAACTTCTGCTGATACCTTGGTCACATATTTCAAGTTAGCATTTTATTATCCATTGTTTTATAGAGACAGAGAATTTAACATTGTTTTTTCTATGAACCATATATTACACAGATTTGAATATAGTAAGCATATTTTCAAGATCACAAAGCTGTAAACATTCCATTGTAGTCTTTTATTTGATAGGGTTTACTGAAAAAGTTTAAAAAAAAAAAAGAAAATACGGTTTTATAAACCATATGTTACACAGACTTGGACACATCAAATATTTTTTTTTAGGAAGAGAGAACCTATATCATGAGCCTTTTACTTTATAAGGTTACTAAGCCCATATCAGCTTTTTGTGTGATTCTGATGTTGCCACAGGCCCACAGACACTTATGCTGATGTTTCACCATGTAGACTATTCGTTTACATAAATGCTTATTATTGATGTTTTATTGGCTGAACATGTATTTAATAGGGCTGTAGTCCCTGAGATCAGCGAACAATTCTGTTTTCTTGATCAAGGCATACCCTTACAGCCATGCTAACTGATGAACAACTTTGCATCTCATGCACACTTGCCTGTGTAAATGAGCTGTATTGTATGCTGACATCTTATTGGAATCCTACACTTATTCAGTTGGCATCTAATTGTGATTGCTTCCAGCATCGCTTGGCTGATTGGTTGGGCTCTGATATTGGAGTACACGATTGGTGGTTCAGCTGTTGCACGTGGTATATCCCCAAATTTGGTGAGTGGATTTCTTGCTATAATTATGTCTCAATAAAAGATATATTACTTAATTTGTACCAATAGATGTAGTATTTTGAATTTGTCTTGTCGGAGATTTGTCCTTAACTGTCCATTTAAATCCTGATGGATGATGCCTGAATGATTGGGTTTGGATATTTGAGACTGTCCACTTATTTTCATTGATTGGTTGGGCTTTGATACTTATAAACGGGCTGTTATATGTTAACTGTGCAATTTGGGGAGTATTTCATGACTGTCCATTTATGTCATGATGGAAGCCACCGGATGGATGGCTTGGCTCGCTGGAGCAGACTTTACCTATAATGGCGGACACAATAACTAGATATCGGCTTAGCTGTTTTGAGTTAAGACTATTTAAAACAACTGAAATATAGGCAGTCAATTTCAGGTCTATCAGTCTCTGCGGTTCAATGTGGAGGCAATTTGGTCTGTTTGATTGGATCAATGAATATCATGCCTGCAATAAATTTTAGTTCTTTGATTTATTCTTGAAGTATATAGTTTCTTTTTTTTTTTTTTTATTGAACTCTTATGGTCTTATTTTCTTTTAGGTGAGTGGACTTTAATTGTAGAATGAAAGGGTTCTATCACTATGCATACTCTTATGACTGTCTTGTTTTACTATGTTTCAGGCTTTGTTTTTTGGAGGTCAAGATAATTTGCCTGCTTTTTTGGCCCGCACTCACATTCCCTTTCTTGATATTGTTGTCGACCCATGCGCTGCAATTCTTGTACTCATTGTTACTGCGCTCTTATGCATAGGAATAAAGGAGGTATTCCCTTTTCTACTTCATCTTCATTTCTATAATGGCTCCTCTAGCGGGAGGCGCCTTAAACAGTAAGCTACTCACGATACTTATGTTGTTGACAACGTGATTCCTTTACTTTGTTTCATTTTTATTAGAAATTTTTTGGTACATATGGTTTGAGCCAAATTGCAAGTGGTTAGAATATTCTGTCAGAAAGAAATGGTTATTGATCCCATTAAGTGTCTGGTCTGGTGTTGACGTTGGAAGCCATATTAGTTCAGATACTGTTTGTATGCCTTCATGTCCCCACCTAATGTGGTTTCTGATTTTTGTGCTGCTCCAAATATGCACAGTTGCTAGCTACCAATTCTCTTAATATATTTAAATTGATTGCAATTTGGGCCAGATCAACACACACTGAATACCTTAATTGCTTTCAGCGTCTTCAATTCGAATGTTTTTACTCCACAGAGTACATTTGCACAAGCCATAGTCACGTCAGCAAATCTGTGTGTCATGGTTTTTGTCATCATAGCTGGTGGGTACCTTGGCTTTCAAACTGGATGGGTTGGATATTCTCTGCCTACCGGGTATTGGAACTTCCCTCATATACTTGCTTCCTTCAGTGTTATATTTACTGTTAAAAAGAAATTAATTCAGATTCTCATGAGTTCTTCAGATACTTCCCATTCGGAGTAAATGGCATGCTTGCTGGGTCTGCGACTGTTTTCTTTGCATTCATAGGCTTTGATTCAGTTGCCAGCACTGCTGAGGAGGTATGACACGGTTTTCAAAACAATGAACATGCTTGAATTTATTTGTCCTAAATAAATATGTCCATAGATTTTGAGTGTTGGTTACTTAACTGTCTAAATATGAAATCTTTTACTGAACCATTTGCTTGGCTGTACAACTTGGACACGTGACTACGTGAGGTTGGAGAACCAACTGTTCATATTATGGGTCTTTTTCATGGATGGGAGATAGCCTCAAGTCATCCCAATTGGATGATCCTAGCCATCAGTTAACTGTGGTCGGCTATGAACCATTCATTTGCGTGCACCAAGTGAATAGCATGGTTCAGGGGATGCAATTGCATGGCTCCTCTTATGTTGGGGCTTACCTACTCGTGTAGCTTCCTGAGCATTGACTATTTCACTTCCTCTGTACCATTGCTGGTCCAAGAAAAGAGACACCAAATTCTCTCAATCAATCATCATATATTACCTTATTGATGATTGGCATTCAAAAAAAAAAAAAAAAGGAAAAAAAAAAGGCATAACTAGGAAGTACTTAATGCCATTTTATCAACGCATAAGGGTTTCTTGAACCTTTCTTTCATTTCTTGTTCTAAGATTGATCTATTCATAACAATTCGCAGGTGAAGAACCCTCAGCGTGATTTGCCACTGGGTATAGGAATTGCATTGTCCATATGCTGCTGCTTGTATATGCTGGTATCCATTGTTATTGTTGGTCTGGTACCATACTATGCAATGGATCCTGACACCCCAATATCGTCTGCATTTTCCAGCCATGGCATGGATTGGGCAGCGTGAGTATAGATTTCCTTTGTAAATTGCATTGATTTTTACCAGTAAATAAGTTTGTCTTGTTCCAGAAACATAGTTGCAATAGCGATTATCATGAGTTTTTCAACACCATTTTTAATACATTAATATGGCTGCCATTTAAATTGTTGCAAGTTCTAGTGTTGAAAATATTGCAACACTATAAGTATTCAATTCAGAACTTCATATTTGAACATGGCACTATATTTCTGGTGAAAACTATGTAGTGTTTACCTTTGTGCATGACCACCCCACCCTTGGATTCAGTTTTCACATTGCATTTCAATTGTAGGTACATAATCACAGCTGGAGCAGTTACTGCACTTTGCTCAACCTTGATGGGTTCAATTCTTCCTCAGGTAATTGTTATTAAATTGGTCACATAGCTCAGGCATACCTTTTCTTTTTCTCAGTAGCATTTGTAAATTGTTTCATTTCAATTTATATTTTTCAGTACTTGGAAGTAGTCATGCACTTTTACAATTGAAAACTACAAACTGAGTAAGGATATGTTTAGGTGTCCTTAGGTTTGCAGAGAGGACACTTTCTGCTGGGAACTGATGATTCGTTCATTTCATTTCAGAACTGAAATAAATTGACTTCAGTTTATGGTTTTGTTTCTAATAAAGATTGATGGATGGAGAAACATGATACCCCAGCTGTAAGGGTGTCTCATCTCACACAGCCATCCCTGGGTGGGTAGGTTTTCCCAAGAGTTCCATACCACTCGCCATCCAATCTAGCAAAAAAAAAGATTGAGGGTTGAACCAGAAACAAGAAAAGTAAAGGTTCGACATTGTTAATTAATTCTCTGTTGATGTTAACTCCCATTCCACCAAAGTTGGTGTACATTGAACTGCAACCTAAAACACCATAAAAATTGATTTGTGTTTCATGTGGCTAAGTCCTTCTCAAGAACTGAAGCCATTCATCACGCAGGCCCTGCTGTGTATAGTACTTGGCCAATTAGTAAGCTCCTATACTCATCAGGTATGCCAAACACAGAAAATGGATGGTTAAAAAGAACCCTGGCTAATCTCCACATCCAGCATACAAGTGTGGCCCACCTGAATATGGATGAGTATTTTGGGACCAGGACACATGTAATGGACAGCTTGTATCTCACACACAGGAGCCATATTGACATTTTAGGCCTTTAAAGTACTCTCCCAAACACACACGCCAGCCGCTGCCATCGCCACCATAGCCTTATCTCAGGAAACTGCGTTTGACTCGGAGAGTTCTTCCTGTAATTATCGAAAAAGTAAGTCATCATATTCCATGTAAGATACAGTAATTATCGAACATGAAGTCATCATAGTCCAGGTCAGATACAGTAAAAATCTCTCTTTGAGGTTGGGAGGGGGAGAGATGAAAATAGGTTTCTGAAGTCCTGCAGTACCAAAACTTTAAAAACAGAATATGGGTGATGCAGCCCGACAGAAGACTAGGGCCCGCAAGCCCCCCTGATGGACCCACTTGATGGGATCCACATGATCTCTAAATTGGCAGAGATCCCTATCCTATTTAAATTAGTAATATTAAGTAGTTGCTAATAGGATTTGCTTTCTAAAATTCTATTTTGAGTAGGATTAAGTATGTTGCTATTTTTAATGTTCTTGTTAGTTTAGAAGTAGTGTTTTCTTTATAAATAGAAGAACCTTCATCTTGTGAAGGGATGCATTATTCAATCAAATAACCAACGTGAGTTTTTTCCATGTGTTCATGGCTGTGAGTGCTTTTGTGTGTGGAATTCCTTTGTTGGATTCGATCAATCTCATCTAAGAGATTGGTCTATTCGATCGAAAGTCCGGGGCTGCGCCAAATTGGTATCAGAGCCCAGATCCGGTCGCCGGAGAAACAACTGTCTTCTCTGGTTCATCATCGTCTACCCATCGACATCATCCCACGCCATCCAACCCAACTCCTCTCCCTGCCGATCCAACCTACTACAACCTAGCCACTGCCGAAGACCCCAGCACCACCACTCACCCCATCCCCGAACCCAGAAAACCCTTCCGGCCATCTCCCGCTACCAAATCCCACCCATACCACTGCGCACAAAACCCAAACCCCTTTCACTCACAAACCCCCCTTCCCTAACCCCAATCCCAAACCGAAGCCCCACAACCCAGCCGAACCCAAGCCGCACCCAACCCTTCACCTGACGCCCTAATCCCATCTCCCTCTCACGTCCCAGCCGTAAAACCCAAAGGCACCCACGCTCTGCCTTCGTCCCTCTAGTCTCGTCGAAACCCACCCATCAGCAAAAAAAAAAAAGAAGCAGCAATCGAGAGAGAGAGAAGAGCAGCAGAAAACAGAGAACATAAATCGAAAAAAAAATAAAAATAAAAAATAGGCGTACCTGGCACCGACGAGAACTCCAGCACCGTCGTCGTCTCCAGCAGCCGGTCGCAGCAGCCGTCCCCCGGCCTCGCCCCCACCCGCTCCAGCGCAAGGTTCTCCCTCCTTCGTTTCGTCCAAACCAGTAAGCCTTCCCCTTATTTTTTTCTTTGCGCACAGAAGCCGAGGAGAAAAGAGACAATTTTTATCTCTTGAAACACGTGGGCCGGAAGCATTGTACTGGGCCGAAGTTTGAGCCCGACCTACCATTGGGCTTGAATTGAGTCCAGACCCGACCCAGCTCTCTTAAAAAAAAAAAAAAAAAAAAAAAAAAAAAAGAGAGAAAAAAATCCAACCATGCCTAGAAGAGGTGACAATCTCAGTCATTGGCTCACGGACAAAGAACGTGATGAACAATTATTCAAACTGGGCCAAGATATGGACGAAGTAATGGATCGTCTACACACCGTAGAGACTGCACTTATTGAATTACAAAATACCAAGTCGGTTGCAAAGGAAGGGTCATCCACTTCCACACAAATAGTCACACCCATCCAAACAGAAAGGATTGAGCCGCGTGAGTCCATGCGTGACTTTGTACAGCGTCTCATTGCTGAACGAGACACCCAGGGTCCCATGGTTGCACAACGCACTGATGATATCACGAAGAAAGTCAGAATTGATGTTGCTGATTTCTCTGGAGATGTCAGTCCAAAAGTTTTTGTTGATTGGCTTAATTCCCTTGAAGATTATTTTTACTTGGTATAACATGAATGATGAGCAGCGGATAGCCTTTACGAAGGTTAAACTTAAGGGTCCTGCTAGAATCTGGTGGTATGGTGTTGAAAATAATGAACTTGCTTTGGGACAGCCCATTATTAGATGGATCAACATGAAAGAAAGGCTCAAGAACAATTTCCTTCCTTCTGATTACATTGACACACTGCACCAAGAATATCTTACTCTCCAGCAAGGCAATCTATCTGTGGAAGAATATACAAACAAATTTCGAGAATATATTGTTCGTTGTAATTTGAAAACAGATGATCGCCTCACTATCACTCGATATAGAGATGGATTGCGCAATGATGTCAGACGGGAAGTTGCCATGTTTGATTACACCAGAGTTGATGAGGTATTTTGTAAAGCCAGGAAAGCTCAGCATGAACTCCAGTTGCGGAGGACGCAACACTTTTCAAGTCGGGGAGTCTTCCACTAGAAGAGGACCTGAACCTACTTTTAACCGTACTCAGACGCAAGGTTTTCGTCCTCCTCCTCCTCCTCCTCCTAGACCATTCCAGCAAGCATCACCGAGGCCACAGCAAGCCATCCAGCAGAGGCAAGCTTTGCCACAGCCAAATCAGCGGGTGCAGCAGAATCAGAATGATAATCGTGGTCGCGGAAGGTTAGATAAAAGAGAAATCGTTTGTTATGCTTGTAAACAAAAGGGACATTATGCAGCCGAGTGTCCTCATAGAAATTTATATGCTACTAATGAGCCCGAAGATGATGAACAATATGATGAGGAAATAGAAGCAGAGCTGTTCAATGCAGAGCCTCAAAATGAAATTGCAATAGATCAATTCCAAGATACAGAAGCTGATGATGGTACCCCACTGCTTTTCCTTGATCGTCGTCTCCTAGTAGCTGATTCAATAGAAGAAAATGACGATTGGAATCATGCATCTATTTTCCGGTCACGAGTCAATTGCAAGGGCAAGTCTTGTAATATGATCATTGATGGTGGCAGCGCGATAAATGTTATTTCTCAAGAGGCAGTCGAGAAACTCAAGCTACCAACTGAGAAGCATCCAAGACCTTATAAAGTTGCATGGGTCAATAATTATTCCATTCCTGTCCGGAAGCAATGTGTCGTCCCTGTCAGAGTCGGTAATTATGAAGATACAATTCGTTGTGACGTCATTCCAATGAACGTTACACATATCCTCTTTGGACGACCATGGTTAAAGAAACTGAAGGTCATCACAGATCATGAGCACAATACTTATTCTTTCAACTGGAAAGGAAGTAAGATTAGGTTACTTCCATTGCCCGCTAAATCTTCCTCCACATCTGATATAGCTCCAGCACTTCCTATATTGACCATGAGGAAGTTTGAAGATGAAAGCAAAGAACAGGGTGTCATGTATGCACTGATTGCTAGACAAGTTCCAAAAGAATCTCCTGCTACATCTGTCCCACAAGAAGTAAAACCACTTTTGAAGAAATTCGCTGATCTAGTTCCAGATGAACTGCCAAATGAGCTTCCTCCATTACGTGACATCCAACATGCCATTGACCTTGTCCCAGGTGCTTCCTTGCCAAATTTACCTGCATACCGGATGAGTCCTATGGAGCACACAGAATTAAGAAGGCAAGTTGATGATCTTTTACAAAAGGGATATATCAGGGAAAGCCTCAGTCCCTGTGGAGTACCTGCACTTCTCACTCCAAAGAAAGACGGAAGTTGGCGTATGTGCGTGGATAGTCGTGCCATCAATAAAATCACGGTAAAGTACCGCTTCCCAATCCCCAGATTAGATGATATGCTAGATTTGATGACTGGTGCATGTATTTTCTCTAAAATTGATCTGCGAAGTGGTTATCATCAAATCCGTATAAGGCCAGGTGATGAATGGAAAACTGCTTTTAAGATCAAAGATGGTCTTTATGAATGGATGGTTCTGCCCTTCGGGTTAACCAATGCACCTAGTACTTTTATGCGGGTTATGACACAATTACTGCAGCCTTATATTGGAAAGTTTGTCGTCGTTTATTTCGACGATATACTAATCTACAGCAGGACAAAAGCAGAACATCTTCACCATCTGGACACAATTTGCCAACTCCTTCGCCGGGAGCGTCTTTATATTAATCTCAAGAAGTGCACTTTTATGAGTGCATCTGTTGTCTTCTTGGGTTATGTTGTCACGGCACAAGGAATTAAAATGGACCCTGAGAAGGTCAAAGCAATTCTGGATTGGCCTATTCCTACTACACTCACTGAAGTTCGAAGCTTTCATGGTCTTGCAAACTTTTATAAGAGGTTCATTCGAAACTTCAGCAGTATTATGGCTCCTGTCACAGAGTGTATGAAAAAGGGTGAATTTAAGTGGACTAGTTCTGCTACTAGAGCCTTTCAAGAAATCAAGGGCAAAATCACAGAGGCACCAGTTTTACAAATTCCAAGTTTTGACAAAGTCTTCGAAATTGCTTGTGATGCTTCGAATGTCGGAATTGGGGGTGTTCTAAGTCAGGAGAGACACCCGATTGCATTTTTCAGCGAAAAACTTTCTGATGCCAAGAAAAAGTATTCCTCTTATGATTTGGAATTCTATGCCTTGGTACAATCACTTCGTCATTGGAGACATTACTTGATTGGCAACGAGTTTGTTCTTTATTCAGATAATGATGCTTTGCGACACCTACATTCACAGCAGAAGATCAGTGCCAACCGTGCCAAGTGGAGCGCATATATACAGGAGTTCAGTTTCAGTATTCGCCACACGGCAGGAAAAGATAATTTGATAGCTGATGCACTTAGTCGACGAAAGCATTTGTTGACAACCATGACTGTTAGTGTACCAGGTTTTGATCAACTCAAGCTAGCTTATGCGGAGGATCCAGATTTTGGTTCTATCTATGCAGACATCAGCAATGGTGATCTTGGTAAGCATCCTCATTATAGCATTCATGATGACTTCTTGTTCAAAGGTACACAACTCTGCCTCCCTGCCACATCCATTCGTGAATATGTTGTCCAAGAGTTGCATTCGGGAGGATGTAGTGGTCATTTGGGACGTGATAAAACTCTTGCTCTTGTCAGCGATAGATATTATTGGCCCCGAATGAAGACTACCATTATTCGCATTTTGCGAACGTTGTCGGACATGTCAGCTATCCAAAGGTAATAAGAAGAACACTGGACTTTATCAGCCTTTACCGGTTCCTCATACTCCTTGGGAAGACATAAGCATGGATTTTGTGCTAGGTTTGCCAATGACACAACGAAAAGTTGATTCTGTTTTTGTGGTTGTTTGATCGCTTTTCAAAGATGGCACATTTTATTCCATGTACTTCTACCAGTGATGCCTACAAGATTGCCAAGCTCTTTTTCAAAGAAGTTGTGCGTCTACATGGCCTTCCAAAGACTATTGTTTCAGACCGAGACACCAAATTTATGAGTTATTTTTGGAAGACTTTATGGATGCTGTCCAATACTAAGCTCAAGTTCTCTACTGCTTACCATCCTCAGACTGATGGCCAAACGGAAGTGGTAAACAGAAGTCTTGGACAGTTATTGCGATGCCTTGTTCGTGATCACATCACATCTTGGGATCAAGCATTGCCTATGGCTGAATTTGCATATAATAATTCGGTCAATCGGTCTACTGGTACTTCTCCATTTGAAGCTGTTACAGGAGTTCGACCACGACTACCTGTTGATCTTGTCTCTTTACCGGTAGATGCCAGAGTAAGTGCTGATGCTGAAAACTTCTTTCACCATATGCAACAAGTACATGATGAGGTCCGCCGCCATATATCTGCTAGTAATGCCACTTATAAACAGCAAGCAGACAAGCATCGTCGATTTATTGAATTTGCTGAAGGAGATATGGTCATGGTCCGTATCCGCCCCGAACGTATGCCTCCAGGAGCTTATAAAAAGTTGCATCCACGGAATGCTGGTCCATACAAGATTCTCAAAAAGATTGGTTCCAATGCTTATGTGCTTGATCTTCCATCTGATTTCGGTGTCAATTCTACTTTCAACGTAGAGGATCTTACACTCTACCATGGTCATGACAATGATGGTGACACTGAAGAGCAGACTATTGCTCTCCCTTCGAATCTTCCACCTGTTGATGAGATTGTTGATGTGCTTGATGATCAAATTGTTTCAACTCGTCAAGGAGGTTTTCAAAAGTTCTATGTCCGCTGGAAGAATCGTCCTCTCTCTGATGCTTCATGGATCACTGCAACAGATTTTCAACGCTTGAATCCAGATCTTTATGAGCGCTATCAAGCAATTAACTCGCCGGAGTCGAGTTCTTTCAAGCCGGGAGAGTTGATGCAGCCCGACAGAAAGACTAGGGCCCGCAAGCCCCCTGATGGACCCACTTGATGGGATCCACATGATCTCTAAATTGGCAGAGATCCCTATCCTATTTAAATTAGTAATATTAAGTAGTTGCTAATAGGATTTGCTTTCTAAAATTCTATTTTGAGTAGGATTAAGTATGTTGCTATTTTTAATGTTCTTGTTAGTTTAGAAGTAGTGTTTTCTTTATAAATAGAAGAACCTTCATCTTGTGAAGGGATGCATTATTCAATCAAATAACCAACGTGAGTTTTTTCCATGTGTTCATGGCTGTGAGTGCTTTTGTGTGTGGAATTCCTTTGTTGGATTCGATCAATCTCATCTAAGAGATTGGTCTATTCGATCGAAAGTCCGGGGCTGCGCCAATGGGTCTTGTATTAGGATTTAGGACCCTTTTTTAATTGGGGTCTTCTGCATACCCCAGACAAAATTTGGGTCCGGATAAGCCTTAGGACCTTTATACATGATGGCTTAGCATATATTATGTATATATAGATGTACATTAAATATATTAAGTATATATAGGTAAAGTATTAGTGCACATTTGGTAGCACGCGAGGAAATTGTGAAGAGTCCTCAGATTTGAGAATTCCTAATTGCTGCTGAGGACTCCTCACTGAGGATTTGTATAGCTGAAGATTTCACATCGATATCGGGCCACGAGTCCTGAAAAAGCCCATAAGGGCTATATAGCCTGTCTGGCCCAGCCCCCATTTAAAAAATCCTATCGTCCCCCCTCCTCTCCCTCCCTCCCCCTAACTCCAAAAACCTCTCTCTCTCTCTCTCTCTCTCTCTCTCTCTCTCTCTCTCTCTCTCTCTCTCTCTCTCTCTCTCTCTCTCTCTCTCTCTCTCCATTTGAAATGGTGTTTGAAATCCGAACTGAGCCACCTCTCTACGTCAAAGAACCCATGGGCCACATTTGGGATCGGGTAGTAAGAACTGTTGGATCAGGTATATCAATCGACGCACGGGGAAGAACACATGTTTCGGATATGATTCTCTTCTCTTTTTCATCTCCTTTTTGTAAATAAGAAGGCGTAAATGTTGTTGCAATTCGTTGTGTAAATGGCTATGGATTCTTTTTCTATTTTTTTGCCCACACAAAAAGATGGGGACTCTAATAGATAGATGGAATGGAAGCTTATAGTAGCAGTGATTACATGTTTTCTTAACTTCTGATCAGTGGGTTGTTAGTGAATTGTTGCTTATTATTTAAAAATCAGGTTAAAGATTAACCACTGAGTCTGTAATTTTTGGTATCTGATCCATTGAAAAGGTGCTGCAGTCTGGATTCTAGATACTAAATTTGCATCCTGGGAGGCCCAGCCTAAAAAATAATTGATGAAGCCTATTTATTGGATTTTTTAAAAATACTCACAAACATGGTTCCCTGTTGGCTCGGTGTTTAGGACAATGGGTTTGCTCCCCAGAGGTCCTAGCATCGATTCCCCAGGCGTTAACCGGCCCTTGTCTGTGTGGGTGCAGGCGTGGGGCCCAAGGATTAGTCCTGCCAAAGGTGTGGGGATACCCTGAGATATATTAAAAAAATGGTTCCCTGTTAACTGGCAGTGACAAATTTTTCTTTTAACTCGAATAATGTGTCTAAAAGTGGGCTCAATTCTTCCCCTTTCCCCAATAAAAAACCCAAACCTATTGTTTTACATTTTAGTTGCAAATGAGATTGTGCTGATACATATTGCCAGATTAATGACATGTATCGTTTCTTCTTTCTCCTAATTGATTTCATAGGAGGGCCCATTTTGATGCATGAAACCATGTAAAACAACCCAAATATTACATTAATTATTGAATGATCCTGATCATTTAACAAGTCACTTCTTTGTGGAGTGTTGTGGAGTGTAACCATATCTTTTGCTCATCCAAGAAAAAAGTGGACCACCGATGAGATGGTAACATCTAGTTCAGTTGCAATTTTGCGGCCATAAATTATCACAATGGTGAGCCAATCTTGCACAGTTAGGATCAATGGGCTGATGCATGGATTGAGATATGACTTTTTATGAGAGAATGTTGGTGCTGTTAAATATTTTGTATCTATTTAAATGCAATACAATTTCTCTATTGCATTTTCTCTTTTGCCATTTTTAACGTGAGGAAAGTGCAACAAAATAATGATTGACTTTTTTCAATTGACCATCGTCAGCCAGCTCAAGTGAAAATCTTGGGCCCGCTACTATGTATAGCTGAGAAAAATTAGTGTTGGTGGGTAAATCCACAAAACTGAGGATTTCCAAATCCTGGGAGGGAGGGTCAGACCTGAAAATCCCAAAAAATGAGGATTTCCATTGGCCCAAATTCATGAGGATTTACAATTGTCAAACATGGAATTTTCAAATTCTTGAGGAAAACCAGTGAGGAATTCTCGAGGATTTGGTTGCCCAACGTGATCTTAGCATATAAATAATTGTGCATCTATTTGGGCCAGCCAGCCCCAGGCCCTTAATTTGAGATTGGGTGTGGATTTTGGTGTGCGCTATTTTTAGTTATGTGGGTTTGGGTCTGCATACATATGGACTGGACTTGAGCCAACTCGTTTTCACCCCTATGATGACTGGAATAGAAAAACCCTAGTCGTAAAGAGTCACTCTAAGAAGAATTACTGAAATCCTACTGCATGCATCTTCTAAAAATTGTTACCCAAGCCTCTTCGACTAGTACTTCTCTCACTAACGTTTATTAATTTGTTGGTTATGTTATGTGGTGAAAAGAAATGTGGCTTTGTTACCCCAGGAAGACATCAGAAACCCTTCAAAAGGATTTGCTGAAATCCTATGATACACATCCTTTAAAATAAACTTCTGCTGGATTAGTCACTTAACCATCAAGGGATTATTAGCTTCACCATCAATGGATTCTAATTCTATCTATTTAGGATGACCTTTGCGAGCTTTACGTTTCCTTTTGGCCCAATTTAAAGCCATCATCTGTAACTCTGCATTCTAACATGTCTTTCTCCATTACTGCACTCCACATCTTTGCTGGCCTCCCCCTTCTTGTACTTTTGCATTTGTAAAGTTGCAAGTTGCAACCCTTCAACTTGCTGTAGTGGGGCTGTTTCTAATCTTCTATTTGTGTCCAAACCATCTTGAATGATTTTCTTTATTGCATCTTCACACATTCATTCATACATACATCCATACATACTACATATGTATATGCACTGTACTTTAGTCTAGACCAACACCCAGGATACTGTAAATTGGATTGGTTTGGGGTAAAATATTTAATTTCCCCTTTTTTTAGCATTTTGTTTCTCAACTGCTACATTTCTTTTACTATTACCACACATAAGTTCGATTATTGTTTCTCAGACCTATGTTGTGCATGTTTTTCTCAGCCTAGAATATTGATGGCAATGGCTAGAGATGGATTGCTTCCTTCCTTTTTCTCGGATGTTAACAAACACACCCAAGTTCCTGTCAAGAGCACAATTCTTACTGGGATTTGTGCTGCAATCTTAGCATTTTGCATGGATGTTTCTCAGTTGGCAGGAATGGTAAGTTTTCAATCAGATTATTATTATTATTATTATTATTATTATTATTGTTATTCTTTTTTGGCTTGACTAGAACTCACACACTCTCACCCCCTACAAGCGGTCGTTGGTATTTCTAACCAGCTGAGCTACACTTGGAACTGACAATCAGATGAATTACACTTTTAAATTTTAAAATGGAATGGAAGAGGGCTACTGATAATACTATGATGCCCAGATATGGCACGGATATGGTAGGGACACGCCATAGATAAATCAAGGACACGGATTTTACATGTAAAAAGCGAAGCATCGGATACGATACAACACGAATGATACATTGCCCATTTTGAAGTATCCGTGCATCATAGCTGATTGTCTTTTTTACAACACTGAAAAGGTCCACTGTAAAAAATAAAGCGAAGTAAAAGGGCATCATTTAAGAACTCAAAAGAACTTTGACTTGATTCTGTGATATGAACTTGATTCGTGTGAAACATGGGTCTCAATGTAAAACTCAAAATGGATAATTGAATTTATGGCATGACTAAGTGGACTATGTGAGTTACTGATCCAGCCCCCTACCCACACACACACAGACACAAAAAAAGAAGAAGAAAGAAGTTGAATGATTGAGTCGGGATAAAAGCTTGGCCAATCCTGGTCTGCTCAAAAAACACGACTGAGTCATGTTGTATGTTTTGGAAGGCCATTTCCTGAAAGAATTCGGGGACATGTTTGGCAATAAGTAATCATCTTGATGGTAATGAAGGGAAAACTATTTCTCATACAAAAGCTCTGCAAATATTAAAAAAAAAAAAAAAAAAAAAAAAAAAAAAAAAAAAAAAAAAAAAAAAGAAAAGGAAGAAAAAGGGGAACCAGAACTTACGAAAAGGAAAGCCCAATTCAAGCAGCCCATTCTCTCTCTCTCTCTCTCTCTCTCTCTCTCTCATTTGTGATCCGTTGAATCTAGCCGTCCAGTGGTAATGACGTAGTCCCAATTGCAAATCAGACTAGCTATTGTAGCCATGGCGAATCAAAAATGCTAATCCACCACTTGATAGGTCATTGATCTTGTTAGAAACACTTAAACCAGTGCAGCAGAGAGAATTGCAACCATGCAATTTCATTGAGAGAAAATATCAGAGATGGAACTCTAGGTTGGACATCCTATATGTGTGCATTTATAATATCTCAGTTAAAGAGAGCCCTAATCTTATCCTTAAAAGTTACTAAATAAAAGTCTTTACACAACTTAATAACTTAACTCTAAAGAAGAAAATTAAAAAGTTTCTAAAGAGATTCAAATTTGAATTCGATGTCCCATGTGGAGCGAGATTTGATCTCACTTGCTTCTTTATCTTTGCCTCCTGTATTTTAGAAAGTTTCTCCAACTCTAGGAACTTTCTTTGGAAAGTCTCCAATTATCATCTTGCTTGTGTATGAAGTCAATGGGGTTGCCACATCATATGGAATATGGGCCCCATGTTTTGTGATTCTAGAACTTGTCAATGGAGTGTGAACATGGGGCTCTTCTAGATGTCCGTCATGAACCTGGTTAGGACTCAATTGGGTTTGATTAGGTTGTCTAAATGGACTTTTAAGGGATTGATTTGGGTCCCTATTAATTTCAGTATGTTTCTTTTCCAATTTGAGACCCATCTTAAGCTCATCTTGATCATCCAATGTTGGATTTGAGTCCTTTTTCTTGATTGGGCCTTGATTGAGATGGATCAAATGGCCATTTGATCGATTAAATTGATCCAAATAGGGCTTGATCAGTCACAAGATCTATGGGATCTAGGCCATCCGCTCCCGCGTCAGGTAATAGGAAGCAAACATGGAGACTGGAGCTTGAAAGAAAACCTAAATAATGAAGAAAAACCTAAATAATGGAGTTTTTCTTCTCTCTCTCTCTCTCTCTCTCTCTCTCTCTCTCTCTCTCTCTCTCTCTCTCTCTCTCTACTAGGAAAATCTTTTTACTAATTGGGATTTCTCATAGCAAACCATCCATCTCCTCCCAAAATCGTCTCTTGAAACTTTCATCTAATCCTACTTGGGGAGCATATGCACTAGTGATATGAATTGTTTTCCTCGAACATTAGTTTAATTGCTATAATTCTATCACCCAACCTCTTTACCCCATATTTTTCTCTTTCAAATCCTTATCTACAACTGTACCCACTCCATTTCTTGTATTGTTCTATCTTGCATAAAAAAGTTTATAACCATCTGTGAGCTCCTTAGCTTCATCCCCTTTCCATTTTGTCTCATGTACATAGGCTACACTAACTCTTCTTCTTTTCATTATCTTGACCAACTTCATGCTCTTGCTTGTCAAGGTTCCTATATTGTAAGTAGCAAGTTGAGTCTTCCTTTAACATTCAAAAAAAAAAAAAGAGAGTTGAGTCTTCCTCTTCTTTTGGACTAACTTCTTTAGCCACGCTCATCCAGAATGGTGTGGTAGCCCTTGCCTACTTTCCACTGCAACTGGGTGGTGCTGCGGTGCATCGCTTAAAGCAAGGAACGCCCTAGCATGATCTCAAGATGTTCTTATCTCAGAATTTATGCTTGGGTTATGACAAAATTTTACGCTAGCTATCAACCTACGTAACGCAATCCTCCTCCTTTACCCGGGCTTTGGACCGGTAGTAAAAACAGGTGGAGTTTTATTTTTTAATACAAAAATAAAAATATATCATAAATAATATATGTGAATAGTTAAATATGTTTAAGCCATCGATGTAACAGCAAAATTAAACAAGTTACAGTGGTTGTTTTGTTCTCTTTAAAGCCAAATAATAAAAAGAAAATGTAAATCATCAACTTGAGATGGTTAGGATGTCTCCTGAAGTTTAAAAAGTGTTCATGATGGGGAAAAACTAAAAAAAAAAGAAGAAGAAACAATGCATGGATAAAACCCATATGTACAACTGAACGCTCTTGTCTCATGCTTCTTCCATATTTATATCTAAAGCTCTTCTTAAAAAAAATCACAAAAACTTTTACGATGTTTCATTAATCACTTGAAACCTTCAAAAAATAGAAATGCAAAAAAAAAAAAAAAAAAAAAAAACCTTCAGCTGTCCCTATTTTCGCTTAGACAAATTGCTTAAATCGAAGTTTTCAATTAAATAAGTATTGAATTGTAAATTTCACACTTGAACCCTAAAATTCACCTGTGAATGGGATTCATCATATAGATACAAATATTTTTCCTTAGGATTCATTGCGAAATCATATGATTTGACAATAATGCTTCTGAATCTCAAAGCCTTTCTTATAGCTAGAGCTGCCACCTCACTTCACTTTCTCCTATTGGCATTGTAGAAAACAGCATCGTTTATTGGTATTTTAAAAAACCTACTTATTTTATCCCTTGTGTTTTGAAGAATCTGCTACTTTTCACACTTATTTACACATGGCCTACATAAGCAGAAGCAGCACACTGCACGTCCAGGCTAGTCCTTATGTGGAGCCATTGTGTAGATCTCCTGGTCTGTCAGACTGTCAGTCCCCTTGTCAAATGGGCTGAGAATGTGGACCATTCCCCAGACCGTTGGATGGTCCTAGATATCCCATTGTGGCTATGCGTGGAAAATTATAGCCGATGTCACATTAGTAAATAGTAAAATTGACCATGATATGGCCCATTGAATTAGTGGTTTAAATCACCAAAAGGGAGGGCTTTATGTGCATTATTTTGCCAAGCAGATGGTATGATTGAGATTGGGGATTGTATATATTCTGTGATGGTGTAAATGGATGGTCACGCCGGCATGTGTGTTGTCTTGTAACATATCATTGAAGAACTATGACTTTGAGGGTCTACTTTTTTTGTGCCCTAATGGGGGAAAACACTAGATTTCACCATTTTTCAATGTTACGACTTTTTTTTTTAAATATTTCGGTGTATTTTTTGGCCAAATTAAAATTCATGTCCCAACGGCTACATATTGCTATTCCAAGCTGAGCTCAACACCATCTGCAGGCACGATTTTAAAGAGTGAGTGGAAGACCAGTAAAACCTTGAAAGTAGTGAGGAAAGACACGCTAGGCTATAAAGTTACATAAGATTTTAAATGAAGGTTGAGTGGAAAAGCATGATTCACAAAGGTAACCAATTGTTGATGGGTTAAGTTAACAATCATAGTCATACTGATGATGAATTGATGATCACTAATGGAGAATTAACAAGTCTGATGGTAAGGTAACATGATTGTCTCTTATCGATTAGTCAACCGACAGAGAGGATGATGCTATATTCATGTTTAGTAGACAACTGTTTAGGGATGAAAACTAGGCCGGGCTGCCCAGGCCCAGCACAGCCTGACATGCCAGCCCAGCACGTTGACCGACCTAGCACGGGCATGGCCCGTTCCAGCAGGGCTCAGCCCCGCCAGTTTGCCAGGCATGGCCAGGTCCGACCATGGCACGACCTAGCTCATTTTCTCCTTGCACAAGTCTGGAACGCCTCTGTACAATCTTAAGAACTTTTTCCATTTTCCACTCTTCTCAGAACTTCTACACTATTTTTCCTCTTTCTTTGTGACTCTTGTATAGAGCACAGAAACCCTTCAAACATCAACAATGAAGCCAAAAGAAACGACCCCGCGATCTCACTTCCATGCATTACTTAGTACCCCAGTAGACCAAACCATCATAAATAACCAATATATGGCTGCCATGCTTGCTTCCCAAAAAGTCCTTTCGTCTCACCTCCTTCTGTATCATAGCTTAGAAATCTCCTATGGATGAAGTGAGAGACGATGTAAGCAAGCTGCAGAAGCATTTTTATATATTTAATCATTCTACTTTTGCAGAAATGTGATAAATTTGAATGACCTTACTACATTATATATTATCTTTTACTTGTGCTTCAAGCAAAAGAGATTTGAGTGGTGAGAGTTGATTTGAGAGGATTTTGGCTCGTGGGCCTGCCTGGCCTGGATTGGCCCAGCCCAGCCTGTGGAAGGCACAGCCCGGCACGTGGTCGTGCCAGTGGGCACTGCTGGGCCGGCAGTTTCTGGCACATACCAGTTTTCATCCCTACAACTATATATGTTATTTGTCTAACTAAAGATGGTGGGGCTAGGGACACTATCTGTAAATATGCACACATTTGTTTCTGTGCTTTCTTTCACTTATTAAATAACTTCTTCAATTATGTTTTGAAGATATATAAAGATATGTTATTTCCCAAATTTAAAAGCTCGAGTCCATATTTTTGTGTGCAGGTCAGTGTGGGCACTCTTCTTGCTTTCACTATAGTTGCAGTTTCTATATTAATACTCAGATATGTCCCTCCAGATGAGGTTCCTCTACCACCATCGCTACAAGGGTCAATTGATTCTATGTCACTACGATATAATACTCGAGAAGATAATATTGAAGACTCACAAGCCCTTCTTAAGAGCAACTGCAATGGAGGCAGCCAGCAATCTCTCAGTGCGGAAGCATCAGCTGGTTGCCCTCTTATTGTGAAGGAAAATAGTCAAGGTAATGCTGGCTTGTAGCTGCGGGCTGGTCATCTGGGATGAAGGGACATACCCCTCAAATACCCAAATTTGTAAACCTAAGCCACTAGATTTATTTTGGTTGAGTTGGGTTTGTTGGCTAAGCTGTGCATTATGGTATCCGTCTGATTAACTGTCTAGGTCTTTGTAAAGTGGGTCTTAGCTGTTGATTGGATGGGTCAAACAAGAAAACACCATTCTATTTTCACTGGTTTTTTCTTTGGGTAAAGGATTCAAATGAGTGTCATATAGTACCTCTTTCATTTTATAACATATCAGGATAAGCTTTCCCCTCTTTGTACTTTACATATGTTACGTTGCATGCTGCAGATAAATCCAAGGAACAAAAAAGGCGAAAGCTGGCTGCTTTGAACATAGCATTTGTTTGTATTGGAGTGCTCCTACTCACTTCTGCAGCTTCAGCTGAGTACTTGCCCAAGTGAGTTGAAACCTATGCTAGTTAATTTTGGTTAAACATTATCCGCGCCTCATCACATTTCATCTCAACTGGAACTCATGCATAGTGTTCTTACGTGAGGCCATCATCTGCTGATACAGACTGTTGATTTGATTGGACTGTCAATAGGTCATATCCTTTTTTTTTTTGGGGGGGTAGAAATAGGTCATATCCTATTGCAGTTGTAGGACATGAATTTATGCTTCTTTTTTTTTTATGTTGAATGTGAGACTCTTGCTGTATTTGTTTGTTGCTATTTGGAGGCTATGGGTAGAAGGGTTCCCATCTTGTGGGGCTGTTCCATGTGAAGTCTTCTTTACGATGGGCAATTAGATTAGTGGTTGGAATGTTGGATTGCAAAACCATGAGTTCCATGTGGGAACCAAAAAAAAAAAGAGGCTCCACTTTTGTTTATTCAAGGCCTGATCTCTCTCGTGTGCTAGGTGTGCCACGTGAAACACGAGGGTTCAAACTGTCTTCCCCATCATGGAGACGGTGCCTTTCCACTGCTCCAACTTTCAGTTGGCCAAGGCCTGATGTCTGTTAGGTAAAAATAATATGGGAATGCCCACATCATAAAAATAAAAATAAAAATAAAAACTTTCGGTTGGCCAAGGCCTGATGTCTCTATCCCTTTTGTTGGGTTGAGGATTATGTGACTCCTTGTTTACTTAACCATAAAGGTCAAAAGCTCCACACAAGATGTGCCGAACCCACTCTTGAAACATTATTTTATATTATCGTACTTCTAAGTAAGAATGGGTTTCTTTTATTTTTCTGACTTGTTTGTTTTGATGTCAGCCTCCTGAGATTTTCAGTCTGCATAGTTGGTGGCTTGCTTCTTTTGTGTGGTCTGGTTGTACTTTCTTGGATTGACCAGGATGATGGTCGTCACAGCTTTGGACACACAGGAGGTATATTGTTTCAGATCTCGTATCTTTTATTTCATTGTATTACATGTGACCCCATCATTTATGCAGTAGGCTCATGCATTATGGGACTGTATTTATATCTGCAGGTTTCATCTGCCCCTTTGTTCCACTCCTGCCTATTTCTTGCGTTCTCATAAATGTATACTTATTAATAAATTTAGGGTGAGTATCCAATCAATTCCATGCTGTACTTGTATTTAAGTGCTTCATACACAGCGCTGTTGCTGTCCTGTTTCTTTGGCTGTATATGTTGAGAGAATTACGGGGTCCTGAGATGCAATAAATGTTTTAGTTATAGATGAGGAACAGGATTCCCTGCAAGTTGGGGCTCCATGATTGGATGATCGAGACCATTGATCAGACAGCCCACTATAAATTGATGCGGTGCCAAAAACCCTTACAATTTGGAAGATCCCGATCAGCAGTCTTTGTTGCATTTTCGGTTTTGGGACCACTGCAGTTCTCTTTCTTAACCACCATCTGTTGTGGAACTGGAGTGAATATTGAAGATCTTGTCTATAGATTATTATTTCCGAGTCATAGAGAGGGCCTATGAGATCAATGACTTGTACCATCGAATCATGGTTCCAGCATTTGCAAAGTCATGAATGTGCTTGATGATGATTCCTCATTTCTAGAAAAGAGACGAGAACTAAACTTCCTGTGATTCCTCATCTGCTGTGGCCAAACCTCTAGAAGTGCCCATTAAGAAATCCATCTTCGTTAACATCTCTTTCTTAACTCTTCAGCTCTGGCACATGGATCCGCGTTTCTGTGTGGCTCGTGATTGGGGTGTTTGTTTATATATTTTATGGACGGACCCACAGCTCGCTGACTGATGCAGTGTATGTTCCCAATGCCCACGCGGATGAGATCTATGGAAGCTCTTCAGAATATGTAGCATAGAAGAAAGAAAGGGAAAAAAAAAAAACACCCCAGTATCCTCATCCCTTCAATGAGCAAAGGGTTCCAAGTCCTTTCCTATACAAAAGAATCTATTGGGGAAATCTTGATATTGTTGTTTTCTGGCCAATAATAACATTATCATCACATGTACACGGATATATTATAATCCTCTCTCTCTCTCTCTCTAAGAAGGGTTATGTGACAGTGTGTTGATTGTAAAGTGACACCTTGTATGTGATATATGCGATTCCTGTGGTGGAAAGGAGGGAAGAAAATGTAAATATTTGCTTGCTTTAAGTTCTTATGATTTCAATAGTAAGTGCCAGAATAATGTAATCTATTTTCTCATTTTATATATATATATATGAGAGATGCTCCTATGAGAGATGCTTTCACGTTACTATGAGAGATAAAGTGGGGGCCCTCACATTCATATCCAATCTCAACAACTTAAATGTGAGGGCCCTCGCCCTTATCTCTCATAAGAGCATCTCTCATATATATAATATATATATATATATATATATATATATATATATAGTTGGAACATTTTCCTGCTGTCTAGATGGATGCATAGGTAGCAGCTGGAACTGTTATAGCAACTGTAGTATTTGTGCTGTTTCCTGTATGAGACATGTAACGTTTTGATCTTATGATAATATTAGTTTGTAATGGATTTTAATACTGTTTTTGGGTGTGGAAGGAAGGAGAATAACCCAACACTACATATTTATAACAGAGGTTTCAGGGTGATTTGGCGCCATTTGCAAGGATTTGTCTGATTTGATTTGAACCTAGGATTTTCTCCATTGACATTTTATTACGAATAGGAGGATTTCGTCCACAGTGACGGCGAGTGGACCAATGCATTAATAAAAGAAGAAAATCTACTTCGTAGAAAAAGATGTTTATACAGAGGTTGGAAAATTCGTTACTCAAACTCGACCTGTCTTAGTAAAAAGAAAAAAATGACTCGGACATAGTCGATGTGTAGACTCGAGAGCCATGTTTTTTCTAAAATAATTTAAAAATATTTAAAAATAAATCGAATACTTATGAAATATAAATAAACAGTTTGTTTACATGCATGCATGATAATCAATTCAAATTAATAAATTTATATGTGCAAGAAAATATTATAATAAGAAAATTAAAAGAAAAAAATATTTCATATTACGTTATCAGTTTAAATATCGAATGTTAAAAGATCAACTATAAGCTTCAAATCACATTTCACTAAACTTACTTAAAAATAAAAGTTAAAATTATTTAAAATTAAATTTACTTATCAAATGATTCAGAATGCAATCAATCAATTAAAATGAAGTGACTCCGCGGAGTCTCTCCTATATTTGAATTGGTCTTTTATCAAACTCTTGGAGAGTGGACTTAAGGTTACCGACTCCCTTGGTGAATTCATTCACATCAATTATTGGATGATGAAACATACGAAGGGGACACCAACATGATTGTACTAAGGCGGCTAATTTATTTAGATACAAATCTTCATACAAAAATAAGAGTTCATATATTTGCTTTTACTGTGATTTATGTAGAAATCTTATGTAAGGATGTTAAGATGTTGTCTTCAAGCAATGCAGTGGTCCCATGGTGGGTTTTATGGTTGTCATACCAAACCCGTCACACGACAGTCATGTGTTGGGCCGGGTTTGTTCGTGCTAGATTTAATATTTTTGGAAATATAAAAAAGTAAATGTATTAGGAAAGATTTAACCTCATGGCATCTAGGAAAATGTCATTCCTTACTACCACTTACATTAACCAAATTAAATATATAAAACCTTACTTGGTAATATATAAAATGAAGACATATATAGGGCCGGGTGGGTTAGACACACACAAAACCCAAATTTGCCCTAAACCTGATTCGAGCTAAGATATATATGAAAAACCATACTTAGCTTGAATCCTAATAACATACTACCAAACCCATCCGTAATAGGAGTGGGGTTGGGGCTAGTCCCCATTTAAACTTTAAAATATATAAATGTGCATGAGAATAACTGTGGTGGAGAACAAACACAACACCTTCTTTTTCCAATACCAACTGCACAACCTTTTAGTGAGACCCGCCCTGTACAAAAGAAATTCATTACCAAACCTGCCCCAAATCGGCAGGTCCCCATTTAAACCGGACCCATTGCCACATTTTTTATATGAAACAAACAAGCATTGGAGGATCATAATCTATAACGCCACAGACATTAACTTCATTCATCTGACATACATTCTTTCATTCACTACCTCTCTAATCTTCTTTATTTTTCTTCCTGATTTTCTTCTCGATGTAACTTCCCCATACTTACTTTCTCACTCATGTTACCATCTGTCTTTGATCAATCAAGTGGGCACAAGAGATTTTGATCAATCAAGTGGGCACAAGAGATTTACAGGAATAAGGCAGCAATTGAATCAAAACAACAAATTCATCTCTCTCAAAGAATGGTTTGGGCTAGATGTTTTTTTCATTAGCAACTTGGTCATTGATCAAGTGCTTTCTCTGCCATTTTACAGTATAGCCATTTTACAAATCCGAAACAAAGATCTAACATTAACCTCTGAACTTTGTATAAATTAGATATAAATACAAATATAGCTACTTCATTATAGAGGATTTTCAAAAATATTCTGAAAGAGTTTACTTTCAACCATTCCTTTCCAAGATAAATTCCCATATCACCTTTCAACAAAACAAAAAAAAGAAAAAAAAAAAAAAAAAAAAGAAGATAAATTCCCAGATCAAGTAGGGATCACAATTGCTGAGGTCAAAACAGGCGCCCCACCTTGACCCACTTCCATATGGGCAGGTTTGATAGTGGGCTTGTCGGACTCATGGTGGATTTGGTTTTGAGTACACTTGACCACCCTGCCTCCATTATATTCTTTATGGATTATTTTGCCCAATCTTATTGTAGCACAACTGGCACCAAACTATTACGAGCTTTAGGTCACTGTTAGAGCCCTATTCTCAAAGTTCATGATCCGAACTATTCAATGTTCTTATTAACCTTATAATTGCCCATTGTGCAAAGTTTCATGTCTCAGATCATTATAAATTCTCAAAAGTATATAAAAACAAAACTAATATATTTATAATACTTGTAGCATCAAATTTGTGATTTTCTTTGAAATATTATTATGAAGAAAAGAAATTCAAAATGAAAATGCACCATTAGAAATACTTAAAATACTAAATATATCAAAATTTGTTCAAAAGGCAAAACAGTGCAGTAAGTTTATATATGAACTATAATTAAATATTAAATAGATTTTAATGTATTTAATTCTTCATTTAATATTTTTTTGTACTTTTTATTTTTCACTTGATATTGGCATTTTTTTATAACTGATTTGAATTTCTCATTTGTTATTTCTGAATACAATTGACATACAGCGTTTACTAGATTTGTAGTTTGCCTTTTTCTTATTATTTCTTTAGAATTCATTTAGAGGGCTTCCATTTTAAAACTTAATTACTTTCGTTAATAGAGCATGGGCTGGGCATGTGACTGGTCGGCTAGTAATATTAGCCTACAGTTTATTTGAAAGTCCCCCAATTTGAGTTAATGAGCATCTAGCAAACCTGATTATCCAATCACATTCTCTTTACTTCAATTAAAAATCATTATGAAAAAATACATAATTTTTTTCAAAAAACTGGTAGGCCCCCTATTTCTTTGAATAAAAAATTACATATATCATCAGAAGAAATTCACATATATAAACCCGATTAGCCCCCCTAGTTCCACCCCTAATTGTGACTCACATGCGTAAAATTTACATATGTAGGTCTTACATATGTAAACCCCATTTTCATATCTCATGCCTAAAAGGCAAACCGCCCCTTTATGATTTCATATTCAAAGTACAAGCTGAAAACAACCTGAAAAAAGAGATACTTGAATCTTAATTAACTAGATAAGTTCTAGTAGAAATAGATACATATATAAAAATCTGCCAACTAAGCTGGAATAGCTCAGTTGGCTAGAGCGTGTGGCTGTTAACCACAAGGTCGGAGGTTCAAGCCCTCCTTCTAGCGTTATATATTTTTCATGATTTTTGAAACCTCAGTCATTGCTCCTTACACACATATAGCTTACAACCTAGGGTTTCTTTTTTTTTTTTTTTTTAGACTCAGTCCTTGCTCCTTACACACATATAGCTTACTACCACCTTTTTTACTTGTATTCTAAGGGTTTTATTTAATCATAGTGGTATACTGTATTTGATATGCATTTTGGGGGAGAAAAAACCTATGTTGCAAAAATGATCCAGTAGAGTGTATCACTTTAATTATGAAGGGCAATAGGTTAGGTTAGGGTTGGGTCCGGCCACTATGTCTAAGCACAAACATGTCTATGTTCAATTCGAATTGTATTTAAAAGTTAAAATGATCAACCAAAATCCTCCAATAATAAATAGATTTAATTGATGATCACAGTGTAGTGAAATAGGCTGGGACCTTAATGTCAAATAGCAAACTTAACTTAGCCTTTTAGGTGTTGTTTGTTTGCACTCATTTATATATTGTAAATTTATGCACATTTATGTTATTTTATCTTGCTATTGTATGACTCACACACCCACTCACACAACTAGGGATGTAATAGGTCGGTTCCGATCCGGGTCCTTGGTGGACCTGAAACCGAAAACGGTTAATGAGAAGATGGGACTAGTTCCGTATATGGGACAAGTCCGGGTCATGGTCTAGGTAAAGAATGATATAGAAAAACTAGTTTTCAGAAGGGATTCTCGAAAATTAAGGTAATATGCAAGGTCCTGGGCCCGCGGGTCTCGATTTGGAATCAGACCCGGATCTATTTAGCTCACGGGTCCAAAATAAGACGTAGACCTAGTCCCGCTTACTTACTAATGCCTGTAATAAGGACCCAAATCGGGTTTTTAATGGGTTGGAACCTACGGGTAATCAAAGGACTGAGGACCCATTTACATCCCTACACACAACTCTACACTGACCATCAACACTACGATGGCTGATCCAACCTGGTCATTTTTGTGGAGAGGGAGGTGCCTCGCCCTGAGCTAACAATAGATTGGCCATACACACGTTGTTAGTGCTCGTTTATGTATCATATATGTAAACTATGTGTGAAAATTGTGTATAAATGGGGCCATTTTCGTATGATAAAATCTATCACCTAAAAACATGTGAAATGATTAATCCTCCTTGATTAAGGAAGTGTTAGTACAAAGGACGCTTGAGACAGGTCATGGTATCAAATTCTTTTAAACCTTTTATTTTTTGAGACTACAATGGGCCTCAAATTTTAAATTTAAGCCGGTTAGTTTTTTATTGACTCATTAAGCATCAAAATATTTAATTTCATATGTTAAGCATTCATAGATCTTGAGATATATGAAGACTTTATATATTTAATATAAATAGCTTAGGGCTTTGTTTGTTTGCAGTAGAATGCATAGGAATTAAATCCATAGGATTCATAGTAGAAGTGATTAGAAATGAAGATCAAAGGTGGATCGCAGAAATGAGCAACAAATAATCATTTTTTTTAAAGAGAAATAGAATCAAAATAAGATAGTTGTTGAATACATAGCCATCACCCTAATAATTCAATACACAGGAAAGTGAAGGACTAAAGATCATATCTACATGATCTCCACTTTTCATCCTTCACCCCACACCTCACTTCTTTAATAATCCCTTTGGTAGAGTTCATTTCACCATGAATTCCTATACATTTGAACGCAAACAAACATGCTCTAAATGTTTATTCATTTTAAAACATTGATTCCAAAAGAAACACAATATTGTGGAGGAGTGTTCACGGGCAGGCTGGGGTATATCCAACCCCAATTTGACTTTAGAAACACCAGTCGAGGCACGGCCCAAGCCCAAAACGGGTCATAAAAGTTAGGCCTGACTCCGCCCATTTAGTAAATCAGGCTTTGCCAAACCAGGCTTTTTACCAATTTTATGGGCATTCTAGCAATTGTTTGCAATAATTAAATTAAATTATATGCACTCCTTACACGGGCCAGGCCGGGCTTAGGGTTGTCTGTCAATTAACCCAAGCCTGGCCCAATTATTAAACAGGCCTTGATTACATGCCAAGCCCGGCCTAAAGAGGGCTGGCCCCAAATTGGGGTAGGGTGGGCCTAGCTCATGAGCGCCCCTAGTATTTAATTAGGGTCAGAACCAGAAAATGTGCTTTGGAGGGGCCACTTTGAAAAATAAAATTTCTTGAGGGGCCAAGAATTTCCATTAAAACAAACGTCTTTTTTTTTTTTTTTAATTTACCCCCAGTCCCCTAGTTCCACCCCTAATTGTGACTCACATGCGTAAAATTTACATATGTAGGTCTTACATGCGTAAACCCCATTTCATATCCCATGCCTAAAAGGCAAACCACCCCTTTATTATTTCATATTCAAATTTCAACCTAAAAACAACCTAATTAACTAGATATGGTAAAGTAGAAATAAATACATATATAAAAACATGCCAACTAAGCTGGAATAGCTCAGTTGGCTAGAGCGTGTGGCTGTTAACCACAAGGTCGGAGGTTCAAGCCCTCCTTCTAGCGTTTTTTCTTTTTTTTTTTTGGAACATGATTGATTATCAAAGCATTCACAAGAAGAAAAAATGGAGTATCCTAATGGCTTCTGGATCCTTCAAGGCTTTAACCTAGAGAAATCCTGGGGTGCAACTCAACAGCGCGTCCATTTATTGAAATCCGAACTGTCAAAATAAATGATGCCCTCCAAGTATATAGGGGCATACATCAATCAGAGTTCGTACCATCGCGAGGTTTTTTGTTTGAAGAAAAAAGTGATAATGGATATGCATTAAATTGTGTTGGTGACATTAACTTTGTCTACATGGAAATAAAATTGATTACAAATGTCAAGAAGGAGCTGGTTTACCAACTGAGATCAGACATAGATTTTTTTTTTTTTTATTTTTTACACTATATCAGTCTGATGATTTTCATATTTCTTGGCAACTTACATAATCACTACGTACAGTTTTTATTATTTTACAAAAACAAGCTTACAGTTTTTATTTAGTTTTGGGGGATTTATTCTATGAGCTTAACTTATTTCATTTGCTAAAAATATTGACAGTCGTATCACACAGCTTCAGGGTGATTAGGTTTAATGTCATCACCCCTTGCCCATGAGGTTCTTTACACATCGTATCACACAGCTTCAGGGTGATTAGGTTTAATGTCATCACCCCTTGCCCATGAGGTTCTTTACACATCCCACTTATATCAAATCTCCCAAGTTCTTTTTTTTTTTTTTTTTTTTTTTTTTTTTTTTTCAGAGGGTTCACAACCCTTTGAGCTGGATTAATCCCTCCTAGCCCAGAGGGCTAGGCATCATTACTATATATTCTTAGGTTTTCTTTATATACATAGAAGACCCTGGTGGCCTTGTCTAACTCTATTATATAGATATATTTGATAAACAGCTCCAAGATACTAAGGTTTCGTATAACGTTTTAGCCTGTGTCATCATCATTTTTATCAGTCTATATATAAATGAGATCAACTTGAGTCCCATTTAAGAGAGAGAGAGAGAGAGAGAGAGAGAGAAGCCTTCCATAGGAACCAATCTGTCAAGGGGACGTTTGTCACTTTGGTAAGATTTTTACAGGTTAATGGCTAGTAATTGAGTGGAGAGGTCAGTGACAAATATATGAAAATACCAAAAGCTTTTGCACCTTACATGGTCAATAGTTTCTGGAAGTAAATCCCAAGTCATGTGGAAGAAATTGAGCCTTCATTTACTGGCCAATGCCATACTCAGCCCATAGTACATAAAATTAGCCCTTCTGTTAAAAGGCAAAGATCATTTCTCTGAAGCAATTATCCATGGTCAGTAGCAAAAGTGGGTCTTGAACCACATTGATTCAGTACTTCAGACTGAGATCTTTTTCATTTTAATGATCTAAAGAGAATTACAAGTCCACTCATGAAGGCCAACCAGACTGCAAGTGCCCATACTGGCTGATAATAGTCTTTAGGTAGGTAGGGAAACAGGACATAGATCAAACCATGTACCTCCTATTTGAAGAGCATATGCCTAATCAATCTTCACAGAAGTCTTAAGTGAAAAACAATATTTTCACAAGAGTAGTGCATCTAATACCATCACAAAAATGTGCATGTCAGCTCCAAACAACACTCCTTAATAGGCACAAGTGAGATTTGACCTGTGCTTCCAAGACCAGTCATAAATACAGAAACAAGTAGTGCCTCTTTATGTAGCAGCAGGTTTCCATCTGCTAGTGGAAGCATTGCACTCCATTTGAGGTCTTCAGCCAAATGTTTCGATGAGGAACTGCTTGTAGATGCTCATGAACTTGGCCACAAATGCTGCAATCAAAGCGTCAATGAAGAAACAGTAAGAAACTGAGGTGGCAAGCAAAGCTGGTTCAAAATTTTAACAGCAGTAGGTTGTGATAATTTTGGTAAGATTTAGTTTTTTAAAGCACTTCCCAGCATTGGAGCAAGCTATATATTGATAAAAGAATCTATTAGGAAGGTTTGCACTGAAAATTTCTACAGGAAGTTCATTTAATAATGTGGAAGACTCAAGTACCTGGTAATAACACCAATGTATGAGAAATGTTCAATTCAAATGCATGCCCTACTGTGAAGGGAGTAACCCATATAACACCAATCAGATGATCATAACCACAGACCAGGATTTTTATACTAAAAAACAGACAAGGAAAACCAACACTCAATATTGAATGTGCACAACTCACATCTAATTGGAAGATTCAATCGTCTCACTGATGCAAATGGTTGAGTTCACTGTACAGGCCATACATGGTAGAACCCAGTGGATGAAAATATCTTACATCTATGCCACATGCATGAGTATCAAGTACAGTTGACCGCATCTGATCCTTTCCCAAATATTTATATGCAAATAAATTTTAAAAATACAACACCCATCAGAGAGTACAAATACAACACTCATCAACACTGTCATCATCAATATCATCGAAGTCATGTTCTACGTAACAACACAATGTACGAAGGTTGTCTGTCACTACCTCATTCCAAGTCATTATTGGTCTCACGCTTCACATTGCTCCTTTACTTATAACACCAGTACTTTATATACAGGGGCTGTTTTTATCTTCTGCATGCAACATTCCTTGTTTTCCTTTTTATTGGGGCCACATGTAAATTATCTCCTATTTACAACATAGCATACTACAGTGATAAACCTAAAAGTTATTATCAAGAATGAATTTAGTGTTAAGAAGTAATTTGTGTCTGACAAAACCATAAAAATATCTTTCCTTTTTATATAGTGTTCTTATTATAAGTTTATAATGCATTGTGTAACGCTTGTTAAAATTGCTATCATTGTCACAAATCTCATTCTTAGTGATTTCTTGTCTTGGCATCACAGTTTCAAAATTTTCGAGTTTTTCATGGGGATACAATTAGGAAACTATTGACAGAAGTAAAATATAAAAATAAAAAAAAATAGAAACATAAATTTAAAAATGTATAAAATTTCCTGAGAATATAGAGATGTAAGCAAAATATCATGAGCTTCTCACGTTCTGATATTTTAAAAATCTCACAATTATATCAGGTGCATTTTTGTCCAATATTATCTTGTTAATTTATAGCTCAATATATCAGTGATATTTGCGACAATGGCTGTGTTTGATGCAACACACGTGGTGTTCATGTTTTAGTTACAGACTGATTTGCATTTTGAGAATGCAATGTTTATCCCATATAACAGCTGGCCAACATAAGAATTTCCAACACGCCATATTGATGAAAATAAAGAAATAATCGGTTATAAGCTTTTTCATTATTATTTGGTTGGTGATAAGCTTTTTACTTTAGACATTACAGAATGGAAGGGAGAAAGCTGAACGGCGAAGATAAAGTCTTCACAGTGAATGGAAAAATTATTACTCGCTTGACACATCCATTTTTAAGTCATTGCAACTTGATGGTTTAGGGTGGAACCAAAAGAGTTAAAACTGACATTAAATTCTTGCACATCAGTCATGAAAATTATCTAAGTACCTTCGATGTGAAATATGGCTTTCTGCCCCATGCGCATCCTGTGTTCCTGAAAAATGATACGAATGATGTTAATACATATTGACAATTTGACATAAGCTTTACTTTGTTAGGATGGTAACATTGACATGTAATTTGGACACCTGCATTAAGCTCTCAATGAAACTGAATTGACTCCCTGAAAACCCCATAAAGGAAGTAGAAAATTTAGACAGCTCCAGTAAGCTCTCAATGAAACTGAATTGACTCCCCGAAAACCCCAGAAAGGAAGTAGAACTATTTAGAAGAAGTGTACAAGCAATTTTTCAATATATACTACTAATTTAAACAATCTACTTGTGCTTGTTAATTGTTGAAGCATTGGATCTTTGACTGTATTCTTGATCATCCATTTGATGGTCACTGATTTGATGATTACGTCAGGTTTGTCTAATCAGTGTATTTTTAGGACATAATGCATCCACAATGGGGCCCATATTTGGTTTGTCTGGACTCTAAATCAGAATGCATGTGCACCATGTGCATCCTGGATGTGTTGCCCCAAGGCCTTGCTTTATGGAGGACAAACATGCAGAATGTGGTCCTGATACCATGATCCTTTTCTTGAAGTCATAAAGTTACTTATGGAAAAGTAGATATAGCGAAGTTCAGGGGCTTAACCAAAGACAGGTTACTCACATAATAAGCAGCCCAATGGCAAACCTCATGTTTTAACTCTGAATCCAACTTTTTCAGCAACTCAGATAGCAGCTTCTGCAACATGGAATAAAAGAGCACGCATTCTCAGGAAAAAATTATTTATCACTATCTAGAAATTTTTATCGTAAAAAGTCATTTTACCTTCAAAACAATTTCGGGTGGAATGCAATTAACAAGTAGCTCATATAACTTCCCTCGAACTAAAAATAGTCTGTGAAGAACCAAATTACTTAGGTAAATAGATTTAGTCCGTGTAAAAGAAAATGAACCACAAAAGGACCAATGTTCATCCACGTATTCATCTTTTAAAGAACATAAACATGTGCATTACCAAAAAGAAAATGTAAAAAACATCAACAAGTAAAGTTGCACATATTAATCAGTATGTGCATATGCCTGAAGACAGATTCCAAACTCACAAATTAGAATAGAATAGAAAGTATCTCCTGGCATGAAATTACAATCTTCACATGTTTTATTGTTCAATAAAAACTTCCAAATTTATTATCTAGGCAACTACCATTTATTTTAGGCATTTACTCACTTTTGGTGACATTTTATCCATCAATCATTTCTGTTTGCCCTTCACTACCTTATCCCCATTTGTTTGCATTCCAATGGAAATAACTTTTTCTGACATTAGAATTAATTAAAATGGATATAAAATTTCCTTCTCATAACAGAAGAAGCTTCCTTCTCAAAAAGAAACTTTGAATAGTATTTTCCTATTTTTCTCTCATATATTAAAAGACAGCACTGTTCAACTCCATAAAAGGTAAATATTTTCTAATGCAATCAACATGCAGGACAAGTGAGACGAAATAATAACCAACTCAGGGAAGTCCTACCCATCCAGCCACTTAGCTTTAGCTTAAACAAACAAATTTCAATCATGCTTCCACAAGGGGGAAAACCATCCACATAACCAGGACTCATATACCATACATATATTGCTGCAAGTATTGAGTAGAACCAAAATGTTATTTGCCTGTCTTCCTGGTACATTAATTTTGTCAGTTATGAGACTAACTAAATAACCTGAAGTTGGTCAAAATATCTAAAGCAAAGCTTTCTCTTTATTTTTATTTTTTTATTTTTTTGAATGGTAAGCTTTCTCTGACTTGACTTAATATAAAGATTTAGGTACGCTATCTTATTTGGAAATGAAATAACAAGATTTCTTTTTGCGACTGTGCAATGTTTCCAAATTATGACACCTGTTTGCATCCATTAATTCATCAATAATTTAGGACACATCAATGGGGATATCTTCTTAGCTAAGGTCTCTTTCTTTTTTGAGAGGAATGAAGAATTTCATTAAATAAAAATAAGGAACAAATGCTATAAAAATATTCAGAAGAATTACATTAATATATTTGGTCGACAGTCGCCCATTGTCTAACAAATCAGCATAGTATTCGTGATTAAAAAAAACGTCAATATAGAATCAAGAAGGGCATACATTATTTTGATCGGTCAAGAAGGGGATACATTAGTAAGGGAAAAAAATTATATGATAATGTCTCAACAATGCATCTTTACGAATTCTATTAGCTATATAAGGTCCGCATAGAAATCTCCTGCAAAAGACAAGTATGAAGGCTAAAAAAGATGCAAGCACAAAACCTTTTAGGACTCTGCTCCTGCACAATATCAATTGCTATTTCAGAAACATATTGCTCCCAGTCCATAGGAGGCACCGCTTGATTCTCTGTAAACGGATACCTATGGCCAGAACAAGGATACACCTGTCAGAAAATATATGGCAGGAAACCATAGAATTGAAAACATTGGTCACTCCATCATTCACACCATATATGTCTAGACACACACAACATTGTAGGCATTCATTTGGTACGAAGCTTAACTGCTGCACCCGGCATGTCTCAAAAGATAATATTGCCCTTCTTAAACTCCTGTTTGATTGAGCAGCTATACGAGATCCCAATCCAGTTGGAAGTGACAGCCCTTCCTTCTTGCCAATGAATTCCAGCACTCTAATAATCTGGCATGAAGGAAATATCAGAACCTATAAAGAATTTTTAAAATATCTCTCAGGTGCTAGCAGGTAGGGCAATATGTGGCATTTAGAAGTTCAATGAGCTGAAGTTACATAGATAGATTCATTTTTGTTTTGGTAATTAATATAATTCGACTGATACAAATGGAAGAACCTAACAAAGAACTCAAAATCATCGTTGTAATAATGCAATATCATAATTTAGTCAAGGAGGAAGGGCCTCTACTTAAAATACCCACAGATTATTTTAACTTGCTGGTAGCTCGGATGGGCCATTTTTAATGGGGTTTACTGATACCCAAGAGGTGTACGTGGATGACTGATAAAAAAAAAATAAAAGAAAAAGAAATGCAAACATGAATTGGAATATGCAGTGGCAAATAATATGTTTGCAAGAAGACATTTCATTTAATTAAAAAACACTAAAAAAGAAACCAAGTATTAGGAATTGTCAAAATTTAAGTAAATATCAATCTAATGAAAAAATGAGAATAGAGAATCACAGATAGAAAAATAAATAAATCACTTAAAAAATACTCTGTAAAGAGAACACTATAAATTTATACCTAAAGTGTTCCAATGTACAGTATATTGGAGAATCAGGAACCTAGAAAATCTGAGAAATATCTTTAAACATGAGATTGAACTCCAGAATACCTGTTCTTCTGTTGGTGCATTAACTCGCACATTCAAACAGCGAGATCGGACCGCTTCAGTTACCTTTGAGGAGCTGTTGCAGCATAATATCAACCGGCAGGATGCACTATATTTCTCCATTGTTCTTCTCAGAGAATGTTGAGCTTCTCTGGAAAGCTTGTCAACCTCATTGAGAACTAGCACTGGAATTACATGCAAACATCCATCGATTAAATGCATCCAAGCAAAAGTGACAAGTGGAGCATGAATGAATTCAAAATAAAATATAGATAAAATAGAGAACAACCTTTTAATAAACATTCAGTAAAATTAAATCAAACATTTTCACATGTTTACTTGAACCTAAAAAATATAATTTTACAAAGCAATAGAAATCTATACTTCAAGTTCTTATTGAAAGTCATCATCAACATCAAATGTAAAGTATGGGAGGTCCATATTGAAGCCCCAGGAAGGGGGGTTGGTTTGGAATTCACAAAACCAAAGAACTCCCAAACTGAAAACAATAGGCCCAAAACATACAACACAATCCCTAGACCGTGGATGGAGGTTAGTCAAGGAGAGGGGAACTACATTGCCAATAGCCATTTTGATCCATCTTGCACCTTGCTTTGCTAGTGCATCCAATTCCTCATTGGCTGATGGATGCCCATGCACAAAAGAAACCTGCAACTCACAACCAAGATCCACCACCTCCTCTACTGCTAGCTGCCAAGGAGTTTCGATGCTCCTTGACACCCACTGAATTCCACAAACAGTCTCAATTTCCACAATAATTTTGTGGATCTAAATGCCTTTGTCCTAACAAGCCCCTTCTAGATAGCCATCAACTTCACCACACTAACCATTTGGCTGCCACTGGGCCTTAGAAGTCTAAGATTATCGAGAAATCACTTCCTGAATCAGCCAGCCCACCCCTGCTACATCTTGGTTTCTAAGGCATTGACATCAAAGTTGAGTTAAAAGGCTCCAACAGGGAGAGGGGACCAACTTAGCGGAGAACCCTTTAAAGCTCCGACAGAATTAGTAACCTCTAAACAGCATCTCTCAATGTCATGATCTATACTCCCCAAAAAAGGATTCAAGACAAAGGCCCAGGATGAAACCTCAAATCTGATATATCTGCCACTAATCTCTTATCAATCAATGGTAGTGATCTATACTTTTATCACATATGAGAGAAACCAAAGAAACTGGGGAACGGTAGAAGAATGATCAGCAGTTCCTGACTGCTTTGTAGCTGAGTGCTTTACATTGTAGTCTGCTAGACTGTGACCACAAACAGATAAACACAATATAACTGTTATATCCCATTTAAACTAAATTATAATAAAGCCATCTTGAAAGAGTAAGGTACTTCTCTATATTAATCCTCAGCTTCAAAACATGAGATACACTATTTTCAATGAGAAATTTTTCCCTTGATACATAAACAAAGTAAAATAAAATCAAAACAGAACTAGCTATAGGCATTTGACAATTTGGTTTGTGGAGGTATTCCTAATCACAAGTAATTGGCATTTGGGAAAAGAGTTTTGCTGTGCTCCTGGTGGTAACAGATTCCAGAATCAAGGAAAATTCTGACAGATATTTTCCATCTGCATTTTCTTCTGCAAAGCAACATCATTAACTTATCAGGTCCTTAAACCTGAAATATTGTAGCTATCATTTTGGCCAGAAAGGAATTGTTCTCATCCAGCTTCATTACAACAGAGAGATCCAAATGGACAAATAGTAACAAATGACTTTTTCGAGAGATGATGGCCCTTTTAACAAGTGATAAACACAATACAAAAAACGAAGAAAATCAATTGTGGCAATTCCTGTCTATCAAACCAGAGATAACATGAGGGGAAAATGATTACTTGTGAAGGAATTACCTTTAAACCCTTTCTTCCCTTTTGTGTCAATTGGTCTGCTCTTTGCCATTTCTTTAATGATCTCTTGAACAATATACCTATCTTGAAAGCCTGCATCACTGGGGTTCAATTCCACATGGTGGGTGCTAGACAACGTGGTCAACTCCAAATCAAGTGTTCTAGTTCCAGCCAGCCTGCACACAGTATACAAATTTGAAAAGAAGATATCATCACTTTTTACAATCACGATAATAATAGGCAGTGTAGTCAAAGGCACATCCGTGCCTGGGCCCTTTGCCCCTAGCCTGGAAATCAGTCGAGGTCCCATAATTAGATGTGCACCTTGGCTCCACTAAGGTGCACCACACACCTTAGGGACTGGCTAGTCTTATTGGACCCATTTTTTTGTTTATAAATGGGTATTTATATTTACCTCATATAGGATTTTTGTGAAGGAAAAAGAGAGGAGAAAAGGAAGTCCCTGTGAAGAAGATCGAGGAGAAAAGGGGAGCAAGAAAGAAGCGAGGTGACTCTTACAGCTCGAAAAAAGAAAAAAACAGTCCATGGTAGAGAGATGATGTGCTGTTACAGCTGCACATGTTCTTTGCAGTCCTTCACAAAGTGTAACAGTCAACGGCAAGAGCTGGTAAATTATGACAATCAACCAATTATTTGGTACCTTTTTTCCTCCTTCATGTTCTTCTCTTTTCTTCTTCCACTTCTTATCTTGAGTCAACTACTACAGTCGAATGTAACAATCTTCTTTTTTTTTCATCGTCTCTCCTTACCTTTCTTTCCTTCATTTTTCCCCTTTTGCACGCACGCACGCACACACACACACACACAGTGGGATGATAACCAATAATAATTTTATAGGCAAAACAAAGCAATTTTGATCTGGTGCATGATGAAGGAACTGATGAGGAAGAATATGTCCATGAAGTTGACCAGAGGATGGGATGGAAGGAGAAGATGAAATAGAATTTATTTATTAAAGTCAATGGATGTAGTCATGAAATGTTGAAGTATTTATATTTTTTACTATGAATTATGACATGGTAGTTTGTTTGATACATGCTTTAATTTATGAATTATTAGTGTGGTAGTTGGTACAAAGTTCCTTTCCTATTCCCATTCGTTATACTCTGTTTCAATTTAGAATAACCTTACAAATGAATTATGTAGAATACAAATTGAACCAACTGGCTTTATGATGCAGGCCAGACCTGAGATCTGCCAGCCCATTGGGCCTAACCCACAGGCCCAAAAGTTTCAGCAGGTGGCTTAAGCCCATTAAGGACGCAAGAGGAGACATCCAGATCATGCACCATCCATCTTCTTCCTATTTCCTACTAGTAGCTGAATTTTATTGGATAAACATGAGAATATTTAAAAAGTTTTATGGTAGGGAATCTTATTTGCTTTAGACTTTTATTTTGATTAGGATTGTTTATAAATTAGAATTAGGGTATGACTACAAATAAAGGATTGAAATCCCTCCTTAGGGATGAGTTGATTGATTAATAAACTTTTCTTTGTTTGTGATTTTCTCTTGAGGGTTTGTCTTTGGTGTGAGACCAAGATGTTAGGATCCCAATGGATCCCTATCCTAAGTTTGGCATGGAGAATAGTCCGATAATAGAAGCCAATAAAGCAGCAGCGTGATAATAGAAGCTAAAAAATAGATATCATCATCATCACTAAAGCCTTGCCCCAACTATGTTGGGGTTGGCCACACGAATCCTTGTCCCAAGCTAAAAAATAGATATACGCAACTTGTTTTCATGATTTATATTGAAGGTGCACCTAGAAAAATTAGGCCCATGCTAGTGCTTTGCACCTAGCTTGATCCCTGCACCTTGACTACATTAACAATAGAAAATATCAGATGCAATAACCAGAATCTCATGTAGCCACGTTAGTAACTTAGATTGTTGAGTATTTAAAATGCCATAATATGTTTTCTTATTGAGAAGTTGAGCAGCTGTTAAATAGAACATCATGTAGCTGGCTTGATTTGAAGGGAAAGAAGGCATTATTAATATTAGAGCAACTAGGCTATAAAAATAAAGAATAATTAAAAAAATTAGATGTAACCATACACGATTAAGTACAACTTCCAGTCTCCTATTCAATTACACCAAAGATGAAATTAGTTTCCATATGAGAGAAATGGGACTTAGCTTCATCCAAGATAGTGGTATTTTCACGTGAGTGTAGAAAGGCAAATACAGAGGCTGATGCTTTAGCCAAACAGGGAGCTGACACACTGACATTACTGTTTTCTTAAGATTGTAAGGTAAACTTATGTTAAAGGAAGGGATGCAGTATACATCTGAATGTACAACTCATGTTATCTACTATTATCTCAAATAAAAATATTCTTTGTTGCTAAAATAAATTCTCTAGAGTCAAATATTTCGAGTAATCAGGTAATGGAGGCCTGATTTACAGGCCTCAGACAAAAAACCATAATATAGAAAATAAATGCAAAAAGGTTATGGAGGAAAGGGTGGAGCATAGTGCTATGTTGTTGTTGTTTGTTGCTGGTGATGATGATGTGTATATATGCATATGTACATACATACTGCATGGCCCCTATATATGCATACGATGTGTATAAATGCAAAAACGATCTCGTGAGAGATTAAGCTCAAGCTACACTCTTGTTGGGCCCACCATGGCCCCTGTAACCAAGAAAACCTTTTCATTTCTCAGTCCCCTTCCCCCACCTGGAGAAAGAGAATCCACTGGTGAAGTTCTGATCTGAGTAAACTCATAATAGGGAATACCTCGACCAAAAAGAAAATAAGGATTTCCATACAATCAAACTTTATAGATATCTGACTCATACTTACCATTTGAATGTGACACCCTCTTCTTTAATCTTTTCTACCATTGAGTTTAAGGGCATAAAATCCACACCATTGGAATGAACCTGACCATGTTGATTTTTGGTGTATTATTTATGCATAGACCTTCCCATCACACCATTCCCCTGATTAGTGGTGGCCTGAGGTGGGCCATAGAGCATGTTGAACAAGTGTCAATGAAGTTGTCATTTCCTTAACATGCACACACATATATACACTGTCTATACACACGTTATTGCAATTGTTAGCTTTATTCGGTAAGGGGAGAAATATATCTGTTCTCTTTGGTATAGGCATGTGTAGGTCAAGATAGGGTAAAAGCTATTGTTGGATTGGTGGAAAACATAATACCCACATTCTTAATCATCTTCATTCTACAACATGACAACCCCAGCTTTCACAATTAGTCTCCTATGCATATGAACAAAGTTGAAGCATCGCCTCTTCTACAGCTGTGTAGAGCTCAAGAAAATTTAGAGTGTCCTTGAACTTCTCTCTGAATTGCGTGAGTTTTCCAAGATAAGCATGCTCCTTTTCGATAATGGGTCAAAACCTCAAAACATAGTACAAAATTATCGGAAAGCAATCGGTTGTCAACGCAGTGAGTTGACTCAGAAACGTGGTTGAGATGCTTGAGTCAGAGCTTGCTGGGCCATGTTACATGAAACTCCTCAGGTACATACTTGTGTTGACTCAAGTTCATACTTGTCTAGTCACATCAACGTAGTCGTGTGGTGCAGCCAAGTCAATAGTCCAAGTTGTGTAGTACTAAAAATATAACTTTGTTCACAAACGAATTCTGAATTCAGATACTTGATCATGTAAGCTAGCAACAAATGTTAACATCTACCACCAGTCCAAATGATCAATTCATTCAATGTGCCCTTGATAAACTTCTATAAACCAACATGTCCCTAACCAGCTGTTGCAATAGTAGCTTTATAAAGATTAAAATACAAGCGTATGTATAGCTGGATATCACACTGCCTGAAGGCAGAAATCAATACTTGACACTTATTTTCGTAAATCTAAAAACATAGTCGATATCAGTTTTAAAAAGTGACAAATTGACAAAAAAGTAGAGTTGAAGAAGGTGATCTTCACAAGCCCTAATGGGATTAGCAACTCTTATGAGGTGAAGGCTTGGGCAATGTCATAGCTCAGATGACCAAAAAATAAACAAAGAAAAAGAAAAAAGGGGGCAGAAGCAAACCCTTGATGATTTGGGTGCTGAAAAAATACCATCCCATGGATAGAAGTAGCAGTAAATAATACTTGTGATATGGTGCACCCAAACAGTCCCCAAAATACCCAATCACCCAATTTGAAAGATCAGCCAGTAAAAGCTTGAAACATGGGAGCAAAAACTTACATCAACTTTCCATATCTTATTCTCGATCTTCACCTGCAACCACCAAAAGCCTCATAAGATATGAAATCTAGAAAAATCAAAACATCTGTTTGAGAAGGGCCATGATTAGGGGAAAAAAAAAAAAAACACGACCTTTTCTGCACCAGGACCAAACATCTGTTTGAGAAGGGCCATGATTAGGGTTTTCTTGCCAGCCCCCGGTGGCCCATAGAAGAGTAGATGAGGGCAGTCATGCTCAGACACCTAACACATCAAATCATCATCAGAAACAACTACAAAACCCAAAAATGAATGCGAGAAATGCAGCAAGAACATAAGAGAATGCATGGGGGAATCAAAACCCTAGAAAAAGATTGAATCTTTTAGATGGAATGGTACAAGTTTCTTGAGATTCATGGCGATTTCTTGATGAACTATCATCTTGTCTAGGGTTTTTGGACGGTATTTGTCTACCCACAACATCTTCTCTGATTTTCACCCAGAGAGAGAGAGAGAAGTGGAAAGTGGCGGGAAAATTGGAGAGAGTGAGAGAGAGGTAGGAGAAGAGTGCAGGAGTAATATAAGTAGAAAGATGGACGGTGTAGATTCGAAGTACGTAGAGGATGGAATATGATAGTGTGGGAAGGGAAGGAATTAAATAGAGGTTTTCATGGGTTGGATCAAAGTTTGTTGAAGCCTGGCCCGTTTATTTATAGGACGTAATTTTTACTCCCCTATCCGGCCCATGTTCCTTTAATTATGGCCCAGGCCCAGATCATTTTTGAAGCCCTTTGTGTGAAATGGATCGGGCTAGACCAGCCATCAGTAAAAATAAGACAGGCCTGGCCCATTTATATACAAACATGGGCCTAAATAGACCCCAATATGGGTCTTGGTCTAGGTCTGGCCTTGTAGGTTGATAATCTGGTCTGGAATGAGTTAGGAACTTGGAACCATCAACCATACCCAATTATTTGAAAATGTATAAGAAAAATATCAAAATGATAAGCCTCTCACAGCTTGCATCAAAGGTGAAAATATAAGCCCCTTGTGGTGCTCATGCATGAGCATCATGAGAGGAAAGGGGATACAATAATGAAAAAGTCTCATTGTGGACGTGATTTGAAAAAAAAAAAATCTCAATTAGATCATCACAATCATTAATTTAGGTGAGTTAAAAGTTTAATGATATTTTATTATAGCTTTTATGAAATTCAATCAAATGGAGAATATAATTCAAGCTAATTTCAATTAGAGTGAGTATCAATTCATTGGGACTTAGTGAATATAAAAGGGATGGATTGATCATAGTTTTATTACGTAGAGGTAAAAAAGTAAACCACTCACACAACATTTAAGAGTTACTTGTTGGCATGAAAGAAAAATTCTAGTGCAAGGTCCCAAACCCAACAACACCACGAGAGTCTTTAGCGGACGAAGGTCAACGCATACATCTCTTTATAATATACGGTGCATAGACCCAATTAAGGATTTTTCCAATAGAGATAGGTTAAACTCTAATTCACTGGAATTCATCAAGAGTTGTACAAGGTACTGAACCCTAAGTTAGTAAGATACCGCGTGCCCAAATGGTATTTACATAAGTCCAATTAACCTAAAATCACACTACAATAATCCCATAAAATTAGTAAAGGCATTAGAGAGAAATCCGACATCAAAGAGACCCAAAAGTCCAATTTTCCTAAATGCTTGGCGCATGTCCAATCGATCAGGCCTCGTCGGGGTTCTAGTCTCTACGCCACATCATTCGATCGATCAAATGGTAGGCCCAATCGATTGGGCCTCGGACAAAAGCTCCGATTTGATATGATTGACGACGAATTCTTCCTCACACCTTTACCAATGCAATCACAACATCAACCTCTTCACCAAAGTACCTTCCCATACAAGGGGAAAACACATCCACCAACATCCAAAAACCCCAAACAAAAAAGAGAAAAAACTATTCTGACGTCACCAGAGACAAATGGGCATTCAAAGGATTCTACATGTACAATCACATGAATAAAACAAAGAATACAATGATTCTAATTCACAAGTTATAGTTAGGTACTTGCCCTGAGTTCACGGTTGAAGGAAAAAAAGTGAGATTCCTATTGTCAAAAGCCCAAAACGATATCCCGGAGAAGAGGGTTTTGTGAAGAAGAAGATTTTTGTCTCTAATCTAAGATATGGCGGCTAGAATTATAGATTGCAAAAAATAAAGAAGTTGAGATAGTTTTGTGGGAAAAAACAAAAGAGTACAGTGGTATTGTAAATATAAAGAATGAGAAAAGGAATTGGAATATATCTTAAATTATAAAGAGAGAAGAGTTTTAGTTTGAGAAGTAGAAGAGTTTTAGTTTGAGTATACCCACTTGGTTGGGCCTGGGTAAACTAGGTTAAGCCACCTATCCAACAAGCCCAATTCACCAAGTCTAGGTCTAACGTAGTCCCCACTTAGACTAGCCATCTATTTAACTAAAATACTTACAATTACATAATAATTAATAAATAATTTATCTACTATACGATAATACCCAAAACGTCACACGATAGGTAAACAATCCAGTCTTTGATATTTGCGCCGAAGTGGACCAAACCCTAAAATTAATAATCTAAACATGATAATTAATTCAATTGAAAATCACAGAATCACTAAAATATCTTTAAATCATTCATAATCAAATCCACAACTTAAAACAAACCCCACCAATCCCAATTACACAAAATAAGCCACTTTGGCGCTGAAATCGTCATACTTGGGTTGCTTGCATCCTTAGGTAATTCTCCCATTAGGTAGGATAGAGCATTAAGCTACGTCCCATCACTTTTCTTATTTCATTAAGGGTTCGAGAAAGCTGACATGGGATGTCTAGGACCTTAGGTTGGGGTTAGTCCGATTATCAATAATAATGCATTAATTATGTAAATCCAAGTAAAATCCCCTTGTTAGGCCCTTCTAGCCCAAATATCAAAAATCCATAAAAACTAAAAAATTCCATAAAATCAAACCGAAGGGATTTTCTTCTCTTTTCCTCCACCTCGTGTGCCAAATATTTAATCGAGTGTAATGATAAAAGGGAAAAAATACTGATTCTTAAAAATTGAATTAATGAGAATGATAAGATGAGACGAGTGATTTTACACAGTTTGCATATCTTTGTTTCGGCCCATTAGCCACCCCTTATCAACCAATTTCGGCCCATCGGCCTTTCATGTTTGCCACTTGTGTATTGCACACAAAACCATAAAAATCATGAGTCAAAATCTTATTTGCATTATCATTTTGATTTGAAAAATCAGCCTTTAAACCCTATTTTGCCAAGGGATTTTAAGGGGGCACCCGAGAACGGGGCTGGTCCTCTTATTAAAATATTTGCCCCCCCCCCCCCCCCCCCTTTTTTTTAGTTACTTTAATTATGCAATGTGAGGATTAACCCTAACACAGACCTTAATTGAGACCCTTATTAAGCCATATTGAAGAGACCCATATTAAGTGACGGGATGACTGTCGCGTGTTGCCGGTGGCATATTAGATAAGAGGGAACCCATCCGATTACATCTTCCCATAATTTTTTGACTTTCGTCGAAGAATGGTGTAACGGTCATACCGTAACTGGAGACCGTGATCCGTTGATTTTTAGGATGGTCGGAATTTATATATATAGGAATGGAGATGTCTCATGCCATTTGAGGGGTCAAAAATCACTAAAAAATACTCGGGCAATAAATAATCATGCTTAGTATTTATTTTGGGGCTTTATTACAATTAGATTTCAAAGGACTTTTTTCAATTTTATTGTCTTTTAGAAATAAAATGTTCGTCCATGGGAGATTCGAAATCATATCTATATCTATACCCTTATTATAAAAAGGAAGAAGTGTCCTACTTGTTCCCTTTCTCTACTCTCTACGCACCTATGTCCAACTTGCATGATGTTTAGCCCGTGGCTCATCTGGTAAGGGCCACGTGAAGGGTCACTAAATTACTAATCCTCTAACAAACAGTGAAACACTATTTCCTTTCACCATCTCTCCATCTCCCCGTAAGAACCGATGCTGAAAGGTAAGATTCTTCAACGAAAATCCCTTCTTTTCTTCTTTATTCCATCTTGATCTGCCTGCTTCTTATTTCATTTTCTTAATTTTTTTTGTTAGGGTTTGGCTCTCTTGGAATCGATTATTCATCTCTCCATCGGAAGGAGTTTTTTTTTCCCTATTCTAAAGAGGATAATACCCTCTTCGGATCTTCTCCTAACTCACCCAACCTTCCATTTTATAATATAAGTGCATGTCTGGCTTATTGCCTTTGCTGAAAATCTTGTGTGTTAAATTGAGTTTTTGCTGACAATATTCTCATCTTAGAATAAGCCCTTCTTTGGCAAATATTTTCTAGAATATTTTTTTTCTTGCAATTATCATGTTGATCTTGATCATTCACATCATTCCAGACCCTTCCATGGTAAATTTAATTTCTCTCTCTCTCTCTCTCTGTCTCTCTCTCTCTCATCTGTTAAATAGTTATCTGAATTGGTAGTTTTCTTGTGACCTTTTTTTATTGTTGTTTTGCTTGTCTGTATAGAAAATGCCCACCATTTGTTTGTTTATGTTACTCTAATATTTCTCTATGGTTATAAAAGAGTGCTTACCATGTGTTTGTTTATATTCCTCTGTTAAGAAGTTAAAAAAATGGCATAAACCTTGATGTGGGTTTGTTAATCTTAGATGAAAAAGAGGCAAATAAACATTGAAACATCCTGCAGCCCTTTTTAGGTTTTTTTTTTTTCCTTTTTCTTTTTGTGTTCTGATGTAGTTAACTGGAATGTCCTTTTAATAATGCTTTTCCTGATGGTCCCCTGATTTCCGATGCTTCTTGTAAGTAATATAATGATTTGTAAATCAAATATAAATTTAAATGTTTCTTATATCTTAATCTTATATTAAAAAGAGGCAAATAAACATTGAAACATTATGTAACATCATAAAATTCCAAGGTTGTAATTAGCTTAGTTAATTGTGTTTTTAGATAATTAAGCTCGTTTATAAGCCAAATAGGTCCGATTAATCATTAAGATTGCGCGTGCGAAGTTGGGTTGAGATCTGAGCCCGTTTGGGTATAGTAGGGGTGTGTGTCGCTATTTCCGGAAAGTTCCGAGGGCTTTTTAGTATTTTTCGCTTTTCAAGATTTTGACACCATCGGGTAGATTACCTAATTTCTCGGACTTTATCCTTTTGTTGCATCTCGATCCGGACCCTCGAACCCGACCCAAAACCTGACCTGACCCGTACCCATCTAAGCCCATTTTATTAATTCCCAATCTCATCCCATGTTGACCCCACCTCATCCCATCATGCCCACCCCACCTTATTCCACGTGCAATACCCCCACCCATCTCCTCTTTTGCCCTGTTCTCATTTAGGTCAAACCCGCCCCTCTTCTCATTCACTCCACAACACAACCGCGGCCCCCCCTTCTCATCTCTTCCGTTCTCCACTCCCTCACCTCACTCTCCTCGCTACCGCCGGACTCCTTGCACGCCGGCGATCATCATCACCGCCGGCCATCTCTCTTCTCCACTCTCCCATTTTCCATTTATGTTTCTAATCTCATTTCTCTGATTCATTCTCTCCCTTTCTCTGTTTTCTTTCTTGTTTCTCTTTCTTTATTTCATCCCCTCATCTCCCCCTCACCTCACTTCACCCACTGCCAACATGAATCAGTCCCAACCCATTTCATTTCTCTGTTTCTTTCTCTCCTTTTCCTCATTCTTTCTTCTTCATATTTCTTCTTCCTTCTCTGTTTCCTTTCTTTTCTCTCCTCTCCTCTCATCTCATCTCATCTCTCTCTCACCTCCCTGCCCACGTGGATCAGCACCCACTCATCCATCCCATTTATCTCTCTTCCTTTCTTTCTCACTCATCCCTCCCAGCCAGCCAACGAATAACCCATCACCCATTTCTTTATTTCATTTTCTCTCATCTCATTTCATCCCACCCCATTTCTCTCTCTCTCTCTCTCTCTGTTCTCTCTCATTCTTTCTCTCATTCTGTCTTTCTTTCTTTCATTGTGTCTTCTTCACTCTTCTTGTCAATGGACCACCATGACCCTCCATCACCACTAATCTAGTGGGCCCCACAACCTCCGTTGGTCACCATTATCTCCGCGTGGACCCCGCGAGCTTCTCATTCTCAATTTCAAGCTTCACTGTTTGGCAAGCCCCTCGTTTCCCTTAGGTTTGGGTTAATATGTTTTGGGTGTAGTAGTGTGTTAGATAGCTTAGAGCTTCCTTTTCTTTTGGTTTATATTTTAATTAGTTTTATTTTGCTAATTACCCTTAGGTTTGGTTTGTTGGGCTATGGAGCTAGGATTTTTGGATTTGTGCAATTTCGACGAAAGGCAAGTAGATATTTATATATATGCTTGGATGTGTTTGTCTCTCATTTGATTCGATGATTTAATGATGATTTAGATGTTAATTGCTCAATAGATGCTTTGGAGGTTTGAAAACATGATAATTAGGTTGTTAGCCTAATGAAATGGATTTTAATGTTAATGGCTTGATTAGAGGGATTGTTGGGATTAGAATGGACTTGTTATATCCATGATTTTGATTATATATCAGGTTCAGGGAAGAGAGAAATGGATTGAACCCATTTCACTGCAGTTACAGAACCTGTCGGTCGACCGGCTAAGGGGCTCGGTCGACCGGCGACAAAGGGTCAGGTTCCCTGGAACCTGACCAAATCACTGTGCACCTTTTTCAGTTACAGCTGCCGGTCGACCGAGCCTGGGCCGGGTCGACCGGGCACACATGGAGAAGGTCGACCTGACTTTCTCAGGTCGATCGGGCTCGCTGTGTAGGGGATCGACCGGCCAAGGGCCAGGTAGACCGGGCAAACTGTGATTTCCTTCTTGGAAGGATTTTTACCTTATTCTTGGATGGACTTAGGTGGGACTTGGTTATCCTTTGTGGACTCATTTGACTTATGGTGAGGATATTTTGAGCCAACGTTCTTCACGGTTATTCCGGTTGTATCGGGATCCAACCGAGCTCAATCTTGAACGGTACGGGACAACGGGATACCCTTCTTTAAATCTATGCACGAAGATTGTTCGTCCGGGTATCGTGAACCCTAACCCCTTTCGTTGATTGAGTAGGTTGTACGATGCTTCAGGATTAACATTATACTTAGGATTGGATTGTCTATTGCTTTTGATTCTGAATCGTACCGTATGGTACTATCTACATGTAACGAACATGTTCATTAGCTTCGTTTGCTTTTCTTTGTTTGTGGATCACATGGAGAACTTAGATGATGGATTTAGGATCCCTTTTTATATTTCGTTTGCTTGGAGGCAAGATTGGATGCGCTAGGGCCAGTTCCTTTGGTCGAGTAGCCCATGAGCCATTAGAGGATTTGCTTGGAGGCAAGATTGGATGCGCTAGGGCCAGGTCCTCTGGTCGAGTAGCCCATGAGCCATTAGAGGATTTGCTTGGAGGCAAGATTGGATGTGCTAGGGCCAAGTCCTCTGGTCGAGTAGCCCATGAGCCATTAGAGAACCTTGCGGCAAGATTGAATGCGCTTGGGCCAGGTCCTCTGGTCGAGTAGCCCATGAGCCAAGTAGGCCGTCTGCAGACCGGATAAGTGTATAGACACCATTTTTGACCACATCGATGGAATGTCCGGGCCAGCCACCTTGACCACCTTGATATTATGTTTGGACCGTTTACTTTGTTAGTTTGACGTTGATTCAAATCCTATGCATTTCATATGATCTTGTTTACTCGTTTACTCTGATTCGTTCTGCATATCTGTTGTTGTTTTATATTTATATCTGCCTGTCGACCGTCGTTTCTGATGCTGCACTTGGTGCATAGGTACCGAGTACATCTACCTTTGAGAAAGTGGAGGCGTTGCTTCAGGCAGTTTAGCCTGATGGTGAGTACGAGTTGTGTGTCGACGGTATTGTCGTCATGACCAGCACATGAGTGTCTTCATACTTGGGTTAGTTCGTATTTATTCTCTTTTGGCTTAGGTTTTGTTAGAAGCCATTAATTAATATACTTTTGTTATCTTTTGCTGAACTTCAATTATAGAAAATGAAAGATGTGCATACTCTGAAATGTTATATTGTACCATTTGTTTAATTATGATGTTCCGCTGTGTTTTGTGGTTATCGAGGAAATATTTATACCTTACCGCGGACTTCGATCCTATGGGACATGATTGGGGCCAGGTTGTGTTTGTTTAATGATGTTAAGAAAAAATTTTAATTGGCCCTAATCTCACGCATAACCCCGGTTTCACTTTTGGGGGCGTGACACATTCTGCATCCCTTCTTAGGGTTTTTTTTTTTGGGTTTCTTATGTAGTTAATTGCTTGATGTTTCACACTGAGATGTACTTTTGATGTGGCTCACGTGTCGCACTCCAAAGTTGCACGTGCATAACTTCATGAATGGTGCCACCACAGCCCGCCTGTAAAGTCTCACGAACTAGTTAGCATAGAAAACCTTCTTTCCCCGATTTAGGAGGTACCATGCCAATATTCTTGAATAGATTATCTGATCCCTTGCAATCATACCTCAACTACCATGAATCCAAATCACTTATATGCTAAAGCTCCTAGATAATCCCAAGATATACTTTTCATTTGGCCTCATGGATAACATTTGCAATGAACATAGAACAATTGTTGTGGGTCAGTTGTTGACTGTGGAGCTTACTTGTAATGGGTCACTTGTTCACTGTAGAGCATATTGTAGCATTTTGATGATCTAACTCTTGTATTAGTACTTTATATTTTTTCTTTTTTGTTTTTTAGATCATTGAGTTTCATTGTCTATGAAAAAGTAGAAGAGGGAGGTGAAATTCTGTAATATTCAATATGACTGCTTAATGCTGAAGGTGTGTGTGTGTGTGTGTGTGTGTGTGTGTGTGTGTGTGTGTGTGTGTGTGTGTTTAGTGCTTTAGTTGCCAAATTGAATGGAGATCATGATTAGTTGCTAAACTGAATCAAAAGATAATGTTGTCATTAATAAACCACTAGAAATATGCTTTACTGGACAGCTTCTGAAAGGTACTGAGATGATTACTTCTGAAAGGGACATCGGTGTGTTGAGTGAGGATGCATGAGTTTGAGTGACCAAAGTAGCCAAAAAGAAAGGGAAAAAAAAAGAAAGAAAAAGAAGCAAATGGACTGGGTTAATTACTTCAACTATTGGTGTTGGTTGTAGGTGCCAAACATCTAAGGGATACATTTTATCGGATGGGCCTTTCTGATAAGGATATTGTGGCATTGTCTGGTGGCCATACACTGGTAGTTCTTTCCAGTGACATCTTAACACATGCATCTATATGCTACAGATATCCATGTCCGTGCCAACCTGTGCACTGTATGTTTGATTTTGGTGTTGTAGGGAAAGGCACATTTAGAGAGGTCAGGATTTGAGGGTGTTTGGACTAAGGAGCCTCTTAAATTTGGTAACTCCTACTTTGTGTAAGCTATGAAGAAATTTATTAGCGTCTATGTTAATGGAAGCTTTGTTGAGGTTGAAGGGAAGAGAGAAATTGAGAACACAAGTAACTCTGGTTTATTGCATTCTAATCAACTCAATTACATTTACCAATATATATATATATATATATATATATAGAAAAGTAAAGATAAACTTGCTAAGCTAGATTTGTAACTTAAGTAGAAAACACAATCGTAATCAAATAACAAACCTAATTAAATAAAGAAAGTAATAATAGCCTAACCTACATAGCGTCGCTGGCATAACCCCTCCTGTGCGTGTGCTAAGTCAATGATGACTTCAACAAGCTTTCCATTCAATATCTTGATATATATATATATATATTTTTGTTCTTAGCATGTATTTATATACTTGGGCTGTAGAGTATTGGAAAGTGGGAGGGAGGGGACGTGCCTTTATTATTTCATTTCGCTGGATTTGGTGCCTGCTCCATCACATGAGGAAACCTTTTCATGTTGTGTTCCTTTTGCGTAGTGTGTTTTGAGGACCTGTAGAATAACAAAGCTTTCTTATATGGTGTTGTGTGGTGGCCCAATATTGAAATGAGACTTCTGGAAAATAAAAATCTTGAAGTCCATTTCCATGTGCAAATATACTTACTGGGAATTTGCCTCATTTCAACTTTGATCAGGGTGCTGCTAAAAGGGGAAAAAGTGATTAGCGATAAAAAAGAAGAAGGGGAAAAAGAGGGGCTATTGAAACTTCCAACAGACAAGGCTCTGTTGGAGGATCCTGAATTTTGTCGCTTTGTTGAGAAGTATGCGAAGGTATTGTGCTGATTTTTTACCTACACAAAATTTAAGTACTCGTATCAATCATGTGGAGAAAAATGGAATCCAAATATTCAGAATTCCACTTCTCAAATAGTGTGCAAAATCACACTAGCCCAAGACTCAACACTAAGAAAAAAGAAGAAGAACAATCAAAAGATAAAAAGTGAGGGAAGAGATTATCTTCATTAAAAGATGAACATTAACACAAGCTATGTACTATTTGTTGATGTAACTTCACACTCCTCTCTTACTTGTTCAAGGCTTTCATGGACATGGTTTTTGAATGTGTGTTATGATTGCTAGGACAATGTTGTGGTTGCATGGGAAAGGAAGATAATTATTGGAAAACCTTATCATAGATGTTGCTTTATTACTGAAGTCAAAAGTATCATGTGCTCATTCTCCATTATCAAGATGTTCTTCATATGCTCTAAATTTTGATCCATAGTCAGCAATGATGTTTCCTTTTGCACTTTCTCATCAATCTACTGAAAAGAATGTAAATATTCACCTGTGTTACCTTTTCCACTACATTTCTACATACTATGTAAAAAGAATCAGTTATTGTAAGTAACAAACTCATTACACATGTGCGTTCTCTTTAGGGTTTGATATAACTGATCCTAAGAAGTCCCAATTACTGTATTACACAAATCATCGATTTTATTAGGAATGCAGATGTTTAACTAAGATCCACATGACCCTCGGGGGACTGCCCATAAAAAAAAAAAAAAAAAAAAGCCCATTTGTGTGTAATAAGAAAATGGACCTTCTTGTTGCTGTGACCTGATGGGATTACATTCAAGATGATCCCACCTCACATGCCCACCTCTGTTATGGAAATTCACATTTCTGTTTTCAATTTAACCATCTTTAGAAATATTAAGCTTACAATTCCTATCTTTAGCAAATCTACTTTTTTTTGAAATGGTAACGATGAAGCATAATAAAAGAAAAAGGAGATTACAAGACCCCTTTCTTCAAAGGGAAAGGGATAGAAATGTATAACAAGCATTATACCCAAAAAAAAAAAAAAAAGTTACGAAGTGAAAGCAACCAAATCAGAAGACCTATCCATCCCTTGCTTAGCTAACGAATCTGCAAAACTATTGGCGGACATACCCACATGCTTAACAACAACTTGAATTGTAGACGACAAAGCTCTAATCTCATTCATGTAAAATTGAGACTTCCAAGGAAACATAGTAAAAGCCGACACCCACAAGATAGCATTAAGGGAATCACTTTCTACCAACAAACTTGAGAGAAGCACTCCACCTATGCCTGCCAGTCCAGGCTTTCCCCTAGCCGTCCTATCTACATTAAATTTGAGCACACCTCTAATAGGGGGAGCCTAAAAAATCGCCTTTTTCGCCTTCTTGACACCACAAAGTAAAGAAGCCTCCAAGTGCTACTTTCCATTAGATCCTTTCCTTCTTACTTGGGGGTTACTATAGGACTTGTGATAAAACCTTGGACTATTACACAATTTCCCTAAAATTCTCAATATTACATTGTGTGTGATTTATGATTAGAATTGGATTATTAATTCTCTACTGATCTCAAAATTACATGTTATATAATGTTAATTCTCTCTCTCTCTCTCTCTATATATATATATATATAAATCGTAATTATCATATGCGATGAAAGATATGTGTGGTGAGTGTGATGGTTTTAAAATCGCTCGCGCTGTGTTTGAAATTTGAAATCCTTCTGTGGAGGAATAGTTGGAAGGCACAAAATGATTAAAGTGCGAAATTGTCGGAAGCCCTTCTTAGTATGTCTCTGGACATCCGCCCTCACCATTCTTGTCTCTCTACCAATAAAACACCCCCAACCCCAACCCCAACCCCAAAATAAAAACAACATAACACCACCCATTTCCACATTCCCCATCGCCTCTTTTTTTCTTATATGTTTTTTTCTTTGTGTTTATACCTTTTCCTTTCTCTCTTATCTGTCTCCTTAAATAATTATGTAAGTTTTTTTATTCAAAGATTTTTTTTCCTTTTCATTGTTAAGGGCGATTGGAAATTGTAGGGTTTACATTTGTAGTTCACAGATCAACAGATTTCTCTCTCATTTTCCTTTTTCTCCCTGCATAGATTCATATCCCAAGGAAAACAGGGTAGTCATCAAAGTGGTTGGATGTTTCATTGTAAAATGTTTTTGGGGTGTCATCAGTGTTACGAAATTAGGTTCGTTTTGGCCGAAATTTCCGAATAATTTTGGTTCATTCGCTCTACCGAAACGAACAGAAACCTGTAATTATTTGTCCCAGAATTCGTTCCAATTTGTCCGATTCGGTCCGAATTTTATGATTTCGTCCAATTCGTTTGATTCATCCAATTATTTGTCCCAACATTTCGGTTCCCTTTAAAAAAAAAAAAGAAAACTGAAGGGGATAAACATTTTTTTAAACTTAAAAGTAAATGTGAAATTACCTTTTTGGCCTTTTGGCTTAGAGAAATTAGTGGGCTCCAATATGGAGCTGCCCATCTATTAAAATCTAAATAACTATATGGGCCCTATCGCCCTAATCAGGTTTTATTCCAATAAAAATATATTTTATTATGAATAAGCTAGCCAAGTTTCACTCTAATATGAAACAGCCTATCAAATATAAATCGACATATTGTATTGATTTAGTACAATAAATTAAATGTATCATATATTATTTTTCATTTTAATATATATAAAAGAATTTTCGAAATATTTCACCGAAATCTCCGAATTGGCCGAAACATTTCATTTGGAGGGCCGAAATGGCATCTGAACCGAATTTCGTAACACTAGGTGTCATCCATGTGTGGTGGGCCCATGAGATCAATAACTTGGCTTTGAAGCTATAGATATGCACATGTGCAGAATCCTGTGGCACAGTAAAATGTGTTTTATGAATTCTACATTGTTGTTGTCTAATCATCCGAGAATAGGAGGCTTGGCGAGATGGTTGAAATGGAGACTCGCTTCTGGATTGCTTTGTGACCGAATACCAAAAAGATTGAAGGGAGAATTTTACAGGATTGTGATTAGACCAGTTATGATCTATGGAGAAGAATGTTGGCCAATCAAGAAGCAACATGCACAAAATGGATGTAGTAAAGATGAGAATGTTGAGGTGGATGTGTGGTAAACTAGGAAGGATAAAATAAGAAATAAGTGTTTTCGAGAGCATTTAGGAGTAGTATTAATAGGGGATAAAATTAGAGAAACCTGTTTGAAATGATTTGGGCATGTCCAAAGCAGGCCATCAACTTTGCCGGTAGGGAAAAGTTTGGCTATGTAGGTTGATGGCCTATTGAGGGGAAGGGGGAGGCCGAAGAGGACGTGGATGGAGGTAGTAAAAATAGATCTAACGAAGTGCAATTTATTTGAGGATTTGACTCAAGATAAGTCAGAATGGAGAAACAGAATTCATGTAACTGACCCCAACGTAGTTGGGACAAGGCGTTGATGATGAAGAATGATCGTATGCGATGAAAGATATGTACGATGAGAAGAGAAAATAAATAAGAAAAAGAGAATGGGCGATGTGGAATGTGCAGATAGGGGAGAGGGATGGGATGAGGGTGTTGTAGTCTGTTGAGAGAGAGAAGAGAACGCCGAGGGTGGATGTGCAGAGATGGCATGGGATTGACCCCCAAACTTGTTATCTAGGCCCATCTAAGATGGCTCTTACCATCCCCCTGCTCCTATGGTCATTGGGGCCCCATCAAGCTACCTCTCACCATAATATGGTGAGAGGTATGGACAGGAACATTGCCATATATATGTTATCAATTGCAAATGGTGCGCACCCCCTAGTGGGCCCCACCTGATTGGGTCCCATAAGGCGGAGCTCAGAATGGGTGCTCAAGGATGGTGCTATATATGTTTATATACTTGAATGGTGTGTGCGTGCGTTAGTGTAGTGTTTGTGTATGTCTCTTTTTAGTCTTGCGTTATTTTCAGATGATAGTTGACCGTAAAGGTGTTCAATTGCATTTCTCGTTCATCAGGTAATAATAGCTTGGAGAAAGGGTGGAACCAGCATTGAAGGCACTGTAGTGAAGAAGTTCCCTAACATGATCAATAAGGTTTCTCTCTCTCTCTCTCTCTCTCTCTCTCTCTCTAATATATATATATATATATATATATGCAAGAGACACTAACTACAAATGAATGTATCAGGTGCATATTGATGTTTCTGAAGGTATAACTGATGAAGATGCTGCTTCAGTTGTTGATCGTTTGGCTCCTAAGCTAGTGGATAGGAAAGAGTCAATAAAACAAGTGAACAGGCTATACAATCTCTTTTGTGACTATGACCACACATTATTGGAGGTGAAAAGTTCTAAATATCCAGAATCCAGTTTCTAAGCAAATTAGATTATTTGGCTTTCTGTTTTCATGACTTCTATTCCATTATGTAATTTAGTCGATATGCATGTTCCTTTGTCAGATAAATCCAATTGCAGAGACTTCTGACGGTCAGTTAATTACCGCTGATCCAAAGTTAAGCTTCTATGATAAAGCTGCGTTTCTTCAGAAAGAGATTGTTGCTCTCTGGGATTCATCCCATGAGGACCCTAGAGAGGTTTGATTCAATATTTTCTTACAATTTAATGGGATGTAGGCCAATTGAATTCCCAAAATATTTTTATGCTGGTTGAATATTTTTCTAACTTGGTTTATTTTATATTTTATATTTTTGTTATGGTTCAATAAGAAATTTAGTCATTTACCATTAAAAAAAATGAGTTGGTCATTTTTTATGTTGATAAATTTCACAGACAGATTAATCCTTTGTTTTTCTTTCTGAATAGACAAGTCTAGATCATTACTTTCACAGAAGAAAAGGGTCTAGGTTTCCATCTCTATGATCTGAATTTCTTTTGTTCATATATGTCAAAAGAATGAGGTGATTGGAATATGGTAATCTTTTCCACACCATTCATAGGATTCTTTTGATTTGCAAATACAGGTGGCTGCTGCAGAGGCAAATTTGAACTACATTGGTCTAGATGGAGAAATTGGCTGCATCGTGAATGGTGCTGGTCTGGCGATGGCTACAATGGATGTGATCAAGTTAACCAGTGGCACACCTCCAGTTTTCTAGTTGTTGGTGGAAATGCATCGGAAGACCAGGTATTAGGAGTTTCATGCAAACATTTAACTGTACTTAAATTTTTATTGCCTCTATTTCAACCGAGGACATAAAATCCCTTGCTTGATGTGATGTTGATGATTGATGATATATTTATCCTGCCATTAGTGGATGGAGAGTATGTATCATGGTAATTGTTACGGTGGAGTTCTCAGACATTGAAGGATTGTAATAATTTGAGTACCTGGTCCCAAGATTAGTTTGGCCCAGGAAGGACACTTAGTTGCTGATTGGTTTTTAGAAGTGTTTCCCTTTTATGAAATTAGAGGTGTTATTAGAAAGTGTGTCACGTTTGGGACTGGAGTTGTATAACAACTCTAACAATGGAAATAAGAGAAGGATTAGAATTAGGAAGTATAAGAGGGCTAGGACTTTAAATTCCTCTTGATATATATATATATATATATATATATATATATATATATATATATAAAACCATCGTCCATCCCTTATATGGAATTATCTTCTAACTTTTGAGAGAAACAATCTGAGAGGTGGTTGTTGCTGGAACCTAGGGGAAGAAGAGGAAGAAGGTCACTGATTGATGTCATATTCGCGCCCACACATAGCAAAAGCAACTGTCACATACCAAAGGTGAGTGGATGTTCCTAAATACCTTGGATAATTAATCGTGGATGACTGATGATTTGGCATGTCTCAAGTGTTTTCAATGCTTTTGCTTTTAGAAATTATCCCTGTAATGGATTTGGCATAGGAACTATCTGAGTCATGGTGAATATGTAAGCTTCTGTGTATCATAGGTAGTTGATTATTAAGTAATGTTTTCTTTGAATCTCAATGTGTTATGGACATCAGAATTAGATTTCTATGAAAACAGAACCTGGACGTCAACAGGGGAAGGAAGAAGCTAGACTTGTGGGACCACATGGTCCACTGGATGATGAATCTAGTCCAGGGAACCTATAAGGGAGTCATGGGCGACCTTAGTGTAGTTGGACATCTAGGATTTTTATCAGTGGGACCCACTGATCAATGAATTCAATTACAGCCGGGCGTGCTTTAGTACAGAAAACAGTGAACATTGGTTTTGACTTGTGGGCCCCAGAATATGATCTGATGATGGATTGGATCCAATGGGTGGAGGGTTTACCCCTGGGCAATCATGACCTAGAAGTCTGATCTTGGTTTAGTTAAGTGGGACCCACTGGATTCTATAAGAAGAGGGTTGACGTAAACAGGGCTTGGTCGACATCTGTACTGGGACCCACTATCTGATTTTATCAAAACTTGTTACCCCATGTTTTGAAGAGGGCCCAGTGACGGTCTGAATGGTGGTGGTTTCATGTGACCAGGGCTCCATCTGACCAGTTACCCAGAGACTTCAATTTTTGTTAACCATAAGTTTACTGTTTGTTTGTGTTTTTTTGAGTATGAGTGCCCAATAAAGAAGTCTGATGGCCAATCCAATTCATTCAAAGCAAAGCCTATCCGTGGACAACCTTAGACATTAGGTCTGATCTTGATTTGGTCCAGCGGGACCCACTGGATTTTATATCAAAGAGCGCCAGTCATATACGGATTGTTTATTTTATATACTGATTGTTTATTTTCTATTTTCTGTATATAAAAATAAGTCAAGATGGGTTTAGTAAATGAGAAAGACTTGGACTTTTAGTCTAGAAATATTAAATAACTTTCTTTGAAGTGAGGTTTTGTGAATTACGATTAAATATGATTAGTTATGATTAACTGTGATTAATTCTTTAAATTGAGAATAATTAATGTTATGTGTATAATATAGTGTGGGCCACTCCTATACTACTCAATACTAATTATGATAAGAAGTGGGGCAGAAATCAATGAGATGTGCATGAGTTGGGCCCACGCTGCTGCATGTGTGTTCAATTATATTATTTAATATTCATATTCTGGTTGTTATGTGATATTATGTGCAGGGTCCCAGACGTAAGTGGGATGTTGGACTTTGTGTTCGGGCCGTTTTAGCGGCTGGTCCTTAGTGGACGTAAGTGGCCATTATGATGGCTGGTCCTTAGTGGACGTGTCTGATGAGACAGGGTCATGGTGACCGGTATATGTGTTATGATGGGCCTTTGAGGCGTGGTAATGTGCATGGGCACGGATTTACAAATGGTTGTATTTTAATAATATTTGATTATTGATTCAGATATGATGATTATGTGATGATATGTTATATATGACTTGTGTAATTAGGAAAATTCATTCACCAGTAATACTGATGTTGTGTTACCCCCTTCAGGCAATCAGATTGCGGGTGGGCCAGAGCGGATTGACGATCAGCACGTAGATTTCGGCATGCGTGGCTGAAAAGAGAGAACGAGAAAATTTTGGATAGATGGTGGAATCATTAGAACTTGTTTAGGAAACTTTATTTGATGTTTAAGCATGATATGATTTGAGTTTGAATTCTCAGAAATTTAACGATACTTATAGTTGAAATTATTTTAGAGTTAAATGCCTAATACCTTGTGAATATTATTTGATGTATGCATGGTGAACATTGCTATATGATCACGATTCGGATAGCCGACAAGGTCCCGGAATTCGGGTCGTGACAAGGATAGAATATGTATGGTTGCTGTTGTGAATTATGATATACACTGTTACGCCGTTCTCTATGAGCTTAAGCTTTGTATGTCGTTTTCATATAGTATGAGTTTTATTCCTTAGTTCATAAATAAAATTAATGACGCATTAATTTCTTCCAACTTTTACTTGAGTGACTTTTAGCCAGACAAAGAATAGCTGACCTCTCCAGGTTTTAACAGCTCAGGATCAAATAGGTGTGAGTGAACTACATGACATTCGACCATGTGAGGTCTGATGCATTCCCATATATTGTGTCAGAAATCAGAATGACCAAAAAAGTGGGGAAATTCAAAATTTATTTATCGAACAAATAATTTATACTATTCTGAAATTTCTTGGAAATTTTCTTTTGGACTTTTTGTTGGTAGAATACCACACCACTATACTTGCCCTTGGATGATGGTAAGGGTCGGTTCATGGAACTGACTGGCCCTCTTTGGCTTGGCTTGGCTTGGTCCTTAGGTTTTAGTGCTTGGACTGGGCTTCAATTATTTATTTGGGTCCATATAGTTGATGGGCCAGGCTTGGATTCAATAGTATAGAGCCCAAAGCCCGGCCAGGCCGGATGGTAAAAATAATGGCAGGGAGAAATAAAGACGAGACTCGAATTCATGACATTTTACAAATGCACACATAACTACACCAGTTGAGCAACACATTATAACACTTAAGGAGACCAAACTTGGGCCAGCCTGTTATGGCCAGAGTCGGGCTTGGGCCTCGCATTTATAAGTCGGGCCAGGCCTGGATATTACTCAGCCCGCCCCGACCTCACCCATGAACGTCCCTACTATTTAGACCATGTTTGAAGCACATCCGAACTCTAATATTCACCTTAATTCTATTCTTTAACTTGCCTTTAAAGAGAAGATTGGTCATCCTAGATCCATAGTAACAACGAACATGCTCATGGTTGAGTGATGTTGGCACCTTAGTTTCACACACATGCCCAAGGATCGATCCATGGGCCATCAAGTTGAAAGTATCACTCACCGGTATTCCAACATAGCGAAAAAAAAGAAAAGAAAATACCATGCAGCAGTTCATCAACAAAATATGATGTCTTTGTAATCTGTTGTGTTGAATGAAGACTAAGCTCTTTTCCCTAGTTTTAACGGAGTAAAACCTGATTTGGTCTCTTTTTAAGGTCCAACTGAAAGTTCCGGTGGTGGTTCGTCTGGAAGGCAGAAATGTTGACCAGGGGATGAGAATTCTCAAGGTACACGTTGAACTGGTCCCTATTGTAGAACTATTCCTGTATTGTTTTAGTGAAATAACAGCACTCTTTCTTTGCTGTTTTGAAATAATATCTTGAGTATGAATGAATGTGCAGGAGAGTGGGATGACATTAATCACAGCAGAAGATCTGAATGACGCAGCTGTAAAAGCAGTGCAGGCAGCCTTATTTTAGGACTCCCTCTAATTGGGACTTGTGTGTGTGTGTGTGTGGAACTAGTCAATATTCATTGATAACCTTTGACTGCATTAAAGCATTAGTTAGTCCTGAAGTCTTGGTAGCCGTTTGTCATGTTCATGTTCTTTAGCAGCATCTACCATTTGAAGATGACCCACAGGAGGCAAGAGCAAGGGAAGCAACGACATGTTAGTATTACAGTTCCATCTCGTCGCGTGAGCTCTCCGACGATTGAGTCCTCTGAAATTCATGGTGTAGGTTTTTGGTGCGAAGTGGGAAGTGATTTAATTCATGAGAAATGGTGGAGGAAAGAGTTCCCATTAAAATATATAAAAATTAGAAAAATAACATTGTGGCCGGACAGGGCTGGGCATACTCTTCCCATTCTTATTTCGATTTTGACCGGGCTTTCAAAAAATTGACCAAGCCGAGCTTGCTGGGCTCAAATTTTTTTAAGAGCCTTGTGTTTTCGAACTTGGGCCGGGCAGGATACCTATTTCAACGGACTCAATTGACAAGCCTACCTGTGCCTGGTTACTACAGGGTTTGCCCACTGTACTACATACAGTACAGGAAAATTTAGCACAGCAGCTTTCATATGGTCATAGTTAATATTGAAAGAATACTATTTTCATAGCATTTCAGCTTTGAAAGGACAGGAATTTAGATATTACCACAGCAGCAAATAAACTTAAAATTTTAACTTTCCTTTTCTTCCGCAAAAGTACTTGTTAAATTCAGGCGTCAGAGTTTTTGTGAATCTATTTCAGACCGAGGCTTCTCAACCCTCCCAAAAAAAAAGAAAAAAAAACTAAAGTAGTTAATTGATTGCAATATTCCTTAAATCTTGGACAATGATTTACTTACTTTTAGTAGCAGGCAAAAGACAAAAGTAGCCTCTATACTTATTAAAGTGAACTTCAATAGTAGCTACTGTTTTTCACACAAAAAATCACACCAAAAGTTCATATTTTTAAAATTTTCTTTAAAAATAAATAAATAAATAAAAAAGAAACCTCCTTTCTCCCCCATTTTTTACAACAAGAGTCGAAAAGAATCCCTGCCAAACAATTAAAGAGAAAAATATCACCATAACCCTTCCTTTACTCCTCTTAGGCTTTACTTCACTCCACCCTACATGTCAAGTTCCTAAACAGACTCGACTTGTGGGAACCATCTTGAGGAACCACCTCGGCATGGAACCCGGGAGGAATCAAAAGATTACCCTCTGACCTCTCAAAACTCGTTTTTGACCCTATGCATGGTGACACAGTCTCTGATCACCACCCGCCCTGCTTGATCTATGGCCAATGAGTTTTTACTATGTTAAAAAACGAGTGAGCATTTGATCCAATAGTCCAATTCATTTGGATGAGTGCAAAACCCAATGACCCATGACTATCAAGGAGGCTTCATGTTTCTTGGTCCACTGAGATGGATCAAAATGTGGACCCCACCACATGTTCCAAAGCACCAACACTCAAGGGAGCAGATCCTGTGGAGACGGGGTGGGGCCTATAGATTAGAGGATTAGAGCACGTGGCTGCAAACCATTGTGTTTTGAAAAAAAAAAAAACCTTAGTAGGGCCTCAATCCCAACCATTCAACCTGGACATCAATACTAACACGAGAAATAACAAGTTGTACAGATTCAAAAACAGATTGTAAGAAACACTCGACCTCATGATCAAATAGAGTCAATCAAATTCATGCGCAGGGACCCAATTTTAATAATGGCAAACTCTTAGATCTCAGTCTATGGACATGGGATGTGCTTGAACCTGTAGAAGTGCTAACAAAGATGAAACTAAACCGTCAATGAGAATAGTTCATCTCACAAACACACACAAGGCATGCCATGCTTTCAACCAATGCTCAATATGATTGATTATTCCTGCACATTTTACTTTTAGGCTCATCACCTTTCATGTGTAGATTGAGATCCAAACAATGGTTGTCTTCATTGGTGAGCCAACTGTACTGATTTGCTCGACAGTATTATACAAGCCTGCAATTTAGATGTTCAGGGTTGGTACCTAATAGAAATGTTTGTTTACAATGTTTGGTCAATCACAAAAGGTCAGCCACATATCATTACTTAGGCCCTGTTTGGGTCCTTGAAACTCAGTTGCCCAGCAATCAATTCACCTGTCAATCTAATTACCTGTAACCCTGCAATTAAAAAAGAACTGCCACTGACAGGTAACTCAGGTTATCCAGTTGCATAGACTCTTAAATGGATATTGGGGCTCGTTAGGATCCATGGAACTTAGTTGACTTGCACTCCAGTCAACTGTAACTCTTAATGCATGTAACTACTTACCTGAATTGGTTACATCAAAGCACAAAACAACTCGGACCTAGGGACATGACAGGTCATCAAAACACACGAACCATTGTTTACATGTAGACCAAGTAATCAACACTTGGTTAACAACGATTCAAACCGGCCCTCAGATTCTTCAGCCAATGAATAAAAAAACATAATAATACAATGAACATGATCAAGTGCATCTGCAATGTCAGCTGTTATTTGAATATATAATAATTTCTTTTTGGGTGGCAAAAAATTAACTGAATACAAAAGTGAGTAAAAAGGGAGAAAATGGAAAAAATATGATATTTGTGTATGGAAAACCTAAAGAATTTCAGTGCCAAAAGTAAAAGTATAAATATGAACGAGCGATGCAGCAAATCACAGCATAACACAACTGTTGTTGGAGCAGGGGCTTTACCCAGGTAAAAATGGGTTGTTTGATATCAGTAAACAGTTTTAGATACATGCGCTGGAGGAACTTGATTTTGACTTCCACCCTTCATTTTGCTTTGGCACATGCTTATAAAGATATGAGCAACAGATGCCAGATGGTACAAGGAAATGAACACATTCGCCCACCAAGAAGATGTCTCACTACAAACAAACAGAAAATAGAAAAAAAAATGGCAAACACTATCAGTTGGACTCAAAACATAAACGAGCTTATATAAATAAATTCATGCACATTCATGTGCATATGAAGTTATGAACATTAGTAAATATCAAATCTCATTGTAACTTGGACACTGAAATGTGAGTCCAAGTCGAAACATTGCCACTGTTCCAATGACCAACCTGGAAAAACTCAAATGCAACTAGGTCCCCACACTTGTAAACAGCAAGGTCGTGAAGAAAGTAGTGCCAACAGAAAAAATAGGGAGATGTGCAAAAGGAACCCTTTGGTTGAATCCTTCACCATAATGTGGTCGAAGAGGAGAAGCATGGACTGTTGGTCTGTCATGGGGCCCAAGTGGGACAGAGTATTAGGCACAAAATCACGAGGACATGCACTCCCGTAGAGATTCATGCCCAACTTTTGCTCGTCACCTCTTCTAATTAAGGATTATTTATGTCTTTTGTTGGGTTTCAACTTAAGGTACGGTGATTTATGTCTTTCGCTTCTTATTGATATATAAGGTTATTATTATTATTGCTCAGGTAAATACTCACACACCCTCACACAAGTCCCTTACCATCAGCGCTATAGCCAGAGATTGATCCCTGGTTGTTTCTATGAATATTTTAAGAAGGTTGAATATGTCGACACAACGATGAGTTTATGTTAAATTAGGAATAGGTTATACTAGAGTTGCAATATGATTTGGAATATGTTGTGATTAGGTTGGATTAGAGTTACTATGAGATTAGAAAATCTCTACTGTACTTTGTATATAGCCAATGGCTATTCGCATCAAACACACATATTTCATCAAAATGTAGTCTCCTTAATTTTCTACATGGTAGCAGAGCCATCACCCGCTATTAATCTAAGGTCAGTCATGGTCCTGACTTCTTCCACTTCCGCATCTAATGCTCTCTCGCTATTTTGAAGATTCCTAGACCCAATTTTTCTTATTTACTATGTTTAGCTTCCTACACTCCTTCGGACACCAATCGTTGATTGGTTTTCACGTGCACGCTTGTGAAGATGCGATCCATGCATTGGAAGGAAATCACAACAATCCAACGGCAAAAATGCTATAATCCTCCACACAAGCATTCAAGTCTCACAATTTTGTCTTTGTCGTCAAGCCACATGATCCGCACGGAACAAATTTGACCTGCTGGCTGACCACCGGCTTCAACAAACTAAAAAAGAGCAGGATGAGACATTGTTGGACTCTACAGACAGATGATGATCATCAGAAATGCACAAAGAACATTTTGGAAAGACATCAACTGAGATCCAAGGGATTATATTTATTGTATCAAGAAAGGAACATGTTCTTCTTTTGTTACTAGTTCTTGGGTTAATAAAGTAATTAGTTATCATTAATAATAAATAAAGAAAGATTCATCCCATCCAGTTGAAAGAGGACAAAAGATTGATGAATCCAACAACACCACCCCCTTTCAAACCAGATAATCCCTTGTGAGGACCTTCTTAGAAGGAAAACCAGCCAAAAAGCCTCAACTCCTCAAGGAACCAGGCCATTCCAAGCTAACAACAAACCAAAAACCTAAAGGGCGGAAAAACAAAGCCAAGAGTTTCTTTTGCTCTGGAACAAATTATAAGTTGTAAAAGCATTCATTTAGAGTAGTCAACATTTGGAAAATTGTTTCGAATTCTCACTATCTTTTTCTATATTCTTTAGTTGTGTCTCAATTATTATTATTCTTTGTGATTTATTCACCATCTTTCCTATAATCTATTTTGATTCATTTTGGCATAAGAACAAACCAAGTTAAGAGCTGAAGGATAATTAATTCACATCTGCATCACAGTGCCAGACAAAGAACCATATAGCCAGGCATAGGGAATTCTGAAGGACTAGAATGCAGACACATCCATATATAGTACATGATGATATTGAAAAAATGTGCCAGTAATTAAACTAAAGGTTCATCAATGCATAACTAAAGAATATGTATGCAAATAACAGCTAACACAAAGGACAAAGAAAATAATATACAAAGAACTACAGAGTTTGAAAGAAAAGCAAAGTTAAGGTCTATTCTCTGAGGGCTTGTAATGACTCGTTTCTTTAGTGAATCCTTTGTAACCAATCCAAAAAAAGAGGTCCATTTCCTCTAATTTAGGTGTCCCAATGCAAATCTGGACACATCCTATATTAATTTTGTGGAGAAAGAGTATCCTTGTTATGTGCCTTGAACAATATGACATAAGCATCTGCACTCATTCTCTATATTGAGTATCTATACATATATAAATGGTAATGAACTCGTGAACGACAATTATCATGGTTGCCAGTGCATGAAAAGTTATATCCCTGAAGGGGGTTAGATTTTTTCTAGCTTATCCTTTGTTTCTTATACACAGTTATTTAATTGATTATATACATGTATTTAAGATTAGCTGTTTATAATTATATTAGGCAGGCTCCTTAATTCTAAGTACTTTTATACAAATCTAAGTGGGACCCAAACTCCTTATTTCCTAGAAGAGGTCGACACATGCTTGCAGGAGTCTTGGTAGGAGTAGAACTCCAAACTCTGGTAGAACCCTGCACAATAGAGTTCTGATGAAACTTAACTTAGATAGCTATTTATAAGGACTCTCCCTTTTAATTCTCCCCACATACAAACAACCAAGCCTTCCTCAAATCATACAATTAAGAGATCAGTTGTAGAAAGGGTGGAAATTAGCGAATCGAGACCTCTAGTGGATCCACCAGGTGAGTAGATTTCTATGTATAAATGATGTGTAGCGTTCCCATGTTTAGAGGGTTGATTAAAGTATGAAACTGCATTATTTTGTTTTACTCAATACTGTTGGAACCATTATACAGAATCAAATTGCATGTTTTCATGATAAATTATATGTTCCAAGACACTGTCCACCAACCCAGTTATGATTTGATGACTGATATTATCCAAATTCTGCTGATTGATGTGAATATTTGGGTCTATTATGGTTTAGATAATTCTCAGACCTAGTTTCACTGTGTAGATGATCAAATCATACAGAGACATAGTGCAGAAATTGAATTTCCAGTTCCCTCCCGTCGGAAACCATTTTGGTCAATATTGATTGTGGGATCATGGATTTGGTTGTAAACCCATGGTCGACCCATGAGGACACGGTCCCGTGTGAGGTGGGCCCTGTTTGACCCACAATCCATACTCTTCAAAACCAGGAGGAGTGGTTGAAGAAGAAAACGGGCTATTGGTCGACAGCCTTAGTGGGACCACAGGGCACACCTGATGACCTGATCAAGGATAAGGTCCCCACATCTGGAAGGGTGTGGACCCATGAAGAGTGGGTCCCATCTGGCCCACCATCCAGTCTCTTATGTTTCATGGGCATGAATCACTTTTGGAGTTTTGTTCATGCTTTTGCAGGTTGTGGGGCCCAGCAGGGCCACCTGATGATCAATCTGAACCACAGATCCTGTGGTGGGGCCTTGGGCGACCTTGGAGATCAGGTCCATCATAGGAATAAGAATGGGACCCACCATATATTCATTCCAAACAATAAGAGGCGTGAGGAAGCCTTTGTGAGCAACAAACGTGACGTAACAGTATCTGTTTCATATATATGCATCCAGCCCTAATGTTTTTATTAATTAGAACGCACTTCTTCAATTTACTCACTGCACCCTGGGTTTGGTGAAAATACTTGTAAAGTGAAGTGAAGTAAAGATAGAAGAGAGAATTAAATATTAGGGGTTCTAATCATAGTATAATGAAAATTTTTTTAGTGGCTTGATAAGGAATCTTTGACTTTTTGGGTAAAAAGTAGATGGATTTTTGTCTTTTAGTGGCCTGAGAATGTTTTTTTTTGACTTTTTTTTTAATCGAGGAGGGAATTTTGAAATTTTGTACTTTTAATATGACCTGTAGTATTTTCTTGTATGGTGAAAGGAGGCTTTACTTCACTCCACCTTACTAGTGAAGTGGCCAAACAGGTAAAAAACTGGTAGGGTGAAGATTGAAGAGAGAATAAAATATTTGGGGGTCTAATCATAGTATGATGATTTTTTTTAGTGGCTTGGTAATGAATCTTTTTGACTTGCTGGGTAAAAAGTAGATGTTTTTTTGTCTTTTAGTGGCCTAAGAATGTTGCTTTTTGACCTTTTTTTTTTTTTTTTTTTTTAATAAAGTGAATTTTGAAATTTTATACTTTTGATATGACCCCTAGTCTTTTCTTGCCTGGTGAAAGGAGGCTTTAATTCACTCCACCTTACTAGTTAAGTGGCCAAACAAACCAGCTTGTGCTGTCTCATTGATATATGCACATTATGCTTAGTATTTACAATGAGACTGGTCTGAACATACGTTACTTGAGTTAATAATGACATAAATTGAATGGTGATGTTGATTATGAGATTATCATTCTTTAACCTGACTAAATATATGATGTTAAGATTTTCTTATCGCTTCTATAGTATGAGGGTATGTTGTAATTAAATTCTGCACTAACAAAAGCTTGTTGAGGCAGCTTATACTATTAAGGTAATCGGAGATGTTATCCTTACAACGGGTACCAAGATGGGAAGGGAATGGGGCTGATAAAACCCAAAACATCAGTAAGGGTATCTCAAATTAACATGGCACCTATATTGGAAATTATTATTAAACGCTGTTTTAAAAAATATAACTGGACCTACCCATCGGACACCCCTAGATGCATCAGCACGAGGCTAAGAGATGGATCCTTCTAACTTGGCTTTTAGGCCATCTGCATAATTGTCCCGACTTTTAGGTCAGTTACACTCTGTTTGGCTATAGGTTAGTCGTTGATTGGCTATAGTTGTCCCTTTTGTTTCAAGAGCTGCATAATTATCCTGACTATAGGTCAATTGCACCTAGTAGCTATAGGTCAGGCGTTCGACTGACTATGGCACGCTCTTGTGTTCCGAGGCAACCTTGAGATGTATTTTTATTCTGGAAGCTAGTGCACACGGTGGTTAGGCGGTGGTCTCACGGTTAGAATTAGAAACCTTAATTAATTAATGCATACATGGTTCTTTATTGTTTTATATTTGAATTAAGTGCTTTTATTATAATGTTGCACACAAATTTTGTATAGGTTAAATTCTATTCACCCGATATGACTGACTGTGTATTTCACCCCAATCCCAGGTAATATAAACGTAGAAAGGTGGGAGGACCCAATGACAAAGAAATCGGATTTAACACCTGTGGCTGAGCGTTCGACACTCTCAGACAATTTCACCTAGATACATGCTTTTAGTTGGAATCTTTTAATTACGGACACTATTTTGGAATTTTATAGTTCATTCCCTTTATTTGGATATTTTCATTGGTTTTGGATATTCATTCAATTAAAGATTCAAATTTAGGAAAGCTTAGTTATTATGCTTTAATGATTTGATTCATGATGTGGATGTGATACCTTTACAAGTCTCGACGCAGAATTCAAAGGGCCCCGGATTCCAGGTCGTTACATGACACCACTTACAATCTGGATGAATCAAATTAACTGGGGATTTGCCCATTTTAGTCCCACAAGCGACAACTCTCATGACATTAATTCTGCATATACACATGCGTAAGTATATACATACATATGCATATGTGTGTGAATATATACGTCTTTATATATATATATATATATATTTTGCTGACTTAACAGTTTGTGAGTAGCATCTCATACCTGGATTTTGTGTAAACGTTGAATGATCTTCATGTTGTCTTCCACATGGGACATTGAGCCAACACCCTATATATATTCGGATATCAAACCATGAACAATATGCCTATTTCCCAGTTTTAGTTTCTCCATTCACCAAGATACCTTCATCTTTAGAAGTGGCACCTGTTACGGCTTTAATGCTGCTTTTCTTCTGCTTCTCTTTGTTAATGTATGGGCCATCTCTAGAAGGCACTCTCTTGAAAACCTTATCCTGGGACTGAGCTTTATCATGTAGTTTATCTTGAACTGAAGGATCTTCCATACCGGAGCTTGTGACCTTTTTAGAGTCACCCTTATCATGCTGCTCTACAACTTGTTGGGCAAGGGCATCCTTTGCTGTGGCTGTGGCCTTTTTGGTAGTTCCCTTATCGAGGGTATTTTGGGGAGGCACATTTTCCTTCATGGGGGTAACTGCACGCTGCTTAACACTGGATTTCTCTTGACTTGCATCAGGAAGAAGTGCTCGGTGGCTTAGGCGCAATTGACCCTTTTCATTTATCTGGGACCATGTTCCCCCATAAGAAAAGATGCTCATGTTAATTATTTTCTCTGGCAACTTCATTAAAGGTGAAAGTTCCCAACCCATGAGTAATTGCGAGGGAGTTCCTCAGGGTTATCAGGAACCTTCCACGCTCATATCTGCTGATTTATTAATAAAGAAGTGAACTAAACTGATTCCTAGGTTCCACTTGGGAACCAGAAAAATAAAGGTGCAATGTCAACAAAATTCCTTTACTTTCCCAGTTTCTCGCAGCGTTCCAAATGACATACCCCAATGTAGTCAACGGGCCAGATTTACCTGGGCCCGTGTTTGGGCCCAATAAGTGAAGGATCCCAATCCAAGTCCAACTACAAAAAAAACCTTAGGCCCCAGGTCCAAGCCTGCCCAATAAGAAAAGATAGGAGCTCTGAGCGTGCCCGTTAAAGGCCCAAGTTTGATTCAAGCCCGAGCCAAATTAACGCCCAAATGAGTCAAAAGTCCATTTTTAATCAGAGTTCTCTAACCATCCAAATAGAAATTTCATATTATATACACTTTCATAAATTGTCACAGTATATATCTACATATGCACACAAACATCATCATCACCAAAGCCTTGTCCCATGACGCTGGGGTCAGCTGCACAAACACGCATAAATTTAAAATTTAAAATCTATGTATAATTAGATTCCAAAGGGCCTAGCTCCCCAGGCCCAAGTCTGGCCCGCTAAGGGGATCAGATCCTAAACCTGTTGAGCCTGGCCAATTGGACTCATTGGGCAGTCCGATCCTTGATTATCAGACTCGGGCTCCGGCAGATATGGGCCAAATCTGGGTCCATTAATAGTGCTAGATGCAAGAACAACATCAGTAAAGTTGAAAGCCATACTGGAATTTCAGAGATTTGTGTGGAGAATGTTTCAGAACGCACATGCAAATAATAAGGTGAGGAAACCACTAACCTCAGTAAGTTTGACATCCAAGCGGTCACCAACTTTAAAGGCCTGTAAATTTGGTGATCTCAGTAAATGTCAAAAAATAGAAAAGAAAAGAGAAGGGGAAAAAAGAACTCTCTTTGAACTCAGTCTAGTCATATAAGTCGAGTAGTGCTCATAGAACTAAAACCAGACAACATTTCTAAATATCAGCAAGTGCATGGCTGCCCAAGATGACATATTGTCAAAAGTTGGGTCAGTGCTAATGGGGGCTGTGACACATGCCAGACCGTTATAGAAAATTTTCATTGAGCTGTCTTCAAAGAATTGTTTCAACTATTAAACAAAAAAAATTTATGCTTACATCCTCAGCCTTTGCTAACCAATTTGAACTCAGCTCACTAATATGACAAAGCCCCTGTGGAAGATAAAATATTGTTCTATCAGGTTAAAATATCAACATGTTATGCAATTTTATATCCAAGTACTAGATCAGTTGAGCACAATTAGAAAACTAAATTTACTGTTTGAAACATTAGGTGATTTTCATAAAAAACACAATGATTTTGGAATGAAACTTTGGACATGGACAATATTTGAAGTTACAGACCATCTCCGTTGAGTCAGAAACCAAGACAAAGCTTATGTTTTCAGAGGATACAGATTTATTTTATTACATGGTAAGTGTTCAAAAGTGAAACAATTACCTCACGCCCAGGTGCAATCTCAACAAAAACTCCATATGGAGCAATGGATTTGATTTCACAGTTCCTGAAAAATGCATAAATCAGATCTAATACTCCAGCTACTATTTGATCAGGTTACTAGGACAATACAAAACCTGACATTTCTCAGAAGATATAAGCGAAAATGGTAACTTCATTGAAGGAGTCAGATCTAGATTCTTGAATGTAATAAATTTATGTTAGTATTACTTACTGTTATTAAGAAATGTTATGTTGGGTATTTTATAATTTTGTGTGCCTATATATATCTGGGTCAGGGGGATAACACTATATCAGCGAGGTTGCAATAATAAGCTATCAATCTATAGGCATGGATAAGGGAACACGGTAAGAATATAAAAGATCTTGCAGCACAAATCATAGCTGCTTATGCTTGCAAACAAAATATGATGTGGATGACCTGGATATAATCAAAGATCATGCAATTGAATTGGCAATGATGTTCATGGAGGTATTTGATCGACCAAAAGGGGATCTGAACCCATGTGTAAATGTCCCAACCGCATTAAATTGCCAAAATTTTTCTCATATATAGGGACTTTTTGCTAATTAATTACACCACAGTGAATTTTTTCAAAATGTGAAACTCTATTCAAACAATGCAGTTGGTGAAGGGGCTGTTGACTGGGTTAATTGGACTGGGCCTTGCAGGAATCAACTGGGCCCAAACCTAACTGCAACTAGTACCCCCATGCTCGCCCATGGGTGTACAGCCGTAGGGAAAGTTCCACTTGCCCAACAGGTGGGCCACGTGGGCCCACGATCAAATTCGCCCAAAACCTCCGGGACGACTATTTTTAGAAATTTGATTAAAATCTTTAATTTCTTTGCAATTTGCTGTTAGTTTCATTCGATTTAAATTCTCTGAGTTGCTAATTAATGTTGTACTAGCATTGTCGCCTGTGCTGAGCATGGTCATGTTTTTCTGCACTATGATTTAAAAATTGCATATTGAAACAATGAAGACCATAAATTATAAATTAAACATTCATTCAATAAATAAAAAAAAATAGAGAGATACTACAGCTGTAAACTAAACATCCACCACCTAATCACAATTCCATTCACGCAAAAAAATAAAATAAAATCACAATTCCATCATGCGCTCAATCGAATGGCTGGATCCACTGTCCACGTCTATTGAAATGGTAATTTAATATATGTCATTGGAGGGGTAAACATTTATTTTGAACGGTTCGGATTATTATTATTATGTAGGGACCATGATAGATTTGCAAAGACTTGCAAGTTCACATATAATAGCTGCAAATAGAGAACCAAACTCGTATTCATCACCAAGTGATCACAATTCCATCAAGTGCTCAATTGAATGGTGGGGTCCATGTCTATTGAAATGAAATTTTAGTATGCGTCATTAAAGGGGTTGACATTCATTTTGAATGGTTCGAATTATCAATATATGGGACCCATGATAGATTCCCGGAGACTTGTAAGTTGACATATAATAGCTGCAAACAGAGAACCAACTTCCCATTCATCACCACTTAATCACATTTCCATCATGCGCTCAATCGAATGGTGGGACCCAAGTCTACCAAAGTATCATTAGGTAGGCGGGCCCATGATAGATTCCCAGAGAGAGATTTGAAAGATGTAGATGATGTAAGGGTCGCTGGTGATGTAGCTCTGTGAAAATGAGTTGGAGAGTCAGTTGTTTGTGAGAATGAGAGCTTGAATGTGATGTAAAGAAGGGTCGGTTATGTTTGGATGGAAGGCTAGAGACGTTGTCGTAGAGATGTGAGCAGTGAGGTCTCTTGCATTGAGACCTGTCTAGTAATCTTCTTATCTGGATGAGACTATTCTCATTTGAATAGATAAGTAAAAATCGAAAATCAAAATCGGAATTGAGAGTGAAATTGAAATTGAGAGTGGAATTGCTTCAAATTGAACCTCAATTTGCCCGAGCTTCATTTATGTAAATTAATGGAAATTAAGGATTATATTTCCCGTAATGAGGATTTTCAGGCCTTTTATACATGTCGACCAGTGCATTCCATTGCACAGCTTACGCATACTTTGGAATGACAGTAAGGTTACTGCTCTCTCTTTTAACATCTCTGTGCTTTTCCCTTTCATCTACAATTACCATCTTGGTGTTGGAAGTGAAGATTCGCGGTTTAATCTCTTCTTTAAGTTGCTGAATCCAAGTGCGCAGTATAACAGTCCCAGCTACACGATTACTGCAGTCTCTGGGGTAGCCTGTTTACCGTTCTGCGTTCTCTTTTGGTACCCATGACTGTCAAAATGTCTCAAGTTGAAGTTATTTTGCCCATCTCCTCAAATGGATAATTTCTATCAGTAAAATGAACAAAATATGGCAAGATATGGAAACAGGACGTATTTCTAAGTAAACAATTATCACCAGCACTACTATACTTATCTAGTAGAAGGATGACACTTAGTATTATATACCAGGCAAAAGTATTTCTACACACATGCAGGCAGTTCTTCTTATTGGCACTATATAGATAGGTTTTCATCTCATCTTGGTTGGAGTTTATCAGTAATGAGTTCTGGAGTAAAACTCTTGTAGGTGACCCTTATCTGATGGGACAAGGCTTTGTTGATGATGTATGACTGGGACTACTCAAGTCTTCAATCTTGTAATGGGTATATATACGCATGGGCTAAGAATAGCACCAAAATTTTGTTCTCATCATTGGGCACTGTTGATGCGGATTCAAGCAATGAAGACCAAGAAGATCACACTGTAGCCCAAGCCTCGAGCTTTCTGGAGGAGTTTGTTTGTGCACAGGGTAGCCGGACCCAAGTTTAGAGGGTCTGGATCCATGTGGGACCCAAAATAGTTGCTTAACTAGGACTTGTGAACTATTTTTGAAGCACAGTCCCTTATTGGGACTGTCAGGCACAAATTAGTGAGCTGTGGGGCCACTAAACGCCACATCTGGGCCCAAGAAAACTACACCCTGCTGTGACAGGTCCATATGGATCTGTAGGTCTCCCAGAACAGGCCCTGGGCCTTGTCATCCCACCCATTTGGGCCAGGCGAGCAGCCACAGGCTGTAAACAAGTTGCACAAATTTCTTCTTTCATTGTTTAAGTGATTGCATTTTATAACGGCTAGGATTTAGGCCATTTTGTAGCTTACTAGATTAATTGTTGGGACTGTTACTAAGTTACAAGTATTGTCATTTCACATAAATAATAGCAATGAGCAGCTGGCAGCCTTCATTCTTGGCTGGTTTGTACGTGTTGCGGTGGAAATTGTCCCCTGGGACGCAAGGAAGTGGAGAGCATGTAGGTTATCTGGGCTTTGCAGTCCTCCAACCATAAAGACTGCATCATTGTCTTGCACATGAGATCCAGCCCACACCTGTCATTTCACATAAATTGTCCCCTGTTACTAAGATCCAGCCCACAACAACTTTCTTGGAGCAGCAGTCCCTTTCTTGCACATGAGACTGCATCATTGTCTTGATTTTATTGGAGCCAATGTAGTGTTGGCTGCAAAGGAATAAAGTTCCCAAGAGTACCCTCTTTCTTTTTAATTTGACACTTCCAAATAATGTGATTTTTACATGTCAGAAAGTACACAGAGCACAACAAGAATGAATTGGAGGCAGCCAGACAAGAAGGCATTGATTTAATATAAAACATGCTCTAAAGAGTGAAAAGGCTGTTTGATATTGGAACAATGGAGTAGCTACATGGAAGGATGTCTTTCCAACACATTGACAATAGAGAGAGATTTTATTACCCAAAACAAATACCTTTACATAATAGGCAAAAGTACTGTGACAGAAGATCAGACCTGTAAACATCACCAATTGTAGGAACCATTGTCAAACTACTAATCATGGCTTTCGACTTCTCCAAGCTTGTTAAGTCCTTTGCAGTAATCTTAACCTGTAAGGGCACAGACACATAAAGTTGACATAACAAGAAACAGGGAAAGCAGCATATTAGATTGAAATAGAATGCCCCAGTCAATGCTTACAATGCCATTATCTTGCATATCTATAGCTTCTACTCCAGACTCTTCAATGATACTTTTCACTTTCTTCCCACCAGAGCCAATAATTACATTCACCTTATCTGGTTTGACCTAAACAACCAAATAAATAAATAAAAGATTGCAAATACATAGGCAAAGATGAAGGCTTGACATAAATCCTGCAATCAGTTGAAACTATGAAACGAAAAATAAAAAAGTGATGGTAGTCCATAGACAACAAACCTTCATAACATGTATCAATGGAGCATACTTGGAAAGTTTCTTTGTAGGAGGAGGTGAGCACTTCAACATTTCAGCTGTAAAACCCCAAGTTACTCAGCCTTGTAAAAGGATGAAAACACCAATCATACTCTTCCAATGATGCAAGTTGACAGAAACTGATAGTAAAGCCTAATCTTCATCTATGATGCACAGATGCAAGCCGTCTTTACACTAGAAAATCACTGTGTGACACCAGGCCCAGATCCTCGATGGACCTAAAAAGTCAGGACTGGATCCACCCTGACGGCAAAGCATTAAGCCCATTTCTGTTTAATATATTGAACCAGACCTAGACATCTAGTGAGGCCATTATGTAGATATAGCAAGGTTAAGAATTTGCTTTCGGGCCCCATTTCTGTGTGGCCTCCAAAATGAAATGTTTCAGTCAGTTTGGAATTTCAGTAAAACATTTTGAAGTTACATTTCGGAATAAATATAAAAATAAAATAAAATAATTTTAATGTAGAAAATATAAATAAATGAAATTTGAAAACAACATATAAATTATATACATATAATTTATTTTACCAAACCAATAATGAAATATGTTATTTCTAACTGAAAATGAGTAATTTTTAGCGGTTTGAGGGGCCTTTGAGGGTACAACTAAAAGAGAGAGCTGTTTGGATTGGACCATTTTTTGAACTGAAATTGTTCATCCATTTTGGCCGAAACGAACTAAAACTTGCAGCTATGGTTCCAAGTCCATGGAAAGGCTGGTTTCAGACTTAGCTTGGACCTTATTCAGATGCTCTAAGACAAAACACAACCCTAGTCCGGATGCCTCTCTTTTTGTTAACACAACAGTAATGTCCAATAAGAACATTAATACACCATCAGGTACATTAAAATGTCATTTACTTATAATATATTACAAAGAAATTTCTAAAATTCTTTTAGTGACCAGTTCATCTTAATGCTTTAATCATTTATGGTTTCAGCCTACTGTTCTCAAAGTATATGCAACACCAATTCCATCAATCCACCAACAATCAGTTTCTATGGATGACTAGTGCAGTTCAGGGCAAGATTTAAGGTTACCAAGAATTTGCTTCCGTCCATCTCTTGCTTGCAGAAGTGCTTGTTCCATAACAGGCAAAGTGATCCCTCCCACCTGTCACAAGACAGTGTGCATCAGCATATACTTTTAAGTCATCGATTTGCATTATAATCAAGGGCCAAAGGATGCGAACTGACTCATCAAAAAAAGAAGGCCAACTATTCAATATACTGGAAAGACAAGAAAAGAATGTACTAAATAATGAATATTTTTTTCTTGACCTTAATGTCCATCTGAAATGCAGTAATACCGTTTTCATTGCCAGCAACCTGCAATATAAAATTCATTGTTAAAAAATTGTAATGACTTCACTGCTCTTCCAATGCAAAAAATAATGGTTGAGCAGCAACTAATTGTACTAAAGAGTAGCATAAAATGGACTGTAAAAAGAACTAAAAAGTGCTGTAGGCTCAAACCTTAAAATCCATATCACCGAAAGCATCTTCAGACCCACTAATGTCAGACAGAATGAGGGGGGTTCCATCTCCCCCAAATTCTTTTGTATCTAAAACCATACCCATTGCTATCCCAGCAATAGAGGCCTTCACAGGAACCCCAGAATCTTGCAATGCTAAGAAACCTCCACAAACTGAGGCCATACTGCCAGAGGAGAACAATTTCACAGCTTAAAATGAATACCAAGAACATGGTCTCAAAACTTGTTTTCCGTCACTGACTTGGTCACTACTGAGTTCATTACAACTCAGCCGAGTTGCACCAAGACTTGATTGATACAAATGAGACTCAGCCAAGTTTGTGTGACTCGGTAGGTACTGAGCCTGGGATGACATGATCTAGTTTTAAAAACCATGATCTAAAATCTAGTTACAGCATGCTGGCAAATGTAAATAGGAGAAACCAGATGAAACATATTTTGATGAATACTAGAAAATGTGCAAAGGTTCAAAAATAAAAAATAGATTCCAATAGAGAAACTACCTTGAAGAGCCATTGCTATCAGTGATTGTACTCTCAACACGTATAGTGTATGGAAAATCTTCTTCAGAAGGTAAAATAGGCTCTAAGGCTCTTTCTGCAAGCATCCCGTGACCAATCTCCCTTCTATTGGGTGCTCCCATGCGCCCAACTTCGCCAACACAAGATGGTGGAAAGGAATACTGAACAATAGAATAAAAAGGAGCCAATGAGTATTCAGATCCTGTTCGAAAGTCTAAGAATTGGACTTGATTTTCAGGTTAATCAACATAATAATAACAAAAGGCATCCAATATTTCCAGGGACAAATCCACATCAGGAGGAGAGGGGGAAGAGTAGAAAAAGAGCGTGAGGGGGGGGGGGGGTGTGGGTGGTTGTTGGTGTGTGTGGGGTTGGGGTGGGTGGGTGGGGTGGGTGATGGTGGTGGTGTTGTGTGGTTGTGGTGTGTGTGGGTGGGGTGGGGAGGGATTGGGGGGGTGGTTGGTTTAGCATAGAATAAGCACCATTAGCGTAAAAGAAGTACCATGATAGTGAAGCTATCCCAATAACATCAGCATAGTTGCATAGGTGAGAGAATAAACCGGTAAACTAACCTTTTTTGTAACAGCCTTCTACAGAAGTTTTTTGCATATCATAAATAATCGCAGGCATTGATTTCCAAAGAGTCTAGCAATAAGCTTTGCTAGAATTTTATAACTATTACCAGATCTATATAGATCTATAATCTCCTTTTAGAGACTGCTCCCTCTTTTCTTGTAAACAAAACAATAAAAGAAGCACCTCTCTCTTTTGATAACCCATTTTATGAAACTTATGCATGAAATTCATGACATCATCATTGACTGCTAACAAAAAAATTTAAGAAAATAATCAGAATCTCCTCTGGCCCTGGGCCCCAATCTCGACCAAGCTTGAGATGGCCCCCTTTACCTCCTCAGACTGGAGGTTCCGACATATCAGCCCTTTCCACCCATGACATCCCATTAGTTCCCAAACCTTGAATTCAATTAGATCTTCTAGCACTAGTAGCCCCAAGGAAAAGCTGTGCGTTTTTTATCACCATCCTTGGACCTTGATCCACTTATGTTATGGCACGATCTTTGCTTCAGTTAATTTCTTTCTGAATGCTTTTATGCATATTCTTCTTTAAGGCTGGTTTGGCATTTGTCCTTGTGAGTCAGATGCCAACATTCAGTTCCAAACTATGAATTCGAGTCATAAGGGAATAAATCTCCTCTTCAATATACATAGAAGAATTTTTCTTCAAATATTTTACTTTATAAATACAATATCTTTGCTTCTGGCAAAGATGAAATTCAACCAACTCCCTATCACCTTGGTCTACTTTCAGAAGGCATTAATTAATTTAGCAAAAAGGCCTTCCAATGAGATTAACTAAACTAAAACAAGGGACCAAAGATTCCAAAGTTGCCACCAAAATAAATGGACAGTGATCCAATGTTGGTAAAGGCAAGACCCTTTGAATTGTCTTGGATTAAATCTAACAAATCACCAAGGACAAAAAGAACCTATCAGATTTTAACATTGCTGGATCCCCCTGACTGTTGCTCCATTGGAATAAAACACCCGCCATCTGCAAACCAAGAAGATTATTTTGTTGCAATAAAAACTCTCATACCAAGTGTTACCTTCAACGCACCTTTTTCTTTTAATGGAAAGCGAATGATATTGAAATCACCCCCAATAAACCATGGCAAAGTCCAATTCCTTGCTACCATAATCAACACCCTCCAAAAGTCCGATCTATGTAGTGGGGCGATCGATGATAAATAGACATCATGATCCAAGAGAATTCAGCCACTATCAATGTTTAAAAAATCGGACTTGGGACCAGACTCGGCCATGGCCGAGTCCGAGTTGACTCGGCCAAGTCGGGCTGAGTCCCAATTTCAAATAAAATGTTCGGAGGGCCAAGTCATATGGTCGCATGGCTGAGTTGGCCAAGTCCCATGATTTCGAGGCCGAGTCCCATAGGACCCAACTCGGAATGTGCCGAGTCCGTGTCGACTCAGACTTGGCTGATTTTTTAAACCATGACCAGTTGACCACTATTCATCAACTTTGCTCCACTTAATGGGTATTTCGCTTCACAGGAATTCTTCCAGAAGCTCCTGGTACTTTAGCAGTTCAATTACTCATTCGATCAAAGATTGGCTTAATTAGGCCATCTGTAACTACTTCTCTTCATTTCTTGAATGACAAAAATGTTCGATTTTAATGGTCTTCAATAATCACTAGCGCTAGCTTCTAAGAGGCACTTAATCATTGAAAATTCCATGAAACAATTTTCACATGATAATGATCAATAACAGACAAGACTAAATTTTCCAATTTGCCAATCCCCCTTTCCCTTTTCTTCAGACAAGTTTTCCCCATGTTACTTTTAATATGTTAGATAACTCTTGTGCTGTTTCCCATACTTATTCCTTCCTTTCTCTCAAAAGTCCCCCAATCTTATAGATAATCTCCACTTTGTCACACTACTAGTAAAGCATTTGGCTCAATCTCTTCCTTGTCAGTAACATCCTGGTGACCCACCTTCCTTATTTCATTCATTATCATCGTCAAAGCCTTTTCCCAACTATGTTGGAAATAGCTACATGAATTTTATTTTGCTACTCTGATATCCCGAGGAACCGCTGCAAACCCTAAGATATTATTACTACTAGAAATGAACAAAGATCCAGAGCTCTGATTCAAAATAATCTTGATTCACCCCCCTACAAGGATTTGTCAAAACATTTCACTTTTGACTCATTCCAATGGAAAGGAATAACAGAAAATAAATATTTAATGGATTGGTTTGAAAATAATGAGTTGGTATCCTGGGCCAAATCTTTCAGATACGTTGCGCTTCTTCAGATCTATCTTTCTCCTCTTTGGCCTACCACTTTTGCTTGAGAGGCCATGAACCTGTAGAGAAACTTTCCTCACTAGCGCTGTTGTTGGCCTAAGTTGAACATCTCCTAACCATCTCAAACAAGTCACTTAATTTATATTCTATTGATGATAAATTAATTTTGCCCCCAAATGTGCTCAATTCCGATTCCATCTTTCCTAGTTTTATCACATATCCATCTCAACATTATAATCACTAAGACGCTCATTTTTGGATGTGTTGTTTCCTAATTACCTCTCCTATTCTATTGAAAAGGGAAAATTTTAAAATACTAATAAACTTTTAGCTGATTTTCGAAAAAGTGAATAAAGAATTGAATATTTCAAACAAGTATAAAAGTTTTCCACTTTTCTTTCAATCAAGTCCTCGCAATAAAATTTCGTTAAAAATGAAAAAAACCCTTAAATCATTTTTCAAATATTCCCTTTAAAAATCATTTAAGAGAATTGATCAAAGTCCAACCCAAACAACTTAGTGGGGCCCACTTCACTAACTCTATGCATGGAAGGTTAAAAAAGAAGGGTTTTTATGGATTCCAAATAACTGAAAAAACTAGCTTCATGAAATGGTTATGATCTCCATGATCAAGTTGAAACTTGGGCCATATGAAAATCCAGATAAAAGAAACCTAAATACCAATTCTGGCATTCTCCTAAGTGATTGAACCACCAAAAGATGGTACCCCACCACCAACATTTGACCAATAAGGCTATAAAGTGATTTTTGAGCTGGTTTTGGGAATGAAAGAATTGTCATAAGGGTATCTTTATCATTTTTGAAAGAAAATTGATGGAGAGGACTTGATTGAAAAAAATATGAGAAACTTTTATACTTTTTTGAAATAGTCAAATTCTCATTTACTTTTTTGAAAATAAGCAAAAAGTTTTATACTTTTTTGAAAATTTCTCTTTGAAAAATGATCCACCCATCTCCAAATCCAACCTTGAGGGGGGTCATAAATTAATTCACTATCAAGAAACATCAAAAGACATTTATTGAAATTCTCTTTTTCTTTTTTTTTTCAGCAACTTTCTTCTTGTTAAGATTAGGTCAAATCTGGATTGCTAGAAGTTCATGAACAATATCATAACCATTTCAAAGAACCCTTTCCTCATTGTCCTTGGAGGGAAAGTAGCATCAGGCATGTGAGGAATAGAGAATTGGGCCTTGCAACTAAAAACAAATTCTGATAATTTTAAAGTTAGGCCTTGAGTATAATGGGCTGGGCCTGGCCTAACAACGTTCTCTTACACAAAAAATATCGCGTTTTCTCAAAAAATCCCTCATTTGAAGCGTATGCAAGTTGGCTTGGGAGCCGGAGTTTCCTTACTCGCTAATTGCATAAGTAATATTGGGGTATCATGAGTGTGCAGGCTATTGAAAGGGGCATTTCCATTGATGCAGGCAAGATTAATGGACCCATCTGAAGGTTTATACTAGAAGCCCCAAGGCCCACAAGATCCAGCAATGAGGGACTCCCAAGATTCACTCCATCGGCAGTTTCTAGTTTTATATCTTCTAGTAGATTTCCTAGATTTAGTAGATTTCCTAGATTCAAGTAATTGCTGCGATTTAACAATAATTAGGCAGTTTCTAATTTTATTATTGCTTGATTGTTAAGTTCGTGCTTAGCCTACAATTATATAAGGATGTAATTCCCTCTTTTTGGGACACATTAATACATTACATTGAATTGAATTGAAGATTGAGTTTCTCTCTAGTAAAAAAAAAAAACAGAGAGAGAGAGAGAGAAGAGAGAGAGAGAGAGAGAGAGAGAAAAGACAAAAAAGAAAAGAAAAGAAAAAGGACAGCAAGGCAGCAACATGTCTACCCGCACCGGAGCAACAATCAGAGGCAAGTTCACATATCGTCAACGTCATGCCTACATGGAATTGATGGACAGAACGGACAGGATTGAACAACGTCTTCAAGACATGCCCCCAACTCCAGGTCCTCAGGGCACCAGAACAATGGCAACCCAAGACCTTCAAACAACAATGATGGCAGCAATGGACAAGGAGGAAACAACTGCAATGCAGAGGTGGAAAATTTGTCAATGGTGAACCACAAGAAACTTATCGGCAATTTATGTAGCGCATACTTGAGGAAACTGATTACGATGAATATCGGGGTCGATGAGATGATATCACCAAGAAGGTATTTGTTGATGTTCCTGATTTCTATGGACGTATGGATGTAAAAGTATTCACCGACTGGATTACAACACTTGAAGATTATTTGAATGGTACAACATGGAGGAACACAAGCGTGTTCCCTGTGTCAAGATGAAGATGGAGGGTGCAGCACGTGTTTGGTGGCGAAGTATTGATGACAGGAATGCCAATTACAAAAGACATCCTATTAGCACATGGAGGAGATGAAACAGAAATTGGAAGACAAGTACCAACCAATTGCCTATGTTGATTCCCTCTCTGATCAACTAGTTGACTGTAGACAAGGGACCTCCACTGTAGACGATTTCACAAAAAGGTTCCATGATCTCATGGTGCAATGCAAGGTGTCTGAAACTGATTGTCAGGCTATCACCCGATACAAGAAAGGACTGCGTCAAGAGATCCAAAGAGAATTGACTACCCACAATTTTCACAGCATTGAAGAAGTTCATCGCTCGACATCCATATTCAAGGCGTTTCAGAGAATCTCTTCAAAGGACAAACTCCGATGCGACTTATCAACGGATCATTCGACCACAAAACTCCACCCGACAAGCTCCAACACAAAATCCAAACTGGCAAGTACCTCCTCAGAATCAAGCAAGGCATCCTCCAAATTATGCAAACAAAGGAAAGAATTTCGTCAATTCTTTGCGACAAGAGTAGAACATCGACTACTTTTGACGCAAAGGCAAAGGACACTATGCTTCTAAGTGCACATGTACAAAGAATCTTCATTATGCACACAATCAGAATGGAGGACCTGTTGAAATGCCAGAATATGCCCGTTTGATGTTTGAGAATTTTATGAAGGCATATGCACAGGTTCAAGAGCAAATCATTGCTATTCGTACCCGCCAAAGTGAGAATGGCGAAGGACACAACGATAATAGATATGGCTCAGGCGGAGGCAGTAATAGTGGGGGCAGGGATCGTGAGAGGGATACGCTTTACAAGAGATTTAATGAATTTCGACCCAAATGCTTTGAAGAGACTACTAACCCCTGGGATGCGAATAAATGGGTCGAGCATATGGAGGGTATCTTTGAGGTTATGGGATGTTCGGAACATCAAAAGGCCATACTTGCATTATTTAAACTTGAAGGCGACGCGAAGGAATGGTGGAAAGCTGCTAAGAGGTCGTTCAACGGGCAAGAAACAGAGATCACCTGGACTTTCTTCAAGCGAGAATTCATAAAGAAGTTTATACCAGATCATATTAGGGCTCAGAAGAAGAGAGAGTTTGAAACCTTAGTACAAGGCAACCTGACAGTAGCCAAATACGCTCTCAAGTTCACTGAACTGTCACATTTTGCGGAGACATTAGTGGCTACGGAAGGAGAAAAGATGGAACGGTCTGTGAATGGCCTTAGACCGGACATTAAGAAAGATGTGAAACTACATGAGCCGAAAACTTACGCCAAAGCACTAAGGAAAGCTTTTGTGTCGGAGGAGGCAATAGAAGACATAAAGCGAGAGGCTAAATTAGTGCCATCAGGAAACAAGAGAGATCATTTGGGAGATCATGCTCAATCAAAGAAACAGAAGGTAGGAAGTGGCATAAGGTGCGACTTTTGTGGAAAGGGTCACGATGTAAGTTAGTGTCGTAGGAAATGGGGCACCTGCTTCGAGTGCGGACAAGAAGGTCATAAGATCAAGGATTGTCCGCAAAAGCATCGAGAAATTCAGTATCAACAAGAAGCCCAATATACGCAACAGAATCAGTATCCCCAACAGAATAGACAACAAGGTTATCAACAGAATCAACGACAAAGGAACCGGCAAAATCCTTGAGCACGCCCTCAAGGTCAAAATCAGTATGGAGCCAAAAATGTTCGAGGGGGGTCTCAAACAAATGCGCAGGTATATGCAATGACACCACAAGAGACGGTAGCAACCGACAATGCGGTAAAGGGTATGTTTCTGTCACTTGTGTGTGTGTTAAATTTGGAGGACCAAATTTTCTAAGGAGGGGAGTATGTAATATCCTGGGCCTAGTATAAGGGCTATATTATTTCCTGACATTAAATATTTAATTGTCTCGGTTTTTACTTAGAAGTATAGGGACCCATAGTTTGATGGAGGAATTTGAGTTGGACTTGTGTTGGTTACACCAAAGACTCCTAGCAATGTTAGGATTAGGATTGGCATGTGAGAAGGAAATAATAAAAATTAGAAAGAGGACTTTGGGAAGGATTTAACTTTAGCTTCTATATATTGATCGAACCAAGCCTCTCTCAAGCCATTCTCTCTCTTTTTCCACTTATTTTTCCATCAACCCAAAGCCTAGTATTACCCTTGAAGAAATTAGGAGGAAGAACCAGTTCTAGCCAGCCATAACATAACAGGTGAGTACAGGATTCTGATCTAATTGTGTATGGTTCTATATTTCTGGTTTTTGCCCTATATATCTTTGATTTCTCCATTTATGTTGAGATATTGCATATAGATGGTTATCCAATGATTATCTTTCAAGTTTCGTGGACTGCTACAGCATCTGTCGACCATGGAAGCCCTTGTTTGAAGTTTGAAACCCTCATTTTAATATCTAGAAAATCATGCAAAACTATGTATCATTGTTGTGGGATCATTGAGTACCCTTTCCAACTCAATCCACCAAAAACTGGTGAAGAATCAGATCTGAAATAGGAAATTTCAGAATACAGGTCGTCTAGAATTGGTTTTACGTCTTGGACTATGGGGCCCATGTGGGCCACCTGACGACAGATCTGCACCATGGATCTAATAGTAGACTGTTGGGCGACCCATGAGATGTAAGACTCAAGAGGGTTCAGCCCAGTTTGGCCCATCTTCCAGCTGCCTCAAAAACAGATAGCGGGAATCCTCTTTGGTTGTAGACCAGATGTCAACATGCCCTAGTGGGACCCCCTACCCCACTTGATCAGAGATCAGGTCCAGTCAAAGGATAAAGGACTGTTGGGTGACCATGATCATTAGGTCCATCTTAGGTTCGGACCAATAGGACCCACTATCCAGACACCCTGCAGCTTTATGCATGAAGAGTCTTTTTTTTATGGGTTCTGTCACTTGTGTGGGTGTAGAGGAGAAAGGTAAGGGATGGCCTCGACACGTTTTGAACAAGGGAGTCCACATATTACATGCTTTAACTTTCTATTAAATTATTTACCTTGTCCCCGTAAGTTTCTAGAATTTAGAATAAGGGCCTGGTATTTATTGTTTTCGTAGTTGGGCCTGTTTTGATTAATTTGAGAGCATTCATTGGATTTCAGACTTTATGAAATTACGAACAAGGGCTGTTCAATTGTTGTTGCTATATTTATTGCTGGAGTTGTTTTCTTTATTTCATAACTTGAGTAGTTATGATTTGAAACATATTGTGGATTATGAGATCTATTGTCTACCATTGTTATTTGGGGATCTCACATGGTAGATTGTGTGGTTTGTATATGTATATTTTGTGATTAAGTTGGTAATTGAATATTTTCCCTCAAAACTGTATAGGTGAGTTATGTAATTGACCTCTCATCTTGTACACCAATTTTGATTCGGACTGGGGCAGCTTGAATCCACATAATTTGAGAAGAAGTTGATTATGGAATTTGCCCATTAATAATGTTGAGGATATGCTAAATATCATAATTTTGATAAGACATATATTTGCTATTTGAATTAGAAAACTGAGATATGGTGATTTTGTTTGTTTGGAGGAACTTTTTGGACACCCCTAGACCACGAGCATGTATGGCCGATTTTGTGGTCGGATTTATTCTGGACCTTAGCGGTCGATGGTTTTGGACCTTTGTGGTCGGATTTATTTTGGACCTGGTGATCGGTTTTATGTTAGACCTTTGTGGTCGGTTTTATTTGGGCTGGTGCTATCAGGTGGCTAGGAGGTTGTCGTTTGTTTGACCCGATTTCAACCCTAGCTTGAATGAGACTTTGGATGTTATTTTAATTTGTTGTGTAATCTTATCTAAGTATATGTCTAAATGCACAAATAAATTAGAATATCTATTCACTCAGTTGTACTGATATTTTGTGGATTTGCCCCAATCCAGGTAACCAGAACTTAGCGACTCAGGAAAACCGTGATGACCGGGAGATAGACTTTGGGATGCGAACTTGAGCGTTGAAGCCACATAGATGAAGATTTAGATTTAATAGATTTTTTTTTCAGATTATTTCATTTTATAGACATTGCAATTATTTTTATTAGAAAATGTTATATTTGTTTAAAGATTTGGATTTTTAATACAAATTGGTTTAAACTGGTAAATGCCTAAATCTTTATGTGATCTTTGATTTAACCTATGTGTGTGATGCTTACGAGTCTCAGGCACCGAATCTGAAGGGCCCCGGATTCCGGGTCGTGACACCTACCATGGCACAACCCTAGCCGAAACCACCAGCCCTTTGCCTCCCAATCCCCAAACCCAAATAATAAAAAAAAAGATAGCAGAAGAAGAACAAAAAAGGACGTGCGGTAGGACTACTTACATTAAGCATCAACAGGGATCTGTTGCTCTAGCGTCGTCCTTGATCCGCCACCAAGCCGTCGAAGTCGCTCAAGCTCCCCACCATCTTCGAAGACCGCTCCTCTTCCTTAATTACCAGAGCCTCTGCCATCTCCCAGGTCCTTTACCATCGACATCATCGTCACCCACAGCCACTGCCAGCCCCATCGCCTTCCTCTCCGCTCCAAATCACACAAAAAAAAAAACCCTTTTCTCTATTTTGTTGCAGTGAAGATTGAACCGAACTTTAAGCCCAGAAGATGATTTACCCTAAGTCACGTGGAGTGGACACGTGGGAAAGGATCCCCTGCTTCACTGCAACAAAATAGAGAAAAGGGTTTTTTTTTTGTGTGATTTAGAGCGGAGAGGAAGGCGATGGGGCTGGCAGTGGCTGTGGGTGACGATGATGTCGATGGTAAAGGACCTGGGAGATGGCAGAGGCTCTGGTAATTAAGGAAGAGGAGCGGTCTTCGAAGATGGTGGGGAGCTTGAGCGACTTCGACGGCTTGGTGGCGGATCAAGGACGACGCTAGAGCAACAGATCCCTGTTGATGCTTAATGTAAGTAGTCCTACCGCGCGTCCTTTTTTGTTCTTCTTCTGCTGTCTTTTTTTTTATTTGGGTTTGGGGATTGGGAGGCAAAGGGCTGGTGGTTTCGACTAGGGTTGTGCCATGGTAGGTGTCACGACCCGGAATCCGGGGCCCTTCAGATTCGGTGCCGAGACTCGTAAGCATCACACACATAGGTTAAATCAAAGATCACATAAAGATTTAGGCATTTACCAGTTTAAACCAATTTGTATTAAAAATCCAAATCTTTAAACAAATATAACATTTTCTAATAAAAATAATTGCAATGTCTATAAAATGAAATAATTTGAAAAAAAACCCTTTGCCTCCCAATCCCCAAACCCAAATAAAAAAAAAAAAAAAAAAAGACAGCAGAAGAAGAACAAAAAAGGACGCGCGGTAGGACTACTTACATTAAGCATCAACAGGGATCTGTTGCTCTAGCGTCGTCCTTGATCTGCCACCAAGCCGTCGAAGTCGCTCAAGCTCCCCACCATCTTCGAAGACCGCTCCTCTTCCTTAATTACCAGAGCCTCTGCCATCTCCCAGGTCCTTTACCATCGACATCATCGTCACCCACAACCACTGCCAACCCCATCGCCTTCCTCTCTGCTCCAAATCACAAAAAAAAAAAAACCCTTTTCTCTATTTTGTTGCAGTGAAGCAGGGGATCCTTTCCCACGTGTCCACTCCACGTGACTTAGGGTAAATCATCTTCTGGGCTTAAAGTTCGGTTCAATCCAACACATCGGGCAATAAAAAATATATAGAGATAGAGAAAAGGCGGGCCCAACCTACAAGGAGCTCAGCCCAGCCAAAAGGGAGCCAATTCCATAAAGCAAGAATTTTTCTGCTTGATGCATCTCAGCCGTTGATTCTCAAAAGATGACATCTTGGCCAATGTCTGCATGTGCATACTTCTGTCCACAAGATCTAGGTTAGTCATTTCTGTGACGCACTAAATTTTAAACTCTTCCATTGAAGCCAATATGCAAATCTTTGGGCACTCTAATGAAGTTCAAAGAATGTTGCATGAACATAAATACGGAGATTGGTAACATGCGAATGAGGTCTACTATGAGCAGTTCCTTAATCTGAAACAAGAAGATTGCACAGTTGATGAATATTCCGATCGATTTTCAAGGCTACAACAAGTATGTGAACTGGAATAGAGTGAGCTCCATGATTTGAATCACTTTATCAAAGGCTTGAGACCAAACATATTGCAAAATATGCATTATAACGACACCATTCATGATGCCTTTTGGGAAGCAATTCGTGTTGAGTGCATGCTTAAATGGTTTTGCTTGCAAAAAGGTAAGATGCAAGAAGAAAAGTCTCCGCAAATCACAAAAGTCCTTGGGGTGGAACCAGTCATGGAGATTATCAAAGCTGAAGTTGAGGAACTAAAGCAAGAAACAAATAATTTTCCAACAAATTCAAATGAAGTGATAGACAAAACTCCTCCACTGCATCCTACTTAGGTACATTGGAAGACAAAGAAATTGATTCCCTTTTTCTACAAACCATGATAATCAGCAAGTGCAAGCACCGAAGGAAGAAAAGGCAGACTTTGAAGAATTGAATGTAGTCAACCAGGAGCCTAATCAACTGGTGGATTTCATCACATGTTCAATTCATGGTGAGCCACTTAAATAATCAAAAGAACAATCTATTGTTTCAAAGGTTGAAAAAGAAAATCGAATCGTTGAGATTCCTCACATTGATTTCATGTTCGTGAATCGACCATGGATATCAGAATATTATGTTCAAATGGTACAACTAATGGTCAAACCACACATCATAGTTGAATCCAAAAGTCAAAAGAATCAATACCTCCAATCTACTTCTCAGTGGATGAAAAGATCAAATCCAACTTCTAAGCTTTGTCTAGTGTAAGAAGATAAAGAACAACGATGAGTTGTACGCTTGATTTTCGACCCAGCAGGCCAGATTAATGGACCCCGTCTGAAGGTTTATACTAGAAGGCTCAAGGCCCACAAGATCCATCAATGATGGATTCCCAAGATTCTCTCCATCGGCAGCTTCTAGTTATATATCTTCTAGTGGATTTCCTAGATTTAATAGATTTCCAAGATTCAAGTAACTGATGTGATTTAACAAAAATTACACAGTTTCTAATTTTATTAATGCTTGATCGTTAAGTTAGTGCTTAGCCTATATTTATATAAGGATGTTATTCCCTCTCTTTGGGACACATATATTGAATTGAATTGAAGATTGAGTTTCTCTCTCGTCACTTTGCTTATTGTCTTTGATGTGAGACTAAGACACCTTACCCCTAAGCCCTTTGGCTTGGAGTTTAGCCTGTTGGGCTAATCTCCCTTCCCCTATGTTGCGTCATCCATCCACATTAGTCACCTCTCGAAAGGCAACTCCTTTGTCTTCTATAAGCTTCACCCTTAAGATGGTTTCTTGTTTATATCTTCGACAAATGGGAAAGATTTCGAATGTCTTCCTCGTGCTTATTAAGGAGAGTAATCCCATTAATCTCACCTCAGTGCTTAGGCGAGTGCTTAAGAACACAAAAAGGATTCATTCTCTAGTGTTTTCAAAGGAGACCCTAGAATTTATAAATTGAGAGTTAACGGTGCATTTTTTTATAACAGTAAAATTTATCGTTGTGAAAAGGAGGCGGACTCAAAAAAAATTCAGCCCAACCAAGACAACAAAATGGCTAGAAAAAGAAAAAGGGAAAACAATGTAAATAAAACAATCAAGCAAAAGTAAATAACAAAAGAAATAGAATCACGAAAGACTCCCTCCTTGGCAAGTGCTGGTGGTTAGGGCAGAAATGAAGGAAGATAGGCATCAAAAGAATATCCTCAAAATGGCATCAAGTCCTTGGCCCACAGATTCCGATAGTTCATACGTTTATGGGCAGCAGTATAGATACTCACACCATGATCCTTCATATGAGTTTGGGCAGTATTATGGTGGGTACATGATTCCGATATGGGCTGTCATACCAACCCAAAAGCTTAAGCTTATGGTGGCAGCCCATACAGGTATATTAAGACATAATACTATTACTTAGGCGATGTGATGGGACTTCCCAACACTCCCCCTCATGCAGGCCAGCATTTCATGGACGGGCCTGTCACGTGGGCTACACAAGAACGAAACCCGCTCTGATACCATGTAAGAAACCATATACCAACCCAAAAGCTTAAGCTTATAGGTGGAAGGCCCATACAGGTAATATTAAGACATAACAAGCCTATTACTTAGGCGATGTGGGATGTGGGACTTCCCAACATGGGCAACAACAGTATGGAATCATTATGGTACCCCCGCAACAACCACCACCAGATGCATATCCTTTTCCTGTGGGTAAATTTGGAGGACAAGTACATCTCATGCCGGATCCATCAAATTATGGACAAGTTCCTCCAAGAGGGGGGCAAGGCTTCTTTGATTTTGATATAGCACAATACTATCATTAAAATCAAAATGACGACGTCGATGAAGAGGGCATCCAACCCGCAAGGCATTCAACATGGTATTAGAAAGAATGGGCTTAAGGCATGGTTGCCATTTGCTAATTGAAACTTGATAGTTGATAATTGAGATGGAAATTGGAATATGGATTTGTCTTTTAAAAATTTTAATTGCAATTAAATGGTTTTTGTCTCAAAATCTCAAGGTGTGCCATATATAATAGTAGGTTACTAGCTACTACTTACTAGAATACAGTAATAGTAGCAATAGCATGCTTTAGAATGGCATAACTTGTTAAAAACGCCTAAGAAATAGGGAAGACGAAGGATACTACTCTCTATACTTTATAATTTCACCAAAATCTATCGTTACATAAAATAAAAAAACGATTCAATATATCTACAAGGATGGAGGGACTCCTAGACTGTCCCATTTTATTTTTCCTCTTTTTTTCCTTGATTTTTACTTATTTTTTATGTTTTTTATTTTTATTTTGTTGGAACTCGACCCGACTCAGCTGAGTCAACTCGGACTCAGTCATGGCTGAGTCGAGTCCTGAGTCCGGGTTGTTAAACCTTGATTCAAATAGAACTGCAAAAGAGGCAGGGCTCATAGTTGCACTAGTGTTCATGAGATTAAACCAGGGCCTGGTTTAAATGAAACTACACATGGCTCTAGGAGCTCCCCAAATATCTTCTTAATACTCTATTTTCATCTCACTTAATAGGAGCTCCCCCAATATCTGACCTTGCTGGAAAGGTGTTCTATTGGTGGACAGGGCCCTTCAGTCTTCAGATGTCTAACATGGTGGAGATGAAGTGAATCTAGTTGATGATAACAGTCGTGGCACAAGTGTTACTGGTAGGAACAATTGTCTCAAACCATGCAGTTTATCTTGGTCCATACAAGATACATGTCATGTTTCTTTACAAGCAGAGTTAGCAATCAATTGCGATGCACCATTAAAGCAGACTTTTGAAGGGGGTGTAAAAGGTAAGTGATATTGTTACGGAGGGAGTTGCCCCTATGTAGGATCCCTTCATTTCTCTTGTTAGTTGTTACCAAGCACTTGGAAAAGAAGATAGCAAATGGTAATAGTTAAAACAAGAATTTTTTTTAAATTGGAAGGAATAGTTACTTTCGCTGGTTAAGAGTAAATAATTTGAATTATAGTAATTTACTAATTTGGCTTCATGATCTTATGCAACTGGTCAAGCATTTCAGTAAGGTGCATTTAAGTAAAAGGTATAATCTTATGCCCATAGAAGATGTTGACTTGTATTCTGTGTTCTTGCTTCTTGGTGCAATAAAATCACATTTACCAACATACATCACGTGAAGTATCTAAAGCTATTCTGATGCAGAGTGGATTTTTAATGGAGAATTTGAAATGGCCGAATCCTACTTGAAGTAGGTTAAGCATCCCAATAGGGCCCACAAGGGACCCAAGAAGTTTTGATCGAGAGTTGGGCCTAGACAGTCCACAATCTTGCTTAAAATTGAACTTCAGAGACTGTTTGGAAGAATTGAGAACACACACTGATTGTTTTGTAAATTCCCAGAAACTTTGAAGTCTCATATATGCTGGATGTGCAGTCACTTTGGGCCCACTATTAGGTGTGGGTCAAAAACAGACCAATCCACATAAAAATCACTCCAACAGGTTTGCAAATCTTCTCTTTAGGGTCATTTGCTTTCTATCATCAAAGGATGGACCATGTGGAGTCCAGCAGAAAGTATCCATGACAACCTGGGCATGGAAAGTTGCATATTTTATTTAATTTCCTCTCTAATTTATTGCATGTTTTACAAGGAAACTCTTCCTAAGACTTCTAATTATTATAGGCAACCAATTATAGTACGAATTTTAGGGTTTCTTTGTGGTTTTGATTTTTTGAGTGCTATACATGCATAGGCATAGCACAGTTGCCAGTCACTATTCATGCTACAGTACAGTTTTCAGAATAAAATAAAAGCAGTGCTTATGAGTTTTTTCTTCTTTCTCTTGTATCATATGGATGCTAGAAGATTGAGAAGGCCATTTTAAGGTGTGTTTGGCATTCTTTGGACCATTCCTTGCATAGTTTATAATTCTAGAATTTCTGTTATTTGGGCCCTAGATATTTGGATTATTTGGGCCCTAGACAAATCTGATTGCTAATGACAAAAGCATTCGTAATTTGGAATTATGATGCATACCTGAAGATAGAATCTCTTTGCCTCTTCTTCGTCCACAAGATTGTCTATCCTTTGAGCCATTTGTTTATCTCCAAGAGTAACCACTGCAAGCGACTGTCAAGTAGAAAGATATGATGACAACAAAAAGAAAAGAAAAAATACTACAACTACTGATGCTGCTACTGGCTCCTGATACTAGTAGCAGTTCAAGTGGGACAAGAGGAAAAAAGGCATTCCAATGTAAAGATTAAAAGGAAGGCAATGGAAGCCACTGCCACAACACAACCCCCCGTCCCCCTCCCCTCCTCTTCTCTCCCTCTTTTCTCCTTTCTCTCTTATCCCCTCTTCCTCTCCCCACACTGCAATACGCCAACATTTGCTTTTACTTCAGCTGAAATTGGAAAGAGTTGAAAATCCCAATTTATCATTTCATACCTAGAGTGTTTAAGTGGTAACTCTAGTGTTGGCTTTTATTGAGCTTATAAAAGGTGGATTTTAGGGAGGAAAAGAAGAGAGGGGGAGCATGAAAAGTGTCCAGCATAATAATGAACACTAAAATGTGATTCTCAAGTATCTTTCCAATTGCACAAGGACATCAATCGCAGAGTTTCTAATGACTGAATTTGAGAGCAACATATCTTAGCAGGTACACTTGTTTTTTTTCTTTTTCTTTTTCCTGGAAATAACTCAGAAAGATGACAGAAATCAAAATAACAATACCTAGAAATGCATATTTAGCAATCAAATGAGAGTGATAATCTCTTCTTTCCTTTCCATTAACTAAAAAACCATACGATTCCAAAATTGGTTTCAGATAGAAATATAAATGAGAAATAAGAGGGACTATGAGCTGAATACTAACAATAATTAGGCACAGACAACACGTTTTTCTTCACAGTGGTTCTCAATGTACCTGTGTTTCTCCACGTGTGAAAAGTGCACTTCCATGTGCTCTTGGAAGTAATCCACACTGAGAGTTGATTGGCCGGAGGTCAGGTGAGTTCCTCCCATCACTTCTTTTTCCGCCCTATGGAAATCATTTGTATGTTTTGAGAGGACGAGGTTTCAAATATTATCATAAGGTACCCAGTGCAATCACTAATATATGTAGATTGGTCACACACACAGCAACATTTTATTAAGCAAGAAAATACTAATACAATCCTTGGGAGAAAAACCAATTGTAAACTACAATAACTATTCTATCAACAAATGAATACCAAACAGATCCAACATGGAATAATGATGAGGAAAAAACCAACTGTAAACTACAATAACTATTCTATCATCAAATGAATACCAAACAATTCCAACATGGAATAATGATGAGAAGACAAACACCAAACAGGTTTAAAAGATTAAGTCTTACAACAAATTGAGTAGGATGAGAGAGGACACCAATATTCCATTTAGCTGTATTTTTTAGAGAAAAATCAATTGGAAACCACAATAACTACTCTACCAGCAGGCGACAACCAAACGGAACTAACACAGAATCTTGACGAGAAGACAAAATATTAGTAGATTAAAAGTTTGAATCTTACAACAACAAATGAAACAGAAATTTCTTGATAAAGATGACGTTGATGAATGATCAGTTTCCTTGATATGTTAGAAAGTGACTTTTTCTACCTTTTTTTATGAAATTGTTACTGAGATTTTATTGCAACCCAAAAACATCCACAAAAGAGGAAAAGATTGAAATATAGCCACTAAAACATGCACAGACATGAACACCTACTAACTGAGAACTGCAAAAACTAAAAGATAAATAGCCCACAAGGACCTTGATAGGACACTTTTCTCTTTAAGATGCAAAGGGCATTTATTAGATTGAAATTTTAAAGATTAGCAAGTTCCTGAACCATCCCACTAAATTTCCTTTTTGACTTGACCCCCCACCTGGTCTCTGACACTGAAACACTATCTGAAAACCCATTTCGCTGAAAATTTGCATGTCATCTTCACTATTTACGCAAGAAATCCTTCCTCGTCGCTTTTCCATTATTTAACATTTGATTCCCCATCCTATCATGAAGAAAGCTATCCTCATTATTGTGGCCTACCAAAGTCTAAGAAATGCCACTTGGATCCTCAACATCAATCTACACTAGCCAAATCATCACGATCCACAGCAGTGAAGCAGAAATTAGTCCATCCTAGTCTTTTGGGTTCTCATCTGATCACAAAACTACATGCCTATCACAACCTCCTCAGTCAAAATCCCCATCAAATTACTAAACTAATAATCAATTGTTGTTTCTCGTTTGATCACAAAACTAATGCCTATCACAATCTTCTCAATCAAAACCGTTATTTCCATCAGATTGCCGAACTAATAATCCTTTGTCTGTTCTCAATTGATCACAAAACTACATGCCTATCACAATCTCCTAAATAGTAATCATCTTTTCCATCACATTGTACACTTGTTAGCTACTTTTGAAAATCTTCTCCTATACTCTCTGAAAGTTGGATATTGCTGCCTGTCATTTGAGAATTCCGAGCCACATATAGAAAGGATCATCCTGCACAGGATTCACATCCCTCACTTCAGAACCTTCTGTTAGCCTGTAAATCCTTACGAACAAGAGCATTAAAGTAACTTATTCTGCAAAGAATTAATTCCTCCAAGAATTCCAACTTGCTTATAAACTTTCTTCATCAGAAACAAAATCAGTTTCTCATCGGAGAAGATTGTTTAACCACAGGTGGTATCACCATCATCATCTGAGCCTTATTCCTACATACCTGTTCATAAATGAACTCCCTCCCTCCCGCTCCACATATATGGGTAGTGCATGTTTGCATGTGTAATGTGTTAACATACAAGATGCAAGACACGAAATTTTGACAATGAGGAATGCAATGCAAATAAAACGAAGTGGTTGACAGACAAATTACACTCCTTTTCATTTACATGTCAGGATTTGCTTTTAAATTTTCTTGGAGAGAGAGAGAGGAGAGAAGGGGGTGGGGGGCGGGCGTGTTGGGTTGTTCACTCCTCTATTTACACAACAATTTTTTCTTTGCATACTGTACACCATAAAGTCCTATATTAATCTTCATGCCTTTCCCTTATTCTTTTTCGCAAGAGACCCGAACACACCCACACATTACACAACGTCCGTAACCTGCTAAACAACAGCCAGGGACAATCATGCCCAATTTGCTTGATATATTTTGTATTTGAATTCTCAGATAAAAACATCTGCCAATTAATTCTCAAATCTCACAAATGGTGTGGATAATTTCATCTCTGCCTCTTCACATATAAAGAGATAAGCTACACTTCTATGTGTCAACTCCTGTTGCAAAAGACCAGGTTCATGCAATATCCATTGCAGCTCGCTTGTCAATGCAACAGTACTTCTGCATGTGTGGTATAACACAATTCCTCCCTTAATTGTTTCAGCCAAATTAATTCACAAGTAGCATATGCCATTGCTCTATATTCTGCCTCTGCACTTGAAAGTTGAAACACGCAAAAAAACTTTTGGCCCTTTGTTTTCCAAGTAATTAGATTTCCTCCTACAAATGTGCAAGATCCAGAGGCAGAACGTTTATCATCCACAGCACCAATGACACAAGCCAAATAAACAGTTCCCAATTAATTGTAAACCCAATACCCCAAATCCTCAAATCAACAGAAAATCACCATGCCAGCAAGGAGAAAACAACAGTTTACCGTAGTTTCATTAAATCCACCACCAATAATATATTCAATCCTTGGAAGAATCCTCAAAACCAAAGAGAAAAGAAGTGCAAATAGTGCAACATTTACTCAACCTGGTAAGAAATTAACCAGTCTCTTTATATTTTCAAGAAGTTCTAGTTATGCTAAGAATTGTTAGCAGTAATGGGGAAGTTTAAATGTACTATGAGTCTTAGGAACTAGAAAGTCTTTTAGGGGTTTCTGTCGAGGTCTTTTAGCATTGAGGCCTGTTCATTTACTAGACTTCCAAGAATTCTTGAATTCCTAGACAAGGTGGAATTCCTAAATCCTCCTAAGGGCATGAGCATTTTGGAATTCCACCAAAATGCAAAGAAGGCGGAATTCCTGAATTCCTAAAGGCCAATTGGGACTTATCATGTGCTAAAATTCATAAATTCTTGTCAAGAAACAAGGGATTTGGAAATGCCAAGGGGACATGATGTCACATCATGTCTCAAAAACCCCAAACACTAGAATTCTAGTAAAGAAACAGGCCCTAAATAACCATGTAAGGGTCGACTGGTGTAACACACAGTATACAGTCAAAAGAAATAGAACTTTATTCTTTCTTCTCTGCTTGGACAAGTGATGCTGCCTTTGGATTGAGATATTCTGCATCTAAGGTCAGTTTTGAGGTTGATTTTGGTTCCTAATTAATTTTATGATTTCTGAATTTACTACAAATTCCTATTAAGAATCAAAATAGCGACTGTCGCATGCGTAGCGGCCGGTGGCCAAAAAGCTATATAGGGGTGTATTTTCAAGTGGTAAAAAAAAATTAAAAAAAAAAAGAATCTTGTGTAGCAGCCAATCTTGTGTGTTTTTTTAGTGATTTGGACCATAAAATTGCAGAAACAACTTTAGGAAAGGCTACTGGGAAGAAGAAATAGGGATTGTAAATTAAAATTGCATGGCTGGTTTGGGTTTTATACCATAGCAGCAATATTTTCAATTTAGGCCGCTGCGCACAACAGAACAGCCGCTACCACTACACTATGTAGCAGCCAATATTTTACTCCATGATCCCTATAACTTTCTAAAGTTTTTGGTTTTATCAATTTGGGGCCTTGACAATTCGATCTTTCGGAATCGGGACCACATCGTCCAACTAAATCATTCGAGTAGCCACATTTATATTTCATAATTGTTATAAAGGATACCTCTCTCTAGCGAACATCATATGTATCTCAAGATCCGCTTCAATATTTCCACATGGCCTGTTTTAGGTAAGTGGATGTGCCGACTGATTGCACTCACTACATGTGGTACGTCAATGTCAACTAACCTTCAAAGGACCTTTTGGATCTTCTAAAGCAAATCCGTCTTATGCAGAAACCTTTCACCCACAGTGTAGAATCGCACCTAGATTACCTGTAGCATGCAAATGATCAAGAGCATATTTTCTTATGTGAAAGAAATATGCCTTTGCTTAACCATGAGACTTCTTTCCCCAGGATGCATTTTAGATCTCAATCAAACACCTTTTCCAAATACTGCTTGAGCTCATTGATATTTTCATCATCCCCACCAACCACAATATCATCCGCATAAGCAAAAAAAGGCCTACACCCTGTTCGTGTTGTCTCACAAACCTATATGGTCTCAATTGCTTCATTTGGAACCTGCTTGGAAGAGAGCAGTACCATGCCCTTGGTGGTTGAACATATAATGCCCCCCGCACCGCCCCCCCCCCCCCCCCCCAAAAAAAAAAAAAAAACACCCCACCCCACCAGCAAAGGGGGAAAAAAAACCTCCCCAGCCTGTTCTTGTTGTCTCACAAACCTGTATGGTCTAAATTGCTTCATTGGAAACCTGTTTGTAAGAAAGAAGTTTTAAATTTTGCAGACCATGCTCGTGGTGATTGCTTAACACCATATAACCACACCTTTCTCCCTCTTCATCTCCTCCGGCTTCTTTTCTTCCCAACACACATGCAATCTCCAAAAATATCAGATATTGCGTACTTCAAATATCTCTAGATAATTGGGCAGCTTCGAAAGCGCATCTCTTGGTATGAAGCCAATGAACCAAAGTCAACCCCAACTTGCTAATCTCATTAAATATGAAAGAAACTAGCTGTGCTTGGCCAGTTTTCACCCCCACTGCATAAAGGAATCTCCTCTAGGCTCTAACTTTTGAAGTAATCTTTAATTAACTCACAACTTCCAACAAAGGAGACAGCGGGTGAAAAACTTGTCTAGGCATTCTCCTTCCCACTTGTTACTAATTCTCCCATCATGCATGTAACAAATCAATTCAACTGGAATTCATTTACTATTATTGAATGACATGCATATCTCAATTCCCAACCAATCTTCTACTCTCCATTCTTTGAAGCCAGCACACATGCAAGAATTGTGTGTCGTGCACATAGAATCAAGTGTAATACGACCTACTAATCGAAAGTAATTAATGTTACGATCATAGGAGTTTATAAGTGATAACACAAAAGGCATCCACTTTTCTTATGATCGAGATATCAAGGTACAAAATAGTAAAATGTAACTCAAACAAGAGCAACTTTGACATAGAAGTTGTAGTCCATGGTTTAATTTAAGACGTTCAACAAATCAAAAAAGTGTGTGCTTGTTAAAAAAGGAACTTGAGGTAATCATACAAATAGATATCAACACAAAATGTAAGGAAATAAATACCTCCACGATACGCTTGCGCAAGTATTTGGATGTGACTTCCTTAAAAACCAACTTCACATCCACTTCAGAAAATAACTAGATGTGACAAAAAGAGGCAAGTTTAGAGAGAGAGAGAGAGAGAGAGCACATTGCTTTCCCTCCTTTAAATTTAAATTACTCAACAAAATAGCAGTCATTATCATCTTAGACATATAACCTTAATATGAGGCTTGCTCAAGAAATAGTATCATAGATTCATAGAATCAAACCAATTCATTTATTAATATGAGAACTTCAAAATTAAGCAATGCTACAAAATCAGAATAGCATCAGGAGCAGATGACCAAATCATGGGTGGAACAAAAAATGAAACCGTCACATCACATGACATTTGAAATTAACTCAGCATGTAGCTTACAATCAAGTGAAATTCAATGGGTAAATACTTTCACAAGTAATTAACAGTTAGATAACCTCTAATGTCCACTTATAAACTAAAAGAATTACATGCACGATCATAGCGATGCTATTAATCATTACTTAAGACCTTTTTGAGGGGAAAACTCAAGACAGTCTCACATCCGTGGACACTTAAAATAAGCTAAATCTTATCATTCCTTGTTATCAGGATGCTATAAATATTATTGCCAACTAGAACATGAAAATCACCCTAGACATTTTTCAATTAATCATCATCACATCATGATGCAGCCCTTGGACATGGGCCCCACGAACTTGACAATCAAGCTAGTGGAAGGCCTATCAAAGGCATGGAATTAAAATAAGCTAAATCTTACCATTCCTTATTATCAGGATTCTAGTTTCCTTAGTGTTAGGAATTAGGATCTTAGTTTAAAGTTTTAAAACTGATTAGGATCTCTGACGCAGTCACGGACATTAGCAGAACCCAATGACAGTGTTTACAGTGTCTAATACTGCTGCAACAGCAGTGAACAGTAACTGCTATCCACCTTTGGCAGACTGGTCACCATTCAGAACCACCAAGAGCACTCATTCACTCACACAAACACCATAAACTAAGAGGAACTTATGTAAAGAGGAAAAAATAAACACAGAGATTCCAATGCAATTACCTTTCTGTTATTGAATAATAATGTCTTCAACTGTGCACCACCCTCAACAGTCAACACCCACACTACATATAAAGCCATGAAATCTCTACTTGCAGTTGTCTAAAAATCCTAGCACCGTCATACTTACTATAATAACACTAATAACACACCTCAATTGCCAAACTAAACAAAGAAAAGAAAAGGGAAATAAAGGCAAGTTGCACTGTCGACTGTGATTGCCTATGCACAGTCGACTGTGCACACAGAAAACTTCCTAAAATCCTTATGAATTGGCAATCAAATCCACATCTCTTGACTCCAATCACTACTTACTATCTAATGACACTCTTAAAATCATCAACTACATAAATTTTAAGCAATTTTCAAAATTCTAAGAATCTCAAGCTTCTTCCATGAGAAGTCTTGTGAGGCCTACATGGCACACACTTTGATCAAGAGAACTCAATGATCAGCCAGGGGATTAATGGGCTACCTTAGTGATGTGGATTTCCAGTGGGTTGGGTTGCATTTGACCCTCCAAACAGCAGGCCCAAGTTGGCTGCACATCATGTTCTGTATCAGCTTCTGACTTTTCTGAAAATTGCATAAACCACCTGCTTCTCTGTATTTCCTCAAAACAGTCCCTGCATGATGTCTGTTCTGTGATTTGGGGACTGTCTGAGTTCCTAAGTTAAGGAAACCCCTCACATATATATTAAGATCCCCATGTGCTCGATCATATTCCTCCATGAATGCAATCGCCAGTTCAAATAATTGATCTTCATCTTGATCCACGTCAATCTCTATTAGTCTCCTCGTTATTAGGAATTTAGTTTGAAAATTTGAATTTCAAATTTGATTAGGACTCTTTCCTTGAACCCTGGTAGGGATAAGATTAACTAGAAATTAGTTTGTCTTTCATTTGCATTAAATACCCATATAAGCCAATTGGCCAAGTTTTTAGTTGAGAGATTCTTATTGTTGCAAGTTGTTTCTCCCAAGGATCGATTGAGGTGGGCATAGCGGCCAGTAGGCAAAACGCTACGCAACGGTTGCAGCGATGTAGCAGTGTGAATTTTTTCGGTGTAAAAAAATAAAAATAATAATAATCTTGCATAGTAGGTCAATCTTGTGTTTTTTTAGTGATTTGAAACCATATATGGTTAGAGACAGCTTTATGAAAGGCTATTGAGGAGGAGAAATAGGAAAAGCAGTGTTTAAAATTAAAACTGCTTGGCTCTATTAGATTTTAAACCATATTGCTGCTATTTTCAAAATAGTCGAGCGCTAGGTCTGATAAAACGACCACTATTAAACCATGGTTTCTCCTTTGGGGCATGAGCCTTGTAAAGGTTTTCTAAGAACCTAAATCTTGCTGAGAGGTTGGCAAGGTCCTTGATCTTGCCTACATCACACCATCATCATCATCATCACTAGAGTCTGACACATAAAATAGTTTCTTATTAGAACAGGTATATCACCCAAGAAATTTTTTAAATAATCATCATCATCAGAGCCTTATCCCATCAAATTAGGGGTCAGATTAACATTTATGTATTAATAAGATATCAAAATGAACAAGAGTTCCACTCTTTTTAAGTATATCAATTTATAAATATAGGCGCGCCCCATATTTCCACATTTGTTATAAGATAGAAGTCTTATGTCCATTGAAATTAGTTCTCATTTCCGGCAATGCGCCAGTCATGGAGAGCTTTCGTGTCTCAGATTCTTTAAATTTAAAAATAGTTGACTATTTACTACAACTAACTTCTCCAAGAAACGTTTTACTTTTTCTTTTGAAATAGTAAATAAACTTTGTCACAATAAAGACACAAAAAATAAAAATAAAAATAAAAATAAAAATAAAACCTAGACACCTCCATAGTACACAAAACCCTCTATTTTTTTTATTTTTTTTAAAAAGCAACATGGATGTATTAAAAAAGAAAGAACAACAACATACACTCGCAGCCAATACAAAAGGGTGCATGTACAAGAGAGATATAGAAAGCAAACCCTAACAAAGGATACACTAAAAAAACACTTAAATTACAGACAGTCAGCCCCTTGTTTGGCTAAAGTATCCACCATCTCATTCGCAATCCTACTAATATGCTGAAAAGAAATGCAACACCCCGTAGATAGGTCACTCATCTTATTAAAGTAGAATTGCATAATCCAAGGTCCTCTTAACGTTCTTGGCCAAGAAACAGCATTGGTAGAATCACTTTCCACTATGAGACTCACTAAACCAGAAGAATCAACGATAAATGCAAAAAGGGCTTCTAAGATAGCCAAAATTTCTCGTTCATTGGAATTTTTGACACCCACATGCTTTGAGAACACATAAAACCTCTCCATTATGATTTCTGAGAATGTCACCAATACCAGCTGGCCCCGATTTTCTGTGAGCTGCTCCATCCACGTTAAGCTTAATAGAACCCTTTGGTAGGGAGCACCAATACATATTCGCCCTCTCCTTTGGATTTCCCAAAAGCAAACAGGCCCCCCAATTATACATGATTTTATCTATCTCAATATCTGGAAACACTTTAACTAACATAAGCCCATTTTGCAATCCTCAAGCCCACTGAAGGCAGAAGGCCTTCCCAAGAAACATCCTTAGTCCTTACCCTTTAAAACTCTCTCATTTGTTTCCTTCCACATAGACTACAATATAGAATAAGGAGTAATCTTCCATAGAATCAAGCCACAAGCTGCCAAAGGATTTCCCCTCCATGCCTTGAACATCTGAACGACTGAGCCTGAGATATATACACCATTCTACACCACACGCTTCAAGGACATAACCCCCATAGGTGTGATACGAAGTCACAAGGAAGGAAAAGATGAACCACTGACTCCCTCTCCCTCCTACATAAACAAATACATCTGAAATGGCTTCCAAGTTCCAACACCAAACCTCCTCAAATTATCCGTTGTCGATATCTTGCCTGCAACAACCAACCAGCAAAAGGCCTCAACTGTAGGAGGAGCAAGGTCCCTCCAAACCAAAGCACAAGGAGAGAGCATCATGTCCCATGCAAAACAAAAACCCAAACAAACCCCCAAAACTTCCCCTCTTTGGGTGATCGAGAGAGAGGCGGTTTGGGTTTGGGTTGGGGGGGTGGACAGAGAACCTTGCATTAACAATCTCTTAAAGCACCCATCTTCTTAATCTCAACAGGTCAAGCATAATTGGAGAATGGAGATTTTGCAAATTGCTTCTTTTTCGCTTTTGATTTAGAGTCACCCTTATCTCTATCCAAAATCCCTTTACAAGGAACTGGATATATCAGCCATTGAAAAAAAAAAAATTGCATATCATCATCTCTACTACCAAAAGAGAATCCTGCTTTTCCAATATATTCATCATCTGCTCTACCATCATTTCATTGGCAAAGTCATCAATTTAATGGGATCACATAGCAATATTCTTTGTTATCAGTCTCATAAACACCCAGGTATCATCACCATTATCACTTACCCGGTCAGCCTTTCACAAAACAGCATTCATATTATCTTCGAAAATTAATGGATGATCTTAATAATGCCAACCAGAATATATATTGTCTTATTATTTCTTGGAAGTTGTCATCTAATTAGTACAAGAAACCCAAAGGATTTACAAATTTCAAAAAAGGTTTCCTCCACCCTTTTTTTTTTTTTTGAAACAAAAGGTTTCCTCCACCCTTCTGGAAACAGACACGTATATGGGATGCAAAGCCTATTCAATAATAACTACATCGGTGTAGGTTGTATCAACCATTAACAATTCAGGATTTTCTTTCATAATTAAAAACAATGAGTATGTTCCCTCCATTAGATGCTTCTGAGTTAAAACACGACAGCAATTGATATCCAGCATGACATATATCATACATCTTAACCTGTTGTTCACCTAAAAAAACCTATTATATTTTTTTGAAGTGGTAACTGAGTTTTATTGTAAAGGAAGAGGAGATAAAGGAGCGTTGGAAGAGCTACTTCTAAAAGTTATTTAACGAAAGCAATAGTAGTGACATACAATTGGGGCAGCTTACCATTTCTAGGGAAGTATCGAATCATATGTTATATAGGAGAATCAATAGAGAAGAAGTTAAAGAAGTATTGAAAAGGATGAAGAATGGGAAAGCGGTTGGGCCAGATGGTATCCCTATTGAGGTCTGGAGGTGCTTGGGGGGGGGATGGCATAAGTTAGTTAACAAAGCTTTTTAATGTAGTGCTAAAAAGCAAGAAGATGCTTGATGTATGGAGGAAAAGTATTCTTATACCCATATACAAGAATAAAGGAGATATTCAGAACTGTGCGAACTACCGCGGGATTAAATTGATGAGCCATACGATGAAATTATGGGAGAGAGTTATTGAGAGAAGACTAAGAAGAACAATAAACGTTTCAGAGAATCAATTTGGTTTCATGCCCAGGAGATCAACCATGGAGGCTATCTTTTTCCTGAGAAGGTTAATAGAACAGTATAGAGAATGTCAGAGAGATTTACATATGGTGTTCATTGACTTGGAGAAAGCCTATGTCCGGATTCCTAGGGAAATTCTATGGAGAGTACTGGAAAAGAAAAGAGTGTGTGTCGCATATATTGAGGCAATAAAGGATATGTATGATAGAGTCATGACATCTATAAGAACGACTGGCGGAAAGACTAAAGAGTTTCCTATCACGATTGGTCTACACCAAGGCTCAGCGTTAAGCCCGTACTTGTTTACCCTAGTTATGGATGAGATTACAAGACATATCCAGAATGAGGTGCCGTGGTGCATGCTATTTGCAGATGACATTGTTTTAGTGGATGAGACGAGAGAAGGAGTGAATGCTAAGCTAGAATTGTGGCAGAAAACGTTGGAGACTAAAGGGTTTATGCTAAGTCGATGCAAGACGGAATATATGGAATGCAAGTTTAGTCAAAGTAGGACACCTGGTAACATAGAAGTAAATTTGGGTACACAAAAGATTGTAGAGAAAGAAAACTTTAGATACCTTGGATCTATGGTGCAACAGGATGAAGGGATTGATACTGATGTAAGTCACAGGATTCAGGCCAGGTGGACCAAATGGAGGAGTGCTTCGGGCGTCTTATGTGATCGGAAAGTCCCCCTCAAGGTTAAAGGAAAGTATTATACGGTGGCGGTACGCCCAGCGTTGTTATATGAATCAAAGTGTTGGGCAGTAAAGCATAATCATGTTAAGAAGATGGAAGTTGCAGAGATAAGAATGCTAAGATGGATGTGGGGGATCACAAGGAGAGATAGGATTAGGAACGAGGAGATTAGGGGCAAAGTAGGAATAACACCGATTGAAGATAAAATGAGAGAAAATCGACCGAGATGGTTCGGCCATGTTAAAAAACCTCCAATGGAGGCACCTGTTAAAAGGTGTGAAAGCATGGAGATTGTCAGGAGTAGGAGTGGGAGAGGGAGACCCAAGAGAAGTTAGAAAGAAACTATTAAACACGACCTTGCCTACATAGATCTAACGGAGGACATGGCCCTAAACAGATTTGATTGGCGTCGTCAAATCCATATAGCCGACCCCACCTAGTGGGAAAAGGCTTGGTTTGGTTTGGTTTGGTTTGGTTTTTTATTACAAAGGGCTAATCAGTACAAGAGAAATATACTGAAAGCAACAACAAACAAGAAAGAAACACAAAAAAGTCAAGTAGTGCCCCATCAACAAACTTTGAAAGATAACGCTTTCCTTGGCTAAACAATCTGCCTCCGAGTTTGCTCTCCTCTTCGCATGATAGAATGTTGCATCCACAGCTCTAGTCAAATCCATCACCTCTTCCACCACGTCGACCATAAAGAGCTCTACACAAGCCAGATGCCCACCTAATGCTACAGAGAGAATCTCCTTCCACCAAGAGAGACATGCTTTTGAAGCCCCATTCACATAGCCTCCATTTCCGCCTATTAAAGGAGCCAACATCCACCAGGCCAGAAAAAAGACAGAAATGTTGATTGCTCAGTCCTGAATGATCCCACCCATAGCAATCCTGCCCGGATTGCCCATGGCACTCCCGTCGAAGTTAAGCTTGAACTGACCCAATGGCAGAGAGCACCATCTAGGCCTGCTGTGACTCTTGGAGAAATTAGATAAGGCAACTTCAAGTAAATTTCACATGATCACAGCAATAGAAAAACTCCCAGATTGGGGAAGAAACAAAACCCCGAAAGCAACGAGATACTTGACTTTATTCAGAAACGACTCTTCAGGTGAAGAATTATTCTCAAAACACTGTGAGTTTCCCTCTTTCCAAACGACCAAATGATGGCCAAAAAAGAAGCCCATCTCATAAGGCGGCCCCTAGAAGAAAACATTGCCATACTCCACACTATAAAAATAAGGCTCAGCTTGCGAGGGGGAGTGAAACTACAATCGAGCCACCCCAAAACTTAACTCCATAGCATATGGGCCACCTTGCAATTACGCAAAAGATGATCCACAAATTCCGCATCAGCCACACACAAAGGGCAAGTGTTCACAATAATCTTCTTTCGCCTCCAAAGATTATCCATAGTGAGGATGCCGGCAAGTACAGCCAACCATCCAAAAGTCAGCACTCACGGAGGGGCTTTAATAGAGCTACCGAGGAGAGACAAAATCTCTCTCCCCCCCTGAAGAAACAGGCAACTGAGAAAACCCTATTAGTAGATCCCATCCAAACCCTTCTGTCACCATCGTTGATCGGAGTGTAGGCCTCATGCAATAGGGAGAGGAAGACATGAAACTGGCCATCCACCTCATTGAGATTCCTCTGAAAAATGGTGCCCCGAATAATCCGACTGCCACCATTCTCCATATAACTCCTCACAGTGGCCCCACGGCCCTCAGCACAACAGAAAAGATACACGAACTGGACGGCAAGTAGCCTATCACAATCCACGTATCAAATCCCACATTTTCCTAAAGAGATCCCAATGGCTGGAAATTTCCGAGAACACAATGTTATGAAGCACTTCTGCTGAGCTAATAAGGATGTCAATTTTCGTCTTACAGCATAATGAACATTCTTTACATGCGTCCATGTGTAATTTTTTTCCCATCTATAGCTAAAAAAACCACATTTTATTGTAATACAAAAGAATCAGATACTACCAAGTAAAAAAAGAAATAAGAAACAAATCGTTACAAAAATAGTCCAGTAGATTCAATTGTGCAGTTGCCCATCTATCAAGTAATATCAACTTTTGCAGAATCATTTCATAGTAGAAAAGAACTAGTTACTTGATACTTCAGGTTAAAAGAACTAAGAAAATGTCAAAAAAATTGTCTTTATAACCTGTAAAGAACTAGCTATAGGAGTGACAGGTCTCACCAAAGGGATGGGTTTTCGCGAAACTGGCTTTATATGAATATCACCTTCATCCACTTCACCATCCACTACAACCTCCTCATCCTCATCTTCATCCTCAAATATCTCTTCTGCTTCGGTTGTACTTGGAGGTTCATCCTTTGCGACATAACCACTTTCTGTGAGAATGTTTATAACTTTATCTTCAAGTGTGGAAAGAGCCTTTCTTCTTGGTATTTTGTTCCTTATTTGTAATACCTTCACCAATTCATCACCAGCAATGTCCTGCAACAAAAATAACAGAAGTCTTCACTAAACTGTAAACGGTACAGAGTATTCCAAAGCTACTGGAGAATTACATACAGGAACAGGAAAATCAGAAACACACATATATATTATTAAAGGTTAATAGAGGATTTATTTTATAATTTATTTTTTCTGCTCAGGGACTGGGTCAGAATTTCATAAACTACAGGGACCTCTTTTTTGTAAATATGCAAAAAATTTATAAATCACTTGGGTCTGGTCTCCCTGTAGAACTGAATGACCAGCCCTAGTTTGGTTTCCTTTTTTTATCTTTCTTCTTCCTTTATCCCTCCTCTTCTCCTCTTTCATATTATTACCTCCTTGCTTTTAACTTCACTCAAACTTTCGGCTTTAATTCTAGCAACTTGGTATCAGAGCATAGCTAAAGGAAGTAAAACCTAAGAGAAGCACAGAGGAAAAGTTTTTGTTATCATTTGACTGAGCGTACGGCTGCCTAAGACTGACATCAGCCAGGAACTTGCTGACATCATCACTCTAAGGTTGGCTGAAGTCAGAAATTTTAAGAGTTTTTTTCTGTTTGGGGTATGTCCAACAAGGTATATGTCTATTATTTTTTCAGTGAGCTTCATCAAAGGGCTGTATTTTTGAAGTGGTTGAACCTTACATGCATGTTTTTTGGTGTGTTTGGTGGTGAGTTTTTGTGTAAAGCTGGTGTTAATACTTTAAGCAGCTGCTCCACTTAATAAGCAAAAAGTATGGTAAACCTACATCTTCCCATATGGATCTTACAGGGAAGAGGTTGGAGCCACAATTTCAGGGACTGTTAATCCAAACAATAGGATTATAGCAACTTGTCTGATGGGAAAAATTAGAGCAGTCGAATTTAGCTAAGACAGCTATTGGTGGGACAAGGAGGCTTGGTTACATGGAATTATTAAAGAACCGCCAACTAATGATTCAAAATAAGGTGACTGAGAAGCTGAGAATACAAATATTAGTAACAAAACTGAATTCTCAACTCTATGAAAGATGTTATTGCTGCTAGTTCTAGTTACCGCAAGACTGCAAGACTGCAACGAAGTTATGATTCACCATCTACATCTATGATATATCAATGTTCAGAAATATTGCTCAGCTTAAACAGGGCTAACAGTTTCTAGAAGACTACAATTTAAAACACAAGTTCAGTGTTTATCAGTCCAGTTAGCCTCTAGAAAACTACTATTTAAAACTCAAGTTCAGTGTTTATCAGTCCATTCATTCTTGGTGTATTGAGGAGCAAACTGAAGAGTTAGAGGCACAACATATTAATGTACTGTTGGGTGGCTTGAACCTTAAGTATGAACTAAAATGATCACATACCTTACGCCAGGGTCCATTACCACCATTAACAACAGTTTTTATTTCTTAACCCTTCCAAAGTGAAGAAAGTCAACCAGTGGTGATGCTAGCCCCAGAATCTACTACCTCACAAATATATTTCACCATGGACATTGCCTCTGATTTATTTCAAAACACATATAACCAAAATATATAAACTGCAGAAATGGAATAGTTTAAGACTTGCGACATTTGGTCTAACTCCTCACCTCCAAGTCGATAGTAGAAAACTAGCTTTGTTTTACCACCAGAAAGAGTAAGCTATAATACAAAAATTTAATGCCATCCAAAATGATAAAGCTGAGAAAAGACACTTATGGATGGTAAATTCAATGAATTAAACCATACTTCAACATGCCTATATAGCTCAGGAGGCGGTAGTTTGATTGCATCAAACATTTTTGGTTTGCCACACATCTTGACCAGAGCCTCCATCTCATTGCATATAGCTTGCACTGCATTCTGTTAGTGAAACAGGAGAAGGAAATTCTTAAAACATATCCCAACCTATCCTTCACTTCATAACTTTACAAAGGGGCACATGCATACGCACACACATGAGAGAGAGAGAGAGAGAGAGAACACTTTAGATTGTCAGAGTTAGCCAAGAGGCCCAAGACTCAAAATCAGTATCACATCAAATAAAGAAGGTACATCAGCAGAAAATTACACATGAACATAAAACTTCCATTAAAAAAAAGTTTACAGTTCATATGATAAATTATAGATAAACGAGATAGCTAAACAGAAATGTAACAGTAAGCTCATTACATTGCCAATAAGAGTCAATTTCATTATCGTTTTGAAATAGAACTGTTTGTTAGTTATCAGAATTCAGAAGTTACAGACAGAATTTTTACTCACTATCATATATAGGAAATCCAAACTGTACACATCCAATCAGTGCACATATTACAACAAATCCTATAAAGCATGATTCAAAATATGCTTTCACATGCATCATGAAGGGAATTCTAACATGCATTAACAATGGAGGTACTGTCATAAGGAAAACCACATTCAGTTGCACTTCAAATCTATCCTCACGCTGCCATATAAAGTCCATTTCACACTAAATTGCTGATGAGTATTTTTCTTTATGCACAAAGAATGAAAAAGAAAAAAAGAAAATAAAAGAAAAGAAAGACCAGGCAGCTAGGATGTAAATAAATTCCTTCACAAATAATCACCATTGAAGCTTTAATCTCATCTATCAAAAGCCGGGTTCGTGAAATTGTTCACCTTCTCATTCCCATTCAGAGCCCTTTTTTTTCTTTAATGGGAGAAATAAACCTAGACAAAATATACTAACACTCCTAACAGAAAGAGGATAAAAAAAGAACGAGAGAGGATAAAGACTTAACAGAAGGTAAGATCATAGTTGTGAAAATCAGAATCGTGCTGCAAATCATTTTAGGCGCCAAATCGAATCAAATTGCGAATCATAGGATTCATTTTATTTTTTCCAAAATAATTTAAAAAAAAAACTCAAAAAAAGGTAAAAATAAGAAAAAGTGTAGATATCTCATCCATTTTCCATACATAGCAGCATTTATAAATAGTGAAAAAGGAAGAGGTTCTATCAACCACTATCATGGCATCACCATTGATGCATGCAAAATTTAAAAAAAAAAAATCACATTAAACGAATATTTGAAACTGAGAAAGCCTGAACAGTGAACAGTATTAAAAAGGGTCAAACGGTCACTGTTGGATACTTGGATCCGCTGAAATCAAAAGGAAAAGGCTACTGTTGGACTTGGATCCACTGTTGGAAAGCCAATATTTGAAAGAAAATTCATTCATGGGACCCACTGATGGATCCAATGATCCACTGATCCATATAGATTTAAAAAAAAAAAAAAAAATACAAGGCTCACACAGTCATCCCTGACAGCTGTTTGGGACCCATTAACAGATTCAGTGATCCACATTAAAAAAGAAAAAAACAAGTTTCATCACAAACAGATGGGACATCAGTCAAATCAGAAGTTCCCATTTGAAGGGATTCTATTGAATCTCTCAGGTGGGCCCTGCTGATGGATCATTTTTTTAATGTGTTTTCTCTCTCCACATATTTCTAATCATCAGCGGTGCCTGCCTATGAAACCAACATCTGTTGGATAAAAAATCCACAAGTGGGCCCACTAATGGATGAAAGCAGAAAGGGATTCATCTGTGGGGCCCACTGATGATTGAAAGGAAAAAGGTAGAGTGCGGAACCAAACCACAGGGGAGAAGAAAAGGAGACAGGTGGTGGGGATGAGAGCACGTGTCAGAGAGAGGAGAAGAAAAAAGAAAAAAATAAAAAAAATAAAAGGGTCATACCTGGCTTCATACGAGTCTTCGATGTTTCTCCAAGTTGCACCAAGAGCTTCAGCCAAAAAACAAAAGTTGCAGCAGTAGCAAACGTCAAATGGCCGACTGACAGTCATCTTCTTCGATAGATGGCAGGCTGGCAGCCGGCAGCAACAGTCGTCTTCTTCGACAGTTGGAGTGATGACTGAAGCTTTCTTCGCGCAGGAAAGATGCAGGAGAAAAAAAAAAAAAACACGTACCTGAGGAGAGCACAGTCGCACGAAAAAGGGAAGCTCTTCCTTGCTGTAATCACAGTTTCCTTCCTTTTCTTTCTTTTAATCCTAATCTCAATGGGATTTTAATAGCAAGAAATTTGCAACAGAAAAAAGAGCAAAAAAGCATTCCAAAAAAAAAAGAGCCAATGGGCTCTTTGCGCTTCCACCCATCACATATTGTGCAATTTGTGTGATTCAAGATGATTCGAATCAAAGTGCGATTCGTGGTTGAATCGTCCAATATTCCCTCAAATACAATTCTGGTATACGATACGAATTGTTTTGCTAATGATACGACACAAATCGTATCATCAATCGTACGATTTTGATAACTATGGGTAAGATGACACCAATCAACATGATGACTTCCAGAAAAACAACAAGTCTAACATCATGTTTGGAAACCAAATACCGGGGAGAAGATTCCTGCTTCCCACCAAATTAATGAAAATTCACATTTGGTTATTGTAAATCCCCGAAGATTTTCGCCACAATATCCTCGCTTTTGAAAGTCGCATTATCGGCCGTAGCAGTTTAGGCCACTACGCTATTAGCAGCACTACAATTTAAAACCTAATGGAGCCAAGCAATTTTAATTTATTACACTATTTTTTTCTATTTCTTCTCCTCAATAGCCTTTATTATGGTTGTCTACCCTTATATGGTTCCAAATCACTAAAAAAACACAATATTGGTTGCTACACAAGATTCAAAAAATAATAATAATAAATAACACTTAAAAATTTACACCACTACACCACAACGTATCGCCACAACCACTATGTATCGCCCACTGCGTAGCATTTTGGCCACTAGCCACTACGCCCGCGGCAACCACTATTTTTTTCCTTGGTTAAGGGGTCTTAGTATATTCAATATAATGAAGTGAGCCCCTACTTGTCAGCTAATACGTCTTGGTCATGGCCAACCATCAAAGGCCTCATATTAGGTGATATCGATTTTTCGTGGATTTTGCAATTCAGCACCAAATGTGGATTAAAGAAATCCCAAGTCATTCTCCAGTTCTAACCAAACGTGAAACGTAAGGAAACCTCAGCATGGAAATCCTCAGTGAGGATTTTCCCCTTCCAAGGGCAGTGAGGAATCCTTAAATTTACGAATTCATCACGTGTTAACAAACCTGCTCTAGAAGAACCCAGCTTTCTTTCCAATATTAGTCACACATCATTTGATTGAACATATGTAGAACACAATGACAATTCAATAGTGTATATCATTCCAATTGAGAGTCAAAATCATGCTTCTACATATATAAAGTGGAGAATCTAACATGATTAGGTTGAATCAAGCAAAGGTACACCCAAAATAGGTAAAAACATATCATTCAACAGTTCAGTCATGAAATGGATTGGATCATACTCGCTCAAGCTTAGGATCCGTCGTGGGCTCAGATTTTGAACTTTGGTTTTCATTCGGGCCCAGACATTGAAGCTCACCAGTCTTGGGTCTGGGCCTACACATTCGGGCTGGAATTCGGCTAGGCTGATATCTACTTGGCTCGCCCTAACTGCATCCCTACTGCAGCCAGAAGGGAAGCCGCCCCTTGTCCAGTTGTGTAAGTATCATAACAAGGAAATATACTAACACTTTGTAAGGAATCTTGTGACATAGAAAAATGAAGGAATTTGGAGGGTTGTTCCTATTTTCTTTTTTTTTCTTTTTTTTTTTTTTTTTTTTTTTTTTGAAATGGTAACAGTATTATATCACAATGAACACAGCACAACTAAGAGAACGCTAAAAAGTCCCTAGGCCACCATTAAAGACAAAAGGACGTCCAATAAAACAACACCCGCACATACAAAACTAAAGAAACCCACGAAACAATGAACTCCAGCTCACTCTTAAGTAGAAGATAAAACACACATTAAGAAACTACTAAAGCACAATTCCCTTTAATCGAAAAAGGGAGATCCTAGTTAATCAATCCAAGGGGAGAGTTGCTCATCGTGCAACCATAAGAAACTCACTCTTCCATTTCCCTTTCAATTTTCGAATTGCCCTCCAGTTTTTTTTTTCCCTCCACAGATCCTACTCCAAAATAACCTTTCCAAAGAATCACAAACCATAATTGTTTTGCCAAAGGAAACTTAGTGCAAGATAGGGTAACTACAGTCCCTAAGGTTGAGTCCCAAGCCTAAAGCTCAAACTATATCCTGGATTCAGCACCCTAGAATAAAATAATAACATGCATTCACCACAATAAAGATAATCAGAATTTCACTGATTGAATAAAAAAATGAATGAAGGGGAAAAGAGAATGCAACCCTTTTTCATAGAAGAATACACAATTAATTCCCTAATTGGGATATCCAAATTTAAGGTCGAAGCCAGTTACAATCCATCCTTGTCTTTTGCGAATCCAACTCCTGAATCAAATTAGATTCTATAACAAATCTTTCTTAAACATAGAAGTGAGGCCCAGGTTGTGGGCCTACTAGAATGGGCCCAACAGCCCACATGTCGATCCATGGTTCTGGCCTGCATCCATGAATGTTTAGTAATTGCTCTTCTATCTTTTGATTGTGAGAATAACAAGCAATTAAGGTACCCTGTCACAACAGTCATATCCAGCAACACCGAGCCTCCTAAGTCTTACACTGATCCTCAGGACCAACCTGGTCAGCCCATCGCCATGCAGCTCTTAATTTTTCTATGAACATTGAAGACCAGCCACACCCTTACCTAACTGCTCTCCAAATTACTTTGCCCTTACTAATAGAAGGCACCCCAATAATTTCACAAATTTCAAGAATATTTTTCCACCCCCATCTCCAACCCCATCTCCAAAGCACGCAGTCTAGGGTTCGAAATTAGCAATGTAGGCAATGTATTCCACCAAGAGCTAGGCAATGTTGCATGCCCACAATCAAAGCTTCCAACTGGAAGGTGTTTCTCAACCTTAAAACGTAGGTCAAGTTCCTCGAACTTATTGATGTACTCAGACACAGACATGCTTCCTTGAGGTTGAACCTTTGATCTAAGAGTCTATCCTGATAGGATTGGGGTAGGTACATAGTTCTCAACTGTTCATTCATCTCATCCCCTGATGCAATGGGTTCCTGACATCAGTGCTGCAAACCACGCTCAACATCCATCCAACACAACCGAGTTTGAATCACCAACTTCATCTTTGCGAATCGAACTTTCCTCTCCCCAGACATCTCATACCACTCAAAGTAATGGTCCATATCAGATTCCCAATCGAAATAGGCTTTTGGGTTTGATCCAACCATCAAAAGATAGAGCCTCCACCTTAACACTTTTCAGAACCCAATCTTCAGAGAGTTTCGGCCTCTACCGCGAGCCCTAAGGTCATATTCAGCCTTAGATTCGAGGTCGGTGTCATCATTGCGCTCATTCCTCCTATGATACTTGCGACCCCGATCTCGCTCGTGCCCTCTATTCCTATCGTGGTTCCTACTGCGATCATGCTGATGTCCAATATCGTCTTGATGGGACCTCAAGATGTTCGCAAGGCGAGCCCTAAGTTCATCAGTTTGCGACTGTAATTGCTACTGTATAGCAGTCATTTGTACCTTGATGTCTACCATCTTCTTGGTCATCATGTCTAGCATGTTCATAGCCAATTGTTCTAAGGTCAAATTGGGTTATAAAGATCCTATCATTATTAAATGTTGGGGTTGGATATCCCTACCATTCCTCGTGGGCAAGCAAGAGTACAAACCTATAATGAACTACCCTAATAATGCAATTGCATGATGCCTTTGGCAAGGCTTCATATAATACCTGTTTGGGCCTTCCGCCTATGAGCTTAAGCTTTTGAGTCGGTACATGGCTTCTTACATGGTATCAAAGAGGGTTTCGATCCCGTCGTCCTTGTGTAGCCCACGTGGCAAGCCCGTCCATAAAATCTATTGGGCATGCATGTAAGAGAGAGTGTTGGTAAAGTAAAGCCCCACATCCCATATTGCCTAAGTAATGTCTTTGGCAAGGCCTCATATAATACCTGTTTGGGCCTTCCACCTGTGAGCTTCAGCTTGGTTGGTACATAGCTTCTTACAATGCAATAGTAATCTAAGATGAATGAACCTAGATGACAACCTAAGCAACCCAAAACTCTGATACCAAAATTGATGCAGTACAACTAAGAATTCTAGCCTAATATGGAAAGTGAGATCAGTTTAAGAATTATTAACTAAAATTGAACCGTAAACCACACCATTCACACTATCTAGCATTGAAATTAAGTGGGTAGCTTATAATGACCCAAGGCAACGTCACAAGTCCTGCAATAAAGGCCCATCTAGTAATGAGGAGGGATCCTAATGGAAGTTAGAACTTTCACTTGCCGAGGGATAGTCTAATTGAATTAAATTACTTGTCCCTTTCACGAGGATTTGAACAAAAGCTTGGCTCGACTTGGTTGCAATTGGTGCCATGTGTAATATGGGCTTAATTAGCAAATTTCACCGTAAACCACACCATTCACACTATCCAGCACTGAAATTAAGTGGGTAGCTTATAATGACCCAAGGCAACGTCACAAGTCCTGCAATAAAGGCCCATCTAGTAATGAGGAGGGATCCTAATGGAAGTTAGAACTTTCACTTGCCGAGGGATAGTCTAATTGAATTAAATTATTTGTCCCTTTCACGAGGATTTGAACAAAAGCTTGGCTCGACTTGGTTGCAATTGGTGCCATGTGTAATATGGGCTTAATTAGCAAATTTCAGATCAAACTTAAGAGCTTCCCACAACACAATAATGATCAAATCACTTTAGATGTGAACAATGAATCATGCATCGAGAATAATAATATGATACAATTCGAATTGGAGCATGGAAAAGGGTTATGATGTGGTGCGGTCAAGGTGGGATTAAGTGGTTCAGCTGGTTGGATATGGGTTTGGATGGGTTCAGCTAGGATAGATTCGGTCTAGGATCTGTCAGTTAAGGCTGGTTAGAAGCTTTGCTTGATTGGACAGTTGGATTTGGTGACTTAGTGGTCAATCAGTAAAATATGGATGAATGGATCAGATCTGATGAATCTGATCAAAAGAGGCGGCAGTCAGCTAAGGTGGATGATGGAAATGATAGTTGAATGGTGGGATCTAAGGGTTGGATAGATGGATGATGAGATCAAGGGCTCATTGGTATAGATCTAGTGGTTTGGAGATGATCTAAATGGCGGAGATTGGGTAGATCAATGATATTAGGTGGCTGCTGGTTGATGCGATTTGTAGGTCTAGGGCTCGAGTGCAAGGGAAAATACAAAGGAAAAGAAATAAGAAGAAGATAAGACAATACCTTTACTTGGGCTCTCACCAAACTCCAATCAGGAGGCATTGCCGAAGATCTCATGGGCACAACAATGGAGACTCAAGTATAACTTGAAAAAGAGGGTTTTCATTCCATAGCATAGCATAACATCAAGAAAAAGAAACAGTAAATAGTCTTTTAACATGAAGCCCTGATGACTTGATGAAATCACCACTTAAAATAAATAAAAAAACACATAAAATAAAATAAATAAAGAAATATAAGAAGTTTCAACAAAAAAAAGGGGGGATGGCATAGAATTTCTTGCACAATATGGCATGCGCATGAATCCCAAGAAATCTATTGGTCAAGTGATGCGCCCCCGCCACCCCAAAAACCTCCCTCCCCCTCTTGGGCCATCTTCAGTAAACTTCAATTATGTTTTCTTGTTCCTTCGTGGGCCCCTCTTGAAACTTCTTTTAAATTCACTTGGGCCCCTCTCAACTTCCTTAACTCTTTTATTTCTACTCATGTTTGTCAAAATGGAAATCCAACGGTAGATTTTCAACACCTAGGCAATCAAAGTTCGGATATGCTTCATCCATCCATAGAGTAGCTCGATCTGCAATCCTACGCCTCCGTCATTGGTAGATCTTGAAAGAATTGGAGGAATTAGGGTTGATGTCCCCACCATATAATCTTCAGCTCCTACTGGAGAATTAGTTAAAACATTCCGATTGCAAACAGCGGCAAGAAACTCCTTGTTCACTAAAAGACCTAGAAATCTCAATAAAACTTCCAACGATGCATGGAAAGAGTCTCCTCACAATGATTTCTCCATGATCATTTCGGCCTTTTGATAAGAGCAATTTTTTCAAAATATCTCTACTCTACTACGGTATTTCGGGAACAAGGATCAAGATGAATACTGTCAAGGAACATAGAAAATAGTACTCCCAAAGACTACCTATTGTACACTAGTGTATACTTGGATAAATACACCTTATGAGTATCATATTGATTAGGAAGCCTCTAGGGAAATTATTTATTGTATTGCACGCACCTTTCAAAAACAAATTATTGATAGTAATGCCTCAATAAGGGGAATTATAGATTATATGAATGATTGTATAAAGGAGGGGAGGTTATCATCCAAGGGCACTCAACTCCCCAATCCTAAATACTATCTTCTTCATCTATTCCGTGATGATTCTGTGATGGTATCAGAGCCTTAAGGTTAGGGTATATGTTCTACGATAGAAAAAACCTCTTCTTTCTTGACTTTCTTCTTACTGTCAGAGTCCCACTAGAGATTTTGTTGTTTCTTGCTTCCTTCTTATCGAAAGAAATTCGCTAAGAGGAGAGAGAGTTGTCTCTCTAGTCAGACAAGTTTGACCAGGACTCTTGGGTCATCTAAGGAGAAACTGCCCTCTTTTCATAATGACAACGAGAATCAACTTGATCTAGGAGAACTGCATCATGGCAGATATATTAATTGCCGCATCTTTATTCGCTGCTCACTGCTGATCTGCATGGCAAATTTGTCTCTTGAGATGTCTTGGATCTAGGCAACGGAAACTATCTCCGACTACACCTTCATTTTGGCCCATTGATTTGGGGTATTGTGTTGTTTGCTGCTTCTCAGCATATGACTACAGTTGATTTTTGCATTGACTATCTTTGGCAACTTTGGGATTTTTATAATGGGCCTCCACAGAAAGGAAGCTTCTTTCTGCACATCAAACAACGACAGTTTTTAGACCATTTGGCGTGCATCAAAGGATCAAGCTTCATCCAACAGCAATCGGCCATTATCCATTTCTGGGATCAATCACTGAGGGCCACTCCTGGTTCATCAGAGATCAGTAATCGTCATCATCTTGGTCGACTATGACAGTCGAGAATTATCAGTATTTTTACAAGATTTTTAGACTCTGCTGCAGGGATTTTTCGGGAATTTCTTGGGTTTGACTTTTTGGGATTGTATTCTATCACACTCGTCCAAGTTTTCAGATCTGAATCAGAACAGGTTGAAAATTTGAATAAAATAACTACTTGTGCTCAAATCTAACCTGGAAGGAGGACCCAGAAAATTATCATAGTTTGACCCCATTTGTTGGCAGCTTACACATGGGAACAGGGATGTTTCAACCATAATATTTTCTACGTTTTCCAGTTTCAACCAAATGGAATCTATTGCTGTGAAATTTAATGGAACGACTACTTGTGGGAATTTTAATTCCGAAAATTTGTTCAAGGACACGAATTGTGGGGATATGTTGATGGCTCCAATAAGAAACCATTAACAACAATTCCGATGCTCTTGACAGATGGACCACAGAAAATGCAAGGGTTGATAGTTGGATTCTCAATTTTGTTACCCATCCATTGCGATCGATCTCAGACCTTTTGAAAGAGCAGCTTATATGCAGGGTTATTTACAATAAGTATATCATCAGGAGAATGATGCTCGCTGTTTCCAGTTGGAATATGATATTGCTGAATACAATGGAGGAGACAATATTGTGCAAGACTAGAACTCTGGATTCATGATACTATGGATAGAATATCCATCTCTTCTTTCTGCTAGTATTCTTGTCGGCTCCGTGGGTCTTATGCAACAAATTCATGAGTCCACTAAGCACCATCAATTTTTTATGAAATTGAGGTGAGACTGTGAGCTTGTTCGTGAAGGTTTATCAAATCAGATCCCACCCCTTTCTCTAGATACCTGCTTACAAGAATGTATTCATGAAGAGCAAAGGTGCAAGTCCCAAACAATATTAGACTTAAAGCAGGATGGTTGAAGTAGATACTTGCTTCTAAAATGCTTTGTAACCGATGAATGCCAACAAGATTGAAGGGAAAATTTTACAAGAAAGCGATTAGACCAGCTATGACCTATGGAGCGGAATGTTGGTCAATCAAGAAGCAACATATGCACAAAATGGATGCAGTAGAGAAGAGAATGTTGACATGGATGTGTGGTAAAACTAGGAAGAAAAATATTAGAAATGAGCGTTTTCGAGAGCATTTAGGGGTAGCAACAATAGAGGATAAAATTAGAGAAACCCATTTGAGATGGTTTGGACATGTCCAACGTAAGCCGGCAACGGCGCTATTAAGGAAAAGTTTGGCCATGAAGGCTGATGCCCACCAAGGGGAAGGGGTAGGCCAGGGATGGAGGCAGTAAAAATAGATGTGAAGAAGTGTAACTTATCTGAGGATTTGGCTCAAGATAGATTGGAATGGAGAACCAGAATTCATATAACCGACCCCAACATAGTTGGGACAAGGCTTTGATGATGATGAAGAAGTTCGTTTCTCTCCCTAACACTAGTGCCAGTGAATATGACAAAAGAGAGAAGGAACTTATCAAAAAGACAGTGCTTTCCATCTAATAAAATGGGACAATATGCAAACAATTACAAGAAAGGAAAGATGTGCAACTACTATAAGAAGCCAAGGCATGTTTTCTTAGTGTCATAGAAGTCCGCAAAATCGCCCAGCCAATGCCTTTCAGGCCATAGCATCCTCACAAGATGGTTCTTCAGCTGTTCCCAACTCTGATGGAGCTGATAAATCGCGCACTCCAGAGATGATGCAATAGATTTTTCATAACTCTCTTACGTATGTCATTTTTGCCGTGGGATTCTCAAGTAAAACTATTACTTCTGAATGGTATGTAAAATATGGGCCAAGTCATCATATGAAAAACCCATCAAACCTTTTGGACATCCTACAGCACTATAGTACCTATATTAATCATATTCAAACTGTTCATGGGGGACATATACTGGTAATCTTTCTTCTGGCTCCATCAAATTGAACAATGTTCTGTTTTCCCCAAACCATACTGCAAATGTTCTCTGTCAGTCAACCTGTTGATAATAATTACTAAGTGTCCTTTTTCCCATGATGGTTTTCTTCTGCAGGTACACGAAACTGGGCAACTGACTGTGAGGGGGCATTGGAAAAGGCAACTTTTTCCAATAAAATTGTGAGGGAGCATCTCCGTTAGTGTTCCTGTTAAGCGTCTCTGATTATAAGCAATCTTTTCCGCTAATTCATGGCATCGAAGACTGGGCATTCAAATTTCAAAAAATAAATAGATATGTTGAACTCCAGTGTGATTAATAACATGTTTTCATTTACTTCTCATGACTCTGTTAGTAATAGTTGCATGGTTTAAAGTTCCAGTCTCGGTCGCTGTCGCGGTCAACCCAGAAAAAAAATATACGACGTGACATCGCGAAGCGGTTCATAGTTGTCACAGTCCATCGTACCATGAACTTTTTCCAAAAGCAAGAAAAAATTATCCCAAAAAATCCGGAGTACTGGAAAATGATAGAAAGCAAAAAACTTTCATTAGTATTTAGTACACACGATAAACCAAAATATCGGTCCCAACGTCATAACATCCTATATTGTTGTTTTGTCAGAAATTGTTCAAAGTTAGTTGAAATTTAATGATAGTCTCACATGTATATGTTAAAAGTACTAAGCTCAAAATCACTAAATCTAAAAGAAACTAAAAGTCTACAGCCAAATCTAGCTTAATGTGAGGCCTTGGTTGCATTTATTTCGCCCTTATAAAATTTTTAAAAAAAAATCATAAGTGAGCTAAAAATCAAGAAAAATTCAGGGAAAAAAATGTTCTCAAGATTTTGAAAATTTGCCCCAAAACTCAAGATTCAACATATTCTCATTATTCCTAATGCATTTTGAGAAAGAATCTGTAAAAAAATGAAAACTAAACTCAAAATGCTTACCTAAACTCAATTGATTGAGTTCTTTGATTTTTTCACAATGAAATCCTCTCAAATTGTGAGATTCCAGTGAGAAATGGTGAAAAAGAAGGGAAGGTGAAATTGGGGCTCTTGCTGCTTAGACTGAGCCTAGAGGAATAAAAGAAGAGAAGGGTTTTAATGTCCACGGCCAATATTGGAGAATACAGACCAATATTTTGAAAATATTGGCTGCAATATTGGTTTCGGCCAATATTTTGAAAATATCGGCCAAAAAGGACCGATAGTTTGTAGATATTTTGTCCCACCACTACTGAGACCGATACACATCAAAATATCAATTCGGTAGTGGGTAATATCAATACATATTGGTAGATACGTACCCATATCGGTCAATATTTTAAACCATGGATAGTTGTTGGATGGGAAACGGTAAGCCACTACCTTTTCCTCTTCATTATTCTACTACCAAAGCAGGCTTTGATTTGGTATACTAATGTCTGGGGTCAAGCACCTGTTCTCTCCAGACATGGGCATAAATATTTTGTTACATTAATTGATGATTACAATATAGCTATACTCAGGTTTATGTTTTCAACACTCGTGCTAATGTTTTTCATATTTTTCAAAATTGTTATGTACATCGAAAATAAATTCACAACTACCATCAAGACTTTGACATCCGATTCAAGGGAAGGATATACACTCAACAATCTCAATGTTCTTGTCCTTACACTCAACAACAGAATGGGGTTACAGAAAGAAAGAATCAACATATACTTTCCACATGCCATGCTTTACTCATTTATTCCTTTCTGCCTTCTGTTTTTTGGGTTGAGGCGGTTCACAAAGCTGTTTACTTGATTAACAAATAATTCACTTCAATTTTGAATAATCATTCTCCTTACTCACGTCTCTTCAATTCCCATCCTAACGATAGCATGCTACATACATCTGGATGCATTTGTTATGTTATTCTACCTCCTCATGAGCGTATCAAATTGATTTTACAAATTGCAAAATGTGTTTTTTACGGTCATGGAGATACCCAAAAGGGTTTTATTTGTTATGATCTGTCAATAAGAAATCTTATATTTATCGTGTTTTCTTTGTTGAACAAATTTTATATTTATATTTACATCCCAAAATGGCTTTATTTGTTATGTTCATCATCAACTTCGTCTTTTTTTCTTATCTTTCCTCCTTTTGTCTGCTACTCCTGTACATGAAAAATTTTATACAAAGTGTGTGCCAGCCATGGTTCAAAATCGCGGTATCAACCAGGACAAAAAACCAATATCATATTGGTATCGGTCGTGGTTATCGGTCCGTCGCGATGTAATAACAAAAAAAATTTGCAAAAATATCCAAAATTAATCTGCAAAAATATTTGCAAAAATATCCAAAAAAAATCCAGAATATTAGAATATGCTAGAAACCAATTTTTTTTTTCAATTAGTAATAACAATAAATCAAAAAATCGGTCACCTTAAGTCATGAGTCCGGTCTGTGTCGCTGACTCGCTGTCTTATTGTAGTGAAATTCCCAAAAAAATGATATAATATAATACAAATATTAAAAAATCTGAAAATAAAAGAATTAAGAAAAAAAACGCAAAATCATGTGTATGAGTAGACTATAGATCTATCATCTACACATTATTAATAAGCCATTAGTATTTAGAGTATCATAAATACTCTAACAACAATTATTTTTAGACAAAGTAGAAAATTTTAAAAAATCATTTTTAAAACCTTAAATATATAGATCTTGCATAAAAGTATGTAGATCAATCATTTACACACCATACAATGATCATGAATCATTAAAAGAACATATTTATGGTGAAATCCCCAAAAAATGATATATTATAATTTAAATATTAAAAAATCCGAAAATAAAAGAATTAAAAAAAGAAAAGCAAAATCATGTGTATGAGTAGATCTATCATCTACACACTATTAATAAGCCATTAGTATTTAGTATCATAAATACTCCAACAATTAATTTTTTTTAAAAGTAGAAGATTTAAAAAAAAAAAAAAAAAAAAGATTCTACACCCAAAATCATATATATGAGTAGATCTAGTATGGAAGTGTGTAGATCTAAGAGAAGAACACGATCCTACCGTGCCTTAGTTTCTTTCTTGGTCTAGAGGTGAATTGCTCCTACCGTGACGCAGCGTAGGAAAGGGAGAGGAGCCAACGGGCTTATCTCCAAGCCAAAGGCTTACGGATAGGGATCCATAGGATAAAAAATGTCTTGGTCTCACACAATAGACAAATAATTGAGAGAAAAATCTCAATGAAGAAATTTTATTGATCACTGAACTTGTCCCTAGGGAGGGTTTACAATCCTTTATATAGACTTATACACTAACCTATTCTTGGAAGCAATTCTAATTAAAACAAACACTAAATCAAATAAGATAAACTTTCTAATTAATCTTATAATTATTCCTAAAATTCAGATACTACTAAAAATAGGAAAAGTCTTACACGATCTGAAGATTCTCTTTATGTGGGCTTTAGTAGCTTGAGCCCAATGGGTTGGCCGATCATGGATCTGGCCTGCATCAAACCGAGGGATTGTGCTTACTCTAACAAAACAAATAAAAGAACTGACTGCTCTAGCTCGACCCATTTCTGTTAAGCCTGTGGAAACACCACGGAGGTCAATATCAAATATCATAAAAACTCAGGCAGTTATATTTCCTGACCGCACTCTATATCTGAGCAGTCTAATTTAGTCGACATTCACCCGTCCCCATATTTCATATATTTTGTACATTGTTAGCCAGTTCATGCCAGATCCACGATGACAACATTTACTGGTTGGTCTACAAACACTGATTTGGCCGGTTGTCCCGACTCGTGAAGATCCATTTCTTGGAAATGCACGTGGGATGATTTCCAAATCTTCAACAGAGGCTGAATATTGTGCTATGTCTTAAGCATGTTCCAAAATCATTTGGCTTGTTGGACTTCTCAAAGAGCTAGGTATCAAAGTCTACTCCCATTTCTCTTCATGTGGATAATGCAGGTGCATTTCAGATTACACTCAATCCAGTCTACCATGAGTGAATAAAGCAATTGAAGTTGACTGTCACTTTATTCAGGAAAGGCTCCAGGACAACCTTTTGACTCTTCCTCATGTTCCATCATCTCATCAACTTGCATACACTTACTAAAGATATGACAAGAGACCAACATCAGCTTCTCATATCCAAATTGATGCTTCTTAATCTGCATCAGTTTAAGGGGGAATGCGAAGGAACATAGAAAATAGTACTCTCATAGACCACCAATTATTCCTTAGTGTATACTTTGATATACACACCTTCGGAGCATCATATTGATTAGGAAGCCAAATTGGTTCTTGATTTATTGTTATCAATTCTAGATTCCAAAATACTACCTTCTTATTTATTGACTCTGAAATACCACGTCATCACCACGAACTTCCATCCCTTGAGTAGCAGCAGCAACTGGAGATAGCAAAATTATCCCATGCTTCACCGATGACGAAGACCATACTTGAACAGCGATGAAAGACCATCCTTCTCATATAGATATAGGCTGTCAGGCATCCCACCTCAACCAGTACTTGATAGTAAACATCAAGAGATCCATTCATACATACAATAGATTCGAGTTACCAATGCAAGGGATTTATTCATGCTTATTTCGATCAACATGCCGATCAACATGCCCAAGCCTAGATGAAAAATGTATTAATGGGGTGTAAGTTAACAAAATATTTTATTTTATTTTATTTTATTTTTTAATGGCTACTTCCATTAAAGAGAAAAGCAAGCAAATTAACAAAATATTTATTCATGGGCAAAACAATAATAACTGACATTTCAAACTTGTAGACACAAGCAGATACAAATGAACACTTGTTCAATCCAATTAAAAATAATGTCCGGACTTTCAAAGCCAGAGAAAAAAAAGCAACCACAGATCATATGCACATAAATTGGGAAATATAAAATTCTACAGATCAACTTATAAGCCGCAACCATAAATAATATAAAACAGAAACAATGTTTTACAGTGGCAAATGATAGTAGAACCTACAAAAATTAAAAAAAATTAAAATTAAAATTAAAAAAGTAAGTAAAGACAATAGCACATCTCTAGGCTATACTGGATGAATTTTTCAACTTTAGTATACCTGCCCAACCTCCACAGCTTGTAGTAACCTTTCTTCTGTAAGAAAATCACAATAACCCTGCAAAGGGAAAATTATACACCTCTGAACTAGCTCCACAAGAATAACAATAACTACAATCAACTCTCATTCTTCACAATATAATAAGTAGATTATAGTAGTCGTCTTCTACTGTCAGCTTTTCTTGTGCTGGGTGGAATGAAATCAAACTCATGCCTGAACCATGTAAGCCCAATCCCCAATATCACAAGCATAAGCTTGACAACCATTCTTAAGTTATTATATTAGTTGCATGGTGCAATAAATCCAATCTAACTAACAGCTAGACATCATAGATGAAACTATTCGTGCCTTCTGTGGTTTTGGATATGTGCAGCGGAAGTCAATTCCAGAAAAAATTAAAAACGAAATAAAAAAAAAAACAGTTAGTAATGAACCTCTATCATCAGTATGCCACTATCTGACCCAGCAAGCATCAAGTCCAATTTGGACGACTCCATCTCTTTGGTAGTTGGGTTGACAATAAATTTATCATTAATCAGACCCACTCGAACTCCAGCAATTGGTTTGGAGTTGGGCACTTCAGAAAGGGCTCTGCATTGTTTGTTAAAGCTATAAGAAAAGATATGATATTGCTAAAAAGCTAAAAGAATACACACACACGGACGACATGCTGATAGTGACTTACACTGCTATACCAGCTGCTGTGATCGCCAAAGAATCAGGAGAGTGCAAGCCATCATAGCTTAATACCTATTATTCGAAGGGAATCAAAGACTAATAGGTATCCAGATAATGTCCAAAAATGATTACATGCATTTGATAATGGTACTGTGTGGACAGCTTTCCACCTCGAGCATTTGCAAATTGCAATGCAGTGCAGATTATGGAAAATATGACAAGTGATAATTGCTTCTTTGATATAAAGACGAGGAACAAACAAAGGATAAATACTAAATATTTCATATTTTAGACACAGAAATGATTAAGCTTGCCAATTAGAAAGAAAACACTGGCTTTTGCGGCAAGCTACTAAAGTTATACTTCTCTATTATCATTGAGTTCAATCTCTAACCTTTTTTTTTTATTTATTTGGATAGGTAAAGTAACTCAAACCTGACTCAAACCCACAACATCAATGTTCAAACAATAAGCACCTTTTCAAATGTGCTTGGGGCTGTTGTCATAAGCACTTAACTAGTATGAAAAGAAGATAGAACTGATACAATAGCTGAGCAGTTGCATGACGACACATATTGACTAAGACCAAATACAATACCAAAAGACTACTTTGAGTCTATGACAATGAGTCCATTAAGATTAACATGACTAACCTTTTAGAACAAAGTGGTAGTAAATAAATAAATAAATAAAGATTAAAGAATAGTAAGTACTCTCAATATGACATGGTGAGAAGATGAATTGTTGTTTCATCATTTATCATTTGCCGTAACCATATCCCATCTAATCAATGAGCCCAGTGCTACTTTTCTCAAAGTAGAACTGAAATTTGGTCTGGCAATTTTTTAAGACCAACTTCCCTCTCTGAAAATGATATCCAAATCCCATTCCTGTGGTCCTCAGGTTCCCCATGAAAATGCAATGAAACTTTAATTTAAGGGCCTGTTTGGCATTGTTCGGGTGTATTTCCTGATTAGGTGCTGACGTCAGGTTGTTCTGAGATGGGCTTGTGCTGAGACTGGTGTTGAAACATGTCTGCAGAGAATATGCTGTCCAAAACTCGTTTGGTAAAATTATAGCAGTTTTCTTCTAATGATGGCAACACAGTTGACTCTTGAATTTAAATCTATTACTGTTGTAAATGAGACATACCTTTAGAAATTACAACGTGGAGCATACTTGTAGAAATTAACACATGGGGCCCACCTCCATATGATTTCCAATGTGTGTTCACCTCTATAGAAGATCTCAATGATTAATATTTGCCTGTTTTGGTCAAACTGGGGATTGACCAATGACATACAAGTGATGTGCATCCTTTAATCTTTAGAGATCATGTCTTGGATGGGTTGGATCAGTCCTAGAATAAATAATTTAACAAGCCTTATATGAGCCCTATGTATGATATGTATGTATGTGTATATATGACATACACAAGAGTGGCCTCTCCTCAACACAGAACAAGCACATTGTGCCTATGCGCAGAACGTGCAGAGTCACTGTGGCCCACTCTTGATGATCAAATAAGGTGTTAAATTATTAAATGCTCCTACCATTTATACCTGTCCTATATCATGAAGCATATCCAATTTAGGTAAAAAACTTAGCAAAATCATGTGCATCAATGGTGTGATCATTGGTCATAAGTTGGTTAGATCAACATGGAATTAACAAATTAAGAATTATACATATATCTAATATGTAATCATCAAACTAAGAATGGGAGGGGCCATGAGGTCTGAGAAAGAGAGAGAGAGAGAGAGAGAGGGAGAGAGGGAGGAGGAGGAGGAATGGGATTGTAGACAGCAAGCAGGCGAAAAAGAAGAGACGTGATTGCGCCAGCTGGTTGTAAGATCCGTGGCCCACCTATCAAAAACAGGTTGGTATTTCGATGGCAAGTTCTCCCTTGGGGACTGGGCGTGCTGATATGCACTTCATCCCACATCAGAAGCAGACAAGTCCAGAGCCTGGGCTTAAGTACTCATAGTTACCTCCACTTCAATAGCTAGCTTTTCTGATGGGTAAGGCCCGTGACATTACACTGGTTGTTCCAAATAAAAAATGAAGTTGAATTGTTTTTCATTTCTTGCTCCAGTGGGTCAAATATTTTGGGATTGTTCCTGTAAATCAGAATTTGGAACAGTAATTACACTTACCAAACATGTTTCGCAGAGTCTTATCTTGTGGGAACATGGGACCGTCCCATAGAAATGATGCCAAACAGCCCACCCCTTCAAGGGCGGATTCAAGGTTTTAGATCCCAATGCCAAATTGCCAATCCTCTGCCAGTTGGGACTTGCGACAAAGGCAAGTTGATGCCGCCATGCCATCTTTGCCGAACCAGTACGGGCATGAAGGTCTTTCAAAAAAATTCAAAATAAAAGAAAATAAAGAAATAATAGGAAAAGGCTAAAATGTGTATGGTGATCGAATTATATCTTAAATTAACTACAGAGAAAATTAGTTTTACACCGCCATGCCTCTTTATAGCTAATGGAAGGATCATTTGAACATAAAAGGGCACCAAGTTACCAATGCATAAATTATTATTACATTAAAATAACAAACCGCAAATGATAACATTAACAACGGTGGGGCTTATGAGGGCAACCAATTCTTCAGTACCACATTGATTTTCAGATTGGCTCAAACCAATCTTGATCTATCTTGATCATCATTACCATAAACTCTACTCTTTATTAAATAATTAGGGAAATGAAATGGATAAAAGATCTATATTGTCAAACAACTCCTCTAGCTCCATCACCATACTAATAAGTACTAACTCACTTGTGACATTGATCATTAATCTCATACTATTCACCACCATAATAGTACTATGTGTAGGTCCCATTATCTGCATGTAATGAGTACAAAAATTTGGATACTTTCGAGAAAAAGTTAAGGGTTTACTTGTGATTATGAAGGGTTTACTTGTGATTATGGGTCAATACTCAATAGATTAATATGTAATTATGAGAAAACATTTGCCTGGATTAGGATTATATTAAAGTTGTGTTATATCAGGCTAGTAAGTATTATTATGTGATTAGAGTTTCCTAGTAGTCTGTCTCCTATACATCTCCTAGTTTGAGTTGGTATCTTCAGTTGCACTTTTAAAAAATCATTTGCTATGTTCAATAAAAAAAAATATCAAAGAATTTTGTCAAAATGTAGTTCTAAATTTTAACTTAGTATCAGATCTTAGGTTAAGGTTAAGTTTAGGTTCGGCAACAGATTTCCAAAATCATCTTCTTCCAAAACCAAAGTCACCATTGTTGTTGGTGCTGTCAACATCAATTACCGAGAGAGGTTCGCACTAATGAAGATGAGATCCACACATTAGAAGGACGATCAAAATAATACAATGGTGTACAAGAGTTCTCTTTATAATCATACGCACATTCGTCAAGCCTCTCAAATTTGTATTTTTTATCAAGCTGCAAAATCCTTATGTTTTTGAAAGAGATCACGAACTGCCAACTCTGACATGCTAAGAAAAGAGTATGATGCAAAAGTGACGGACTTTACAGACAGACAGTGACCACCAGTAAAGCACAATAGACATTTGGCAAAACATCAAATGAGATCAAAGGGGTCATATTTATTGAGAACAATCACAAGTCAGCCACGTCAACAAAAGTCAAATCTAACATTTATGAACTTCTTCAAATAAAGGAGGAGAAACTTTTGTAAACAAATCAAAGCTGTGCAACAGAAGAATGGTGAACCATTCAGCAAATCTAATTAACGACTAGAACTAAATAGTAAGCAATCTATTAAATCCAACTAGATGCAATCAAAGAACAAGAAAATACCTTTTGCAGAAAAACCAAGAAAAAGAAAAGAAAATTCATCTGGTTGTTTGGTAAGAAATTAAAGGCTGTGATTAAGAGAAATAGAGTAATTAATGACCCACATAAACACACAGAACTACTGCCCCTTCCACCCTCAGGCAGCATTCCAAATTAGCAAATAGATTGTGTTACAATTCAGATTCTGCCAAAAAGCCAGTGGCCCAGCACACACCTACCCTGGACTTTCCAGTTTCCACACAGATGTGTAACCAAACAGCCCTTAAAACACAGGTATAAGAAGATATCCTTAGGCATGTAGGTCAGCTTTACACGTCAGAAACATGCAAAAGTTTGCAGGGGTTTTTTTATTTTTCTTTTTTTCTTTTTTATTTTTTTTGAAAGGAAAGCATAAGGTTTCAGGCTTTCAAATACAGAAGGTCTTCAAGATTATTTTGTGAAGACACTTAATTCCGCATGGTTCTCAGTACACCATAACTCTAGAGGTCCACCATTGTTTTATAGTCCTCAATGTATCATACACTTTCTTAGCTTGATAAAGTTGCTCAAACCTCCTTGTATTACTATAGATAAGCCAGTTTCCTTTTTTGTATGTGTGTGTTGATTACATATATGGTGGTTGGGATCATTAATCCACCACAACTACTTCTCCAAATCTTTTGTGATTTCTAGAGTAATTTCATGGTATCAGAGCTTAGGCGCCGCTCTTTGTCTGGTTCAATCCAAGTAGTCTCGCATTCTGTCAGTAAGAGTGGTGGGCCATTTTTCTGTTGAGAAATTTTCAGATCAGTTCTCATCCAGCATGGGTTCCACCAAGCTGCTGTAATAGCTTGTTGTCCCTCTTTATCTGCTTTCTTTTCAATCAAATCAGCCAAAACAGATCCCTAGATTGGTTGACACTTCTCAAATCGATCAACACTGTGCTCTGTTCTCATCTAGTGTGAGGTCCACAAAGCTGCTATCAAAGCCTTTTTCCTCCTAACCTTCCTTCTCTTCACTCAAATGCACAAAACAGAACTCCAGCAACAGTCGGTTGATACTGTGCTCAGGCAGCAACTGTGGCCAAACCAGCTGGGCCCATCTTAGATCACAGATCTTCAAGATACTGCAGGATATTGGTCGCCCATCCCAGAGGTATCTCTGGTTAAAGTTTGAGCCCAAAAGGACTCCGTTTGGCTGGGTTTTCAGGCCCTTTTGTGGGTCGGCAGTTTTCTGTACCCGATTTCATCACTGCCGTTGGATCTTCTTGATTACTTTTAGATTTGCTTCAAATCTGAAGACGACGTGTGCCACTCATGTGCGAACATAACCTGGAACTTTGATCAGCGAAAATAAGTCATCTTGTACCTTTTTCCGGCTGCCTGAACAGGACGTCCAGACTCAGATTTTTTTTTTTTTTTTTTTTTTTTTTTTTGCACTGTTATGGTTATATTAGGGCTATTTACTGCAATTGTTGAGTACTGTGAGTCCCTCTGCATTTTTATGCACTGTTCTGGTTATATTTGAGCTATCATGGCTACCGATCACACAAAAGTCATCCTTGTTCGATGGATGGGACAAACTATGCCTATTGGGCCCAACTCATGACTATTACTTTGAAAGAAAAGAAGCTCTGGAAATATGTTTCCACCGAAGTAGAGAAACCCACAGATCCTACTAAGGAAGAAGAGTGGGAATCAGACATGGGCAAAATTAACTCTTGGTTAGCAAACTCCGTAGGCCCCACCATTGGCTTTCAGCTTGCCAAATTTTCTTATCCCAAAGATGCTTGAGAATATTCAGCCTGTCCCTATGTCCTAACCAACTCCGCTAAGATATATCATTTGGAGAGGGAACTTCGGAATGCTCAACAACGCCATGACTCAATTCATGCCTTTTATGTGAAAATGACGACTTTCGGGGCCAGTTGTCATTTATGGAGCCACAGTTCACTTCTGCCGCTGACTCTACCACCTTTGAAACCTACGGTCAAGAAACTAGGCTTGTCCAACTCCTGATGGCACCCCATCCTGAATATGAGCATATTAGAAGTATGCTTTTGCATCAGTCTCCTCTTCCCTCAGTTGATATGGCCAGTGGCAGACCCAGGATTTCTGTTTGGGCGGTGCGAATGATGGTCAATCGAAAAAGTTAAACATTCTTTTGTTGTTTCTTCTTTACATTTACAATAGAAAAAGAGAAACTGAAATTTATATCAATAAATTTTCATATAAACCTAGTAACAAACAGTTTTAGATCATCACAAAACCTTTTTTCCAAGGCAATTTTGATGAATCTCCATATAAGCAAAGTAACAGACAGTTGCAAACCACCACAGAGCAACAAAAATAGCGAGCACAAACTTGAAACTCAAGAGATCGATCAAGATCCAAATCTAGTAGATTCAGATAACCCGACAATTTGAAGAAGAGGGTAACTTCGAATGCGAGGACTCTTGAAAAATCAATGCATGTGAGAAAAACACACAAGAACAGAAATCAATCAAGTTTTTTAGCAGAAAATATATGGATTCAAGTAGCAGAAGAGGAGAAATAGATGAAAAAGATTATGGATTTCGATTCCTTACAATATGAAGAGATCGATCAAAGCTTTTCACAACGATCGAGAGAGTTTGAGAGAGATGAGAATGTCAGCCTTCAAGAATCTCGGCAGTGAATACCATAGAGAAGAAGGTTTTGTCGTCCTTCGTTACTTTTGACCCATGTCGACGAGAATCCAGGAGAGAGAAGGCCAGAGAGAATCAAAGACATTGCAACTGCCGATTTGCAGCTTCGATTACGATGGAGATTGGAAAGGGGTTTAGATGTAGAGGAAAAAAGGCCAGAGAGAATCAAAGACATTGCAACTGCTGATTTGCAGCTTCGATGACGATGGAGATTGGAAAGGGGTTTAGATGTAGAGGAAAAAGGGTTCTACCGATTGGAAAATGGGGGTTTTCAAACGAACTGTAGGGCTTGGCAGGGGCATTGTAAGTTATCATTTACATTTAAGTGGGCATGATGGGCTTTTCACTGGGGCATGGGCATATGGCTCATAGCCCACTAAGGAGTTTTCCAAATCTCACCTGGGGCGACCGCACCCATATTGCACGACATAGGTCTGCCCCTGGACATGGCTCAGTTGATATGGAATTATCTAAACTGCTATCAGAAGAGCAAACAGAGTCTTCTCTTGCCACCAAGACAACCACAGATGGGGATCATGTACTTGTTTCTGCCTCACCTACCTCACAGCCTGGACTTCTTGGACCGCCTCGTTATTAAGGTGGACCCTCTGCCATTTGCAATTATTGCAAAAAGGAAAGGAGACCGGAAATAGGACTGTCCTGTTCGACCGAGAGGTCCATCTCTACGACCTGGTTATCTTCGGCATCATCTACAGATGGGGCCTCCACATACGGCCCTTTCTACTTCCGCTGATGCTCCTACCTCTTCAGATCTCGCAACTCAGATTCAGTCCATCATTGCCGAGCAGCTCCAACAAATGATGATATCCTCTGGCTCTGGGTCTTCAGCTTCTCAGTCTTCAGCAACTTTGCCCGCCACTGCTTCCTTCTCTCTCAAAGGTAACAAAGCGATCCCAAGGATATTTGACTCTGGTGCCTCTAGTCATATGACCTTTGATGCCTCACTTCTTACTCATACCTACTCACTCTCATTTCCTCATTTCATTTATACTACTGACAGCTCCCAACTTCCTGTTGCTAAAATAGGATCTATCACTACTGGTTTGCTTTCTATTTCCATCGTTCTTTTTGTCCCTAATTTATCTATGAATCTTTTCTCAGTCAGCTTGCCCAAGATGGATATATCACTACGTTTTCCTCCTCTGGATGTTCTGTACGGGATCCATCAACAGGTAGCCAGATTGGGATGGGGCATAAATCAGGCGGCTTGTTTTCTTTCGATTTTCTTCGCTTGCCTCATCCACCTGCTATGGCTGCTATTGCTGGGGATTGTCTTTCTTTATTTCGTCTTTGGCATTCTAGATTAGGCCATCTCTCTGTTACTTGTTTAAGACAATTAATTTCTTCTGGTAGTCTGGGAAATGTAACTTTTAAGACTTATCTGATTGTTTAAGTTGTCGTGTTTCCAAATCTATCATTTTACTCTTTCATCGAAGCACTACTCACACTACACATGCTTTTGACTTAGTACACTGATATTTGGGGACCAGCCTCCCAACCCACCTTATGTTCTGTTTATTGATGATTATACAAGATATACATGGGTATATTTAATGAAACATAAGCACGAACTGTATGACATATACGTTTCCTTTGCTCACATGACATGATTGAAACTCGATTCTCTACCAAAATTAAAATTTTCAGGTCTGTGCCAAATCTGAACTCCAGTGACTCCTACATATGGCAAGAATATTCAGGAGCAAATAAATAAACTTCATCTAGCCGTAGATTTCCCAAACATGTCCACGAATATAATCCAAGAAAGCCATCAACTAGTTACGCAACACCTAAATCACATACAAATCCAAAGTATGCACAAAGGACATGTGTCAAAAGCGAGATTGCAGATCCAACACCTGCTCCATAGCATAACATCAAGGGAAGCGAACTCAGTGGCCGAAATGATAAGTTTCTTTCCTTTAAAAAAACTCAAAACATAACTAGAGTGACATTGGTGAACAGCTCTAAAAATGAATAATTAAAATAGAAAAATAAATAGAATCTTAACCCTTCCACCTAAGCATCCTAATCATACCATTGCAACTATTAAGAAATTTAAACAAAACTAACTGGAGTTTTCTACTTAAAAGTAAGATCAGGAGTCATAAACCTCCTTTTCCTTTTTAACCAAAGAACAGCATCCTTACTTATCTAAATGAAGAATTACTGCATCATGTGGAATATCCACATATTTTCTTGACATATTCCGCTCCACATGTCATGTCAAATATTCAGTATTTGTGCAGGTCACACTTGCATCATAACGTGTCAAACTTTTGCACGGTCAGCACGATCGTTTTTTTTTTTATCTCTTCAATCCAACGAATCCACCAATTTCTCTAGCAGTCAGTGAAGCCTTGAAGAAAGAAACATTAGCATCTTTATTGACAATGAAATTATAAGATGCACAAATCAAATACACATTGCCATTCGACAGCAAAAATCAGAAGTGCTCATCAGGCCGACGGAAACTGATGACTTGCATAGTCAACAGTTTTCTTAGGTAGGTAACTTAAATGGACCCAATGTCCCAATCCCCATCCAGAAACAATCGTCCAACTTGAGTTGAAAAACACACAGCAGTCCGAACAAATCCAAAGCCTTACATCAGAAGTCATGATGATCACATGAGGATGAAATTTGGCCCAGCCATAGTTGCCTGTCATTTCCTTGCCCCCTACCCCAACACAAGAATCTTTTCTCCTTTCCCAAACAAAAATAAAATAAAAATACTCTCTCTGCTAGGAACACATTCAGAACCCCACAACTGGATTTGGCATTTGATAATAGCAACATGGGTCATTCAAGGAAATTCCTGTGTGTGGCACACATAACTTTTCACTGGTACATACACTAGACTAGACTCCTTATAGAGAAAATTAAGAGATTATAAACCTCACAAAAACAACCATAAAAATAACAAATACAATAATGACATTTTTAGAAAGAAATATCAGAGAAATTTCATAAACAATAATAAAAATTTCATCTACTAACACGAGTGACAAGATCCTGTAGCAGAGGTGGAGTGTAATTGACGAGGTTGTCAGCTCATACACTCCCTCTGAGAGAGAGAGAGAGAGAGAGAGGTGTCTTAAAGCTCATGCAAAACTTACTACAATCATATTCAAAGACAAATCAGTAGATTAAAGAATGTAGAATGTGAAGAAACTATATTAAACAAATTGCGTTTAAATGGAGATTGACTGGACAAACAAAAGATATGGACCCAGAAAACACAAAGTGGGATCCCACTAAGAGAGATGAGGTTGGTACCCATGATAATATCTGTGTTTCATGGTAGAAGCCCTTCAACATTGTTGGGCGCAAGGGTCTATCTATCAATCTGCAAACGAGAACCTGCATTCAAAACTTACAGTTTATCTCAACATTTCATAGGCATATGAATACAAATACTGCATACTTAGCATACAGACTCCATTGAAATCACTATATACAATTGCATGTATTTCTGTGTGCGCATCCCCATGTACTATGCACCACCTTTGGGCCTAGAATCTTCAGCAAAACTTCCACAATAGAAAAAGGGTACATCCTACCATCTAAATTCAATGTTGAGTGGTTCCTGTTCTCTTCGAAGATCCTTTTCTTGAACCAGTGATAAAATCCCTATCATTCCTAACACTTTGTATGGCAAATTTTGTGTGTGAAAATTAATTCAAAACAGCTTTATCTAAGGTCAGGTTTTAAATATCAATGGTCATTCTAATTGAAAAGATGTCAACATTGTCATGATGGCCCTCCAAGTTGTCTTGATGTCCTTTTCTTAAAACACCTTTCTTAATTAATGCCCTTGAGATTCAATCAACATTGCTCGAATCTCAAAGTTTAGTGGAAGATGATGCCAAAACTTTAAAACTCAAAAGGACAAAAGGGGTGTGTGCAGGTGGGTGGGTGTGGTTGGGGGTGTGGTTGAGGGTGGGGGAGTGGGGTAGATGATTAGAGGCTTAAAAAATAGAAAAACAATGCACTATCTCCTATGAACTTACGGTATGTAGTTTACATATGGAGAATGAATTTAAGTAACAATAGGCCATCCCACTTGGCTTTCTTAAGTCAATCTTTGAATACTTAGTTTTTTCAAAAAAATAGTTTTGATCTTCCAGAATCAGTTTGAATGACTTCAGATTAAAATTGCTCCCGATCAAAATGATAAATCCTCACATCTTTCTTGCTGAAAAAAAAATGCATGCACACGCACACACCCACACGCGCTCATAGACCCACACACACACGAGAGAGAGAGAGAGAGAGAGAGAGAGAGAGAGAGAGAGAGAGTCGTCACACCTCATGATCTTTGGCCCTCCCTTCGCGTTTGAAAAAACCGCCACTGAGATAATGCATAGTCAAATTGAAGTTAAAATTTTAAAAAGAATAATTAAAAATAACATACACATATTTGAAAGGATATTTTATATAAACCTGAGACGTGTGAAGTAAACCATACCTGGTCCGACCAGCTGCAGAAAACCGTTCTTGATAATTTACTGAGAGAGGGAAGAAATCAGAAGGCTCACTTGGAACATCATCTAAACAAACAGAAGTGTAGATAATCTACAAAAGAACAACAAAATATGGGTTTACTTGCGTGTGAATAGCACCATACCAGGTTCATAAAATGGAACTCCCTAACAAATTCACCAGTAACTTATAAAGAACAAGGAAAAGAAAACAATTAGAATGATATAAAATAGCAACAACAAACTGAAATTGAAATTTGCGTTTTCTCAAAGAACAATACATGCAGCTCCAAAAAACCGGAATTGATGTGTTGTTGACCACTAAAATAGAAGAAAAGGAGAGAAACAATTCGGATGTACAAAATGTCACCAGTATACTGAAACTGATATGTGTATTTTATCATAGAACCATACAATAAATAAAGCTACCAGAATTGATGTGTTGCTCTCATCTTATGCTGCGTCTAAAAAAGTATTGATTGTGTATTTAGATCATGTTCATAACATTTATCATGATAAACTGAATGCCAGGTAGTAAAATGCATGTTTCAGGGTCACCCTGGTTCTCCAAAGGGCTACAAACACTATTTAAAACTAGCAAAAACAGTTTACTTCAATGGATGTTACTTTCTTTGCGCATCTTTCTTTTTATTCTTCATGAGGTTCTCAGCTACAAAGTACATATCCATCTCAGGGGGAGGTTTCCACATATGTACTTGAATCTCCATCATATGTGTTCGATATTATTCAAATCATCGCACAACCAGCCTTTCCAGGTGATTTCATGTGCAACCAGAAGAAAGTTCCAACTTAAATTGGGAACTCAGATGTCACCCACATGTAGTAATCACACTCATTGCTGTCCCTTCAAAGTAGGTCTCAAATAATAACCAAAAACCAAGTGGCCCCATCATTAACAAGAACGTATTTTCTTCAAAGTTAGCTTCACAATGGACATGCTTATATGTCACGAAGCCAACTCTAAATTTAAGGCATTAGGTCAATGCTAAAACTAGAAACATCTCCCATGAGAAACTTAGAATCAATTTAAAAGTTTTCGCAACATCAATAATCCAAGAGAAAATACAATTAAGCCGAATTCATGTGTTCTATGTGGTTCAAATGGATTAAATAGCTATGCACATGTTTAGGTAGATTCCTCGGGAGCAAAATCTCCAATATATTTCATTCTATAACTTTCTCTCTTATTTTATTTTTATTTTTTGCATGGTATCTAAAGGGCGTTTATGAACACATAAACCTCCACCTCCATTCTAGAGGGACATCTTTAAATTTGTGTCATTGACTAAAAGCACTAACTTTTTTTCACAAATTAATTCTCCTTCTATGGAGAGAGCAGGAACTATTGTCATATCCGTAAGATCCAAACCGTACTAAATGTCAAGTGGTCCCTTGGCTGTAGTTCAACTGTTTAGGGATATGAGCATGGGAATAGATTGCTTGAGTTCAAATTCCTCATTTAGAAGAAAAACAGAAAGAAAGAAAATCGATTCAATGACTTTTGATAGATCCAACAACATAGACCTGGCTGGTTATTGCCAAAAATTAAAATAATTCCATCATCATCATCATCAAAGCCAAGCCGCCGCCGCCGCCCCCTAGTCGCAACACAGTAGGGAAGAATAGCCAACAGGCTAATCCCCAAGCCAAAGTCTTAAGGATAAGAATCCATAGCGATCAAAACCGTCTTGGTCTCACACCACAGACAGACCACCAAGAGAAATTCTCAAGGAGAGATTATCAATCAACTTGTTGAATGAAAGAGATTACAACACTTTATATAGGCATTGCTTTCCTAATTCTATTCTTGGAAACAACTCCAATTGAAATCAAATTCTAAATCCTAATATAAACTTTCCAATAAAATCAAATCTACATCCCTGAATTCTAGCTACTCATTATTTATTTAATTGGAAAAAACAGGAAAGACCCCTTATCTTGCACGATCTTGAACTTTTGATTTCTTTAATGGGCTTCAGTGGGCTTGGGCCCAATGGGCTGGCCAATCATACATCTAGCCTGCATCACAAACCCCTCTTGGAGAGAACTCGTGCTCTAGTTCGGTAGATGTCCTCCTAGGTCGAAGATCAATCGCACAAACTTTCAATTCTCTTGTTGATCTTCATACTCTTCATATGGCTTGGAAGCTTCACTCGATCTTTTGCTACAAGAAATTTTCAGATATTGCTCTTTTGATGATTGGATTTTGCTTAAAAGCATGATTGTAGAATCTGCAAAATCAAATTGCAATCACCAAGTGTCCATTGTTGATCTCCAATGACAAAGTCAATGTGAGCGACTTCAACGAATGGATCTTCTTCTGAACCATTTGGAATAATTGACTTATTTTCTGATGATCCAATCGGCTTGTCTGAAAGTAGAACTTCAATCAGATCCATCAGACGTTCATTTTCCTTACTAACCATATCCAAGTCTTCAACGTTCGCCCCTAATTTCTTTGCTGCATGTATCGTTTGATCATCACTAGCCACGGAAAGAATATCAGGCCCATTGTCTTCTAATTCTTATGAAGTATCATCCATGTTAGGATTGCTACATGATGTCTCATCTAAATTTGGCACGACGCCTGCCATTCATAGAACTTTTTCTCAATGTTAGCCTTGATATTTGTTTTTTCTTTTGACTCTTCCATTGGCTTTTCAATTGAAGGTGATGATGGAGATGGGGATGTTGTCAGTTGCAATGGAATGAGGGAAACCCATCTTCCCTTCCACGAGAAAGAATATATATTCTTCTCTTTGTCGTGTTGCACTTCCCGATAAAAAAGCCATGGTCGTCCCAAAAAAAAAAAAATATATGAGTTATATTCATAGGGATCACATCACACCAAATTGTCTTCATAACCACTAATCTTAAAAGATACCAGACATGTATGACTCACAAGAATGAGAAAACCATTAGACCATGTGACTTTGTGGGGTTTAGCTAGCTTCTCAGTTGGCCAATGAACTTTGTCAATAACCTCTTATGCAATAAGAGGTTATTGCACTATCATTGTCAATGACCAAATTAGCTAACCTATCTTTGCACTTTATTCATGCCCGGAATATCAATCTGTTTCCATTCTACGTTTTTCTTTTCATTGGTGGTGAGTAGTCGACATGTGACAAGTGTGTGATTATTCTCTCCATCAAAATGTGATTCAACAATATGAGCTCTTCGTTTGAAATCTCCAACTTGAAAATTTGATGGTCTTCCAATAGGCTTCAAATTGACTTTCACCGACGGGGAGAATGGATCTCGACCACGTACATATTTATCCTCAAGTAGCAATTTCATCTCATTCCTTGTCGGTGGATGTTGATACAATTGACATTCTACTCCTTTCCACCATTGTTGTGCATCTCTATGAAGTTTTCTTTTGGCATAATCTCAACATGAATTACCTTTTAATTGATGCCAAGTAAAATACTCTTCGAGTACTTTAACCCAATTCAAGATGTTTGGATCTCTATGTCCATTAAAAAATGAAACTTCAGAAGGTTTTCGATGAAACATGCTTTAAATTGTACCTTGACAATCAATGGCAAGTGATGGACTGTTTGCTACTTGATAATGTTGAATGGAGCGACTGCACACCTGAATGGGCCAGGTTGAGCAAACCGGACCTGGCTTGCAAATAAGGCGAGGAACAGAATGCAAGTCTGCCGGATCCAATCTGGGCTACAAGTTCTGGCCTATAGCTCATGCTCTTCTTTTCTTTTCTTTTCTTTTTTTTAAATTCCTCTAGCGTTCGGTCGGATCTTACCCAAATACGAAGGAACCAAAGGAATTGGGCCCGGTTGGCACGTGTCAAAGGAGACGACACGTGAGGCCCTTTTGACTCTCCCTCGACTTTGATGCAACACCGAAATACAAAGGGGCTTTTTCAGGCCTTTTTTCGTTTTTGTTTTTGTGCTTTCCACAACCGGAAGTTGAGGCAAAATTGACAGTTAGGGCCTCGGTGTTGATGGTGGTGGATGCAAGCGATGGCATTGCCGATGACGACAATGGTGGAGATGATGATGATCAACAGTGAATGGTACGAAGAAGTTCCAGTGACTGGGTTAGAAACTAGGTACGCACCTTCTCTTTTTCTCACTCCTCTGCTCGTCTTCTACTATTCCTTTTCTTTTTTTTCAAGGTTGGGATTCTGGGAGGCTGCGGATTGGCTGGTATGTGTGGGGTTGAGTTCGAAAAGGGGGAATGGTGTTTGAGGATGGGGATGGATTAGGGTTTGGGTAAAGTGGGAGAATGGTGGTTTATGGTTTCGGGAAATTTGGGATTCTTAATTGAGTTTTGGGAGATTGGGGATTGGGTTTCGGTCTTTGGGTATTTTTGAGATTTGGGTTTGATTGGGAGCCGTAGATAGTTTTATATGGTTAGACGAGTTGTAGGGTTTAAAAAAAAAGCAGGGAAATTGGGGATTAGGGTTTAAGGGCCTAGGATTTTTTTTTTTTTTTATTTTTTTATTTTTTTTAAGATTTAGGGGACATTTGGTTTTGGTGGTTTGCAGAAGTTGGGATTGGATTCGGATCAAGGATGAAAATAGCGGTAGCAACGGGCGTAGCGACCCGTGGCCAAAACGCTATGTAGCGAAATAGAGGTACGTTTTGAAAAAACTGTCAAAAAAAATTGAAAAAAAATTCAAAAAATCCAGAATATTGGAAAATGATAGAAAATATTTATTTTTTTTTCAAAAATAACTAAGATAAGGAGGCGTAGCGGTCCCCTCATTGTACGAGGTCCTGTATCCCTGTATGAATAGAAAAAAAAAATAGTAATGATCATTTTTTTCACATGTATTCATGTTACTTAGATACGCTCTTAGAAACTAAAAAAAAAAACAATAACAACTAAGTCATGAAGTAAAGGCATAAGACTTAAAAAGACTTAAGTTAAGAGTTAGGTCTTAGGAATTCAATAGCAAACAATAAGAGTGAACTTTGGTTGTAAAGGGACCACTTTCTATTAGAGTGTTATTTGGTTAGAACCCAAGATTTCCTATTAATTAGAGTGAACTTTGGTTGGGCCCTATGTCCTATTAGAATAGCCTATGTTTAGTTTGTGTGAAATTTGGCTGCGCTTTATTTTCAATAGGTTTGAAAGTTGGCTATGCCACTATTCCTAATTAGAGTGAAATTTGACTAAGGCGTCAATTTCAATTAAGTAATATTTGGCTACGATATGACTTTTTTTATTTTAACGTTGGGGCCTCATTGTGGAGCCCACCAATGGTCACATTAGCCATTAGGTTCTTCAGCTTTTATTGTTTTGGATGGCCCATTTAATTTTGAATGTTTTTTTTAAATGATTTTTTAATGGTTTTAAATGTTTTTTGATGGCCCATTAATTTTCATTTGTGCCTTTCATCCCATGGGCCCATAACTTACCCGTTTGATAAAACAAAAGGGGAGTAAGGGACAATGCAAGCAGCCCGATAAAGGGCATTTCTTGCTGCCCTAGGTTTCATTCGAAACACAAAATCGAGATGAGAAAAAGGGAAAGGAGGAGGAGGCGGCAAAGATGAAGAGCACATGTAGTCATGTACTAGGTTCTGCGCAATCTGTACAGGGTTCTGCATGATGCTGGGGCAATAGAGAAGAAGTTAGAGGGGTGAAGGAGGGTTCCGCGCTGATGCTGCCTGCTGTTGTTGTCGCTGCCGTGATACTACTGGTGCCTCCATGTATCAGGTATGTCCTATGCAACTCATCTCTCTCTTTTATTCTTTTTTTTTTTTCCTTTCTTCCTCTTTTTCTCCTTTTTTTTTTATGTTGTTTGTTCTATCAGTCAAGCAAACAAGGAGAGAAGGGGGGAGGAGGCAGGGTTCGGTTAGGTGTGTGGAGCCGCTACGGGCCGATACAAGTGCGACACCCGATAAATCACATTTAGCGTGGCAGCCAGTGCCGCCACAGCCGATATTTTCATCCATGATTAAAATTTAGTAGGTTAGGTTCATCTAAGGCAGTGGTGATTGGTTTTGGGAAAATAGTGTTTGGAATCTATTGGTTTAGGTGGATTTGGGATTTGCAAGGGGGTCGATTCGACAGGGGATCTAGTGATAGGTTATTGTGACATGGGATAGTGAATGGTGGTGGATGGGTGGCCTAATTATGAGGATGATGTGATGGATGAAATCTATGAAAACAATTTGAAACGGGATTGGATTCGCGGGTTACCTCGATTGGCGATCTAAACGGTGATCTAAGAATGGATCTTCTCTCCAATACCAATTGACGCCTATGATGCACAGATATGTCCAGATGGGACAACGTATCGTGTCGTATCGTATCGGAAACTTCACTTTTTATATGTAAAATTCGTGTCCTTGCCATGTCTATGGCGTATCCTTATCGTATCCATGCCGTATCTGGGCATCATAGATTGACGCAGCACAGGTAGGGAAGAATAGCCAACATACTAATCTCCAAGCCAAAGTCTTAGGGATAGGAAGCCATAGGGATCAAAACCGTCTTGGTCTCACACCACAGACAAACCACCAAGAGAAATTCTCAAGGATAGAAATGTTATTATCATGAAAGAAATTACAATCCTTTATATAGGCACTGCTTTCCTAATTCAATTCTTGGAAACAATTCCAATTGAAATCAAATTCTAAATCCTAACATAAACTTTCTAATAAAATCAAATCTATACCCCTAAATTGTAGCTACTCATTATTTACTTAGGCCCTGTTTGGCAAATCTTATCGGTCTGAAACAGACATGTGGATAATAGATCTGTGTAAAATAGACGTTTTACATTTAGACAGTTTGGTAAGACCATTTCACAGTCTAAAAAGACATTTTAGGATCCTACGGTTCAATGTTTTTCATGAATTCCTCAAGATACAAAAGGAATTAAGGACTCAGACTTGGCCCCATAAATGCTCTTGGGCTTAGGAAGAGGATTAACGGTTCAGATCTTGAGATTCAGAGCCACAAAATGAAGAAATTCAGATCATATGGTCCACAATCTTTCACAAATATCTCGAGATTGACAAAGAATCAACGGTTCAGTTTTCATACCATAGTCTTGCTTAACATAATAGAGAGAACCAACAGTTTTGATTGAAGCTGAGAACCCCACAATTAAAAAGAAAAGCAAAAAAAAAAACAGACTGGGTTCATCACGTGAAACCTAGTTAGTTTTAAAGCATTGATATCAACGGTTTTACATGATTTTCTCAAGATTCTCAAGGGATCAGAGGCTGAAATTTGATCCTATAACCGTTTTTGGGCTAATGAAGGGGATCAACGGTTCTGATCTTGATAGAGGGTCCCACAAAAGGTTAGAAATGTAGATCCAATGGTTTACATCTCTTTGAGAGTATCTCGTGATTTGTGCAACATCAACAATTCAAACTTGATGTTATAGCCATTATTGAGGTTATTAAGACATACAATGGTTTGGATTTTCAACTAGGGGCTCATAATTTCAAAAAAATACAAAACACGGGCTGACTTCAATAAGCACTGTAGCATCACATCTCCCTGCTTTAGATGAATACATCTGTCTGAAAAAGGATAGGTTTTGGGTGTTCCTCATACAGACATAAAATGTCTTTTTGTCTGCTTCAAAAAGATACCTACTTGCACCATCCAAACAGCCCCTTAATGTCTAAATATCTATTCCAAACCTCATTACGAGAAATAGAGGTGGGGTTACAGACTTGCCAAACAGACCCTTAATTGGAAAAAACGGGAAAGACCCCTAAGCTTGCACGATCTTGAACTTTTGATTTCTTTAATGGGCTTCAGTGGGCTTGGGCCCAATGGGCTGGCCAATCATGCATATGGCCTGCATCACAAACCAACCCCCACCCTCCCCACCCCCCGGCCGCTGCAAAAAAAAAAAAAAACACTTTGCTTGAAAATAATAATAATAATAAAACCCAACCCCACTGACAGTATTGGAAATTTCTACTTTGGAAAGAGCTAATGCAGAAAGAAAAAAATTGTTAAATCCTAGCTCTCACACCAACTCACAGCCAGGGAGTGTACTCAATCAATTTTGTTTTAGTGTAGGAGTCTTTTTTCATGTTTTCTTTTCTTTTTCTTTTTTAATCACATTTTAGTGTAGAGTTCTTCTGCATAAATTATTTGTAACTTGTAAATGCCTAGAAGAAACAATCGCAGTATTCATAAAAGTTTACAGGAACTGAATCAAGAAACTTTGGAAGCATTTAGATCTTCTGGTGAAAGCTTGTAGCATGTTCAACAAAGCTAAAAGTGGATTTGAGCTATGAACAATAACAAAGGGAACTGCAAGCATTGTTAACCAATCCAAAAAAAAAAAATTTTTAAGTCAATCTAATACCTCTAAACCCTTCATCTGCTGTCCACAACTTCAACAGGTTTATATCAAGCAACAAAATTCACCCTCAATCCAACAGTCCAATCCATTCGGATCCATGCAAATCTATGGGATTCGGTGACTATAGGGGAATTGTGTACGCGTGGTCCATTTGGATGGGTCATCATGTGGGATCCACTAGGTGTGAGGACCATTACTCATATATATAGATACAAACAGTCCAGTGCAGTCCATGCACGCCTCACTATTTTGTGGGTTGGTGGTTTTTTTTTTTTTTTTTTTTTTTTTTTTTTGGTTTTTGATGAGGGCTGGTGGTAGGGTGGTTAGGTTCCCAGTCGGATGGACCATCAGGTGGACCCCAATATGGGTGCGCACTGTGCACATGGGATAATTTCACATATATATATATAGATATATATATATTTAACACAGATGCATCTGAAATAAACCTTCTAAGAGAGTTTAACAAGGGAAAAAGCAAATAAACAAATCTTTAAGGAACCACAAATTAACCAAATTCCTATCAAAAAAATAATAATAATAAATGACACAAGTCACATTATCCATCTTTGACAAAGCTAAACACAGCACGCCTTGACAGAGAGTTCATAGCTTACAGTTTCCCCGTCTGTTACAGTAACTGAACCACTAGCTTGTCTCCCAATAAGACCTGTCTCAACCAAGATCTGCAATAATGAATTCAAAAGGATCAATTTACATACCCAATGTGCATTTGGCATTAACCAATAGTAACAATTATAAAGTCCCCAAATTTTAAATCTGCATATATTTCCCAAAAAAAATACAAAAATTAATTTAATCTTGAACTGAAAGATGGAGAGATTTTTCTAGCCAAGGAAGTTCTGAGAATTGGAGGGAGAACTATCTCCATCTTTGTCTAAAAACCTCCCAGACAAAATCACAAGAGCAGAGCTGGAGGCAATATTCTGCCATGCCAGTAGGAGAATGAACAGTGTTATACCCGCAGAGAAAGAAACTGGAAAAAAGAAGGCTTTACTTTCACTCATTTCAGAATGAGAAAGAAGGCAGAAACAACCATAGATCTGGGTACAGTTAGGTTAGCTCGATTCTGTTTGAAAAGCCAAAAGATTCTCCATCTGGAAGCCATCATGGAACAGATCAGCAGCGATAAGGGGCTAAGGTTTTTGCCCCTCAGCTGAGCGTTCAATGATGCTTGATCAGGCCACAGGAGAAGCAGAAGGCTGGCTTCTAAGTGAAGAGTCTGGCAGAGTAGTCTGTGTGGCCCCTAGGATGGCTGAAGAAAGGTAAAAAAAAAAAAAAACACCTCAATTGTAGTTATATGGGCTTCTTGAAATCCAGTGACTATGGAATCAGAGACTGAGCCTTGGCTCAGGGACTCATCATCATCATCATCAAAGCCTTGTCCCAACTATGTTGGGGTCTTGGCTAAGGGACTGCTGGGGCAAAATGCCAATCACAATTGAGGTCATAACAACTGTATGCGTGCACTGTCCAAAAAGGAACCGAGGAGATCCTCCTAGGTGCTGCAAAGCAAATACCATCTCCGTTCATTGCTGGAGAAAGACTGATGGAGGTGTTAGGCCGGCATCCTATCCCAACCTGGCTCCAATTCCATGGCTCCTATGGCAGGGTTCGGGTTCAGGTTCGGAAGAAATGTCTCCTTCCCTTAGCCCAGCAGTCTGATCGGCAGATGGATCGTGGGCTTGAGATGGTTTCCATCCATGTGCTGCAGACACTCTTTCAGCCCGAACAGCACCTCTTTACTTTAAATTGTCATGCAAGGCAATGCTTTGAGAGGCAGGAAGGAAGGAGCATCACGGCAAATCAAAGCAGGACAACACCTTCCAGCCGAACACTTCTCTGCCCCACCCAGCCTTTAGGGAGGGCGACCAACAGGTCGAGACAGTGGGCGAGGTTTCAAGCGTGGGAACTGGGTTCACTGACCATCCATGCCCATCATGGCAAGGCAGAGAAGCTCAAGTAGGGTCCAGCAAACGCAAGGAGAGACAGGACGATAGTGAAACTAAGGCCAACTTCATAAACTCAAAACAAATCCTTGTCAGTGGGTTGCAGAAGGAAGGGTGATTTAATGGTGACACACCAATCTGAGGCACCATAGGGAGGTTCAAGAGCTGTAGGACGAATCCCTGCTGGAAAGGAAAGAGGTACTTTGTGTGTGTGTGTGTGGTGGGGTGGGGGTTTCGCTTTTAGACCAGACCAGTCAAGGTGTTGCCATCCCTTGCTTGCAGAAATCTACAGTCTCTTTCAAAGAAAAGCCCTGGAATGTGGAAAGGAGATTGGTCTCTCAATCAGGAACAAAGATGAGGATTGGAAAAGGCATTGGGCCTTCTTACAGTCCTATATTGGAAGAATCTTATCATGGTTAGTATTAGTTGTTTAAAGAGCCCAGTATTAGCTAGTATTTAGAGAGAGGAACAAATCAAAGGATTTCTTCAATCCTATAAGCTAAAATTTCAAAAGAAAAAAATATCCACCATGAAAAGAGATTTGTGCAATCCCTAGCAGCTGTTATTAGTATTAAAAAAAAAAAATGCACTCTCTTCTTTCCAAGCACCCAATGAACAAAAAATAATTGAATTCTCTCTTTAAGTTAGTGTTGAATGAAGTCGGTTGTTCTGAAACCTTGACATATGGTCGTAATTATCCCCTAAGCCACTATTCTTCTAATTCCTTGCTGCATTACTTGTGAGTCCCACTTTCCTCTCCATGATCAATCTCAGCCCTTTATATTCAACTCTCCCACCATCCCTCCCCCATGGCGCATTACATGTGAGGCCCATTGATGCAATCCTAGAGTTAGGATCGCAAATGCCGGGGCACAATTGGGGTTCCCACGGGAACAATCACATGAAGAAGACAACTCTACAACGATAACCCACGAAACGGAAAAATTTATTAACTTCCAAATCTCTGAGATCATCGATCTCTACAAAGCTATATTTATAATAAAAGAAACTTAGAGGCTAAGAAATCAATCCTAATCAAACTAGGAACCAAATAATAATCCTATCCAAATTAGAAACTACTCCTAAATACAACTTATTAAATAAAATCAGAAAGTAATAATAATTAATAAATAATTCCTAAATTTCCTTGGGTCCCACATGTGGACCATGTCCCTTGCTCCAACAGATGCATAGTGCTGCTGCATCACCCACCTGGGCTCTATGATCAACAATGAGGACATTGAAGCTCCTCCACACAAGGTCGAAAAGAGGTAGAAGAAAAAGACCAAGAAGACACACATGCAGGCCTCTTCGTGGTTGGATGATCACTTCCAAGTGTTTTTCTTTCTTTTCTTTTTTTCTTTTTTTGTTTTTGTAAAATCACCTCCAAGTGTTGGATCGCGATTATGAAAAAGATGCACCGTTAGATCTTAACTCTGATAAAGATCAATAGTTGGATCTAGTTCGATCTAACACTTGATCAAGACGAAGACCCCGAGTAGCAAAATCAGGAAGACCCCACATTGGGATGTGCCACATGGGATAGATCAGTGGAGAAACAGAGGATTGAGGATCAAGAGGGGGCCATCTAAGGGGGCCCACCCAAGTGACTGTATGGCCCAGCCCAGTTTAATTATTTCTTTCAGTTTGTTCTATTTATTTAATTATGGGATTCATTTGCTTAAGTTATGCTTTTAAGTTTTTGAGTTGGATTGTTATAATCTTGACCATAGGATTAATTAGATGGTTGAGATTACATCTAGGATTATGTTTTCTCCATTTAAAGCATTGTAAAGAGTCTTTCCCACTTAATGAACGATGATGACTGAGAGGAATTGGGGCTCTTGACTTATCTCCTATGATAGGATTTGATGTGAGACCATCCGGCATGAGGCCGCAAATCCAGGCAATCTTCTACTTCTTCTCCCTTTTCCATTATTGAGTTTTGTTGGTTTTCTCCAATCTAACGTTATGTCATCTTCATCAACCCAAGCCATGACCAAAGAATCCTAATCCACAGTCATCACATCCCCAAGCTATATCTTTCACATTCCATCCGAAAGCATTAAATTTAATTCAGTCGACCATCAGCCATAAAGCATCCAAACCATAAACCAACCCAAACTGTCCACAATCTTCCCAAACCCTACCCATCTATGGTCGACATGTTCAAAACCCAAATTCAAGTTAGCTGAATGTCCAAACTCCTAAAATCCATCTGCTGTATCTATAAAACCCAAAATCCTAATGGTCGAACACCATTAATCTCCAAACCCATCAACCAAACCCTCCAAACCCCAAGCCACCTTAGTCAATCATCCATATAGCCCTAAACACTTAACTGCCTCTCTAGATCCGTCAAGCCCATTGACCTAACAACATCAATAACCCCATTCCCCATCCAGCCGAACACTATTGAGCCTCAACCAGCCCTGGCCGAACCTTCCCAAGCCAAGACCCACCCTAGCCGCACCATATTGTTACGGTTTTTGGTCCACTTGGCCTTCCCACTATGGATTTTCAACACATGTTCTTGTTCTTTCTTTGTAATAAGCATATTTTCTTATCTTCTTCAACCATTACAATGGTAGGACTGTTGCTTTATCTGCAGAAAATGGTTCTCCATCTCTTGGGTTAGAATCAGCTTTTCACAAAAAAATTCAGAAATTTCTTTCACCTCAGAAAATGAAAAACAACAAAAATGTGCTCATGGAACATCAGAGAATCATCCTCTCCCAGAAACCATTTTCGTTCTCCAAGACAAAATGCTCCACGCAACACGAACATATCCTTACACTTGTCCAATAACTCGAAAAGGATAAGAGCAAATCCTTCAAAAACTCAAAATAACATATAAAACGAACCTAGTACAAGAGGCAAATAAACGGGCCATTTATTTGGGTGTGGAGAAAACTGCTCACAGTCCAATTTTAAACTGCAGCCAGCTCTCCATCTTTTCTCCTAATCCAAACAGACAAAAGTGGTCAGGAGAAAAAAAAAAATTATCTAAGAAAACCTCTTTCCTCCCATTTGTAGGAAGAAAGTAATTACCCCTCAAACTACACTTTGCAAAAGGCGAGAGAAGGAGGTTTCCATAGAGAAAACACCCCTTTTCTCAGAAAGTTTTCACCTTTGGGGACGTCCCGGCAGGGATTTTCCATCTCTGCAAAAATCCTGCACAGCAGCCTTGTGGGATTCTTAGAAAGATAAACTCTTTCCCCTTTTCTCTTACTGAAATTGAGTTTTGATTATTAAAATGACATCTCCAAGAAAGCTTTCTCCATCTAAATCCAAAACACAGAAGAGAAGCTGAAGCACCACTAGAAAAAAACTGGAGAAATTCCCACACCTACATTTCTCCATCTAATCGCAATCCCTTACTAATCACTTTCCACTCATCCAAACAGCACCTAAACACATTTTCTCAGTAATCAAGAACACAAACAGACGCACGATGAAAGAACTCACATGCCGATCGCCAACGGGGATCTTGACAGAGTAAGGCTGCGGAGAGAAATGCGGTCTATCGACAGCGTCACTCATCTGTGGACTGTTCGATTCTTTCGACGAAGCTCTGGTTCGAGGTTTGCTCGTTTTTCTGTGAGGGAGAGAGAAGAGGGAAGGGAATGTGAGGGTTTTGGAGTGAAGAGAGGTAGGGAGAAAGGAGGAGGCGAAGAGGGTTTTGTTGCGAGAGCGAAGAGGAAGGAGGAAGGGAGGAGAAGGTCCGCCATGGATTCTAGGGTTTGCGAGCATCTTCGCTTCTTCTTTGCTGTCTCTGCGAGGGAAGGAGTGAGAGCGAAAGAGAGAGTGGTGGTGGCCAACGTGAAATGACTTTATCCGTTCGAAGATTTTCGCGAGGGTTTTAGAGATGTTTTAGATAAAAGGGAAGGGACATTTTTCCTTTTCAAAACACTCCCTATGTTTTTCATAGTTTTCAAGAAAAGGATAGAAAACAACTTCTTCCTTTTTTCTTTTTTTTTCTTTTTTTTTTTTTTTTTTTGTGTGTGTGTGTGAATATAAAGGATAGAAAAAACTTGGTTTTTTTAATTAGTAAAGTAAGGATAGAAAAATCTTAGTTTTTTTCTAGTTAGGGTTCGAGTTTTCCAAATACATTCCAACTGAGGATATCTGGTGAAATCAACCCGTCATTGGACACATTATGAGAGGGGACAGAAAGTTACAATGTGGACACTAGTGGTTGCCTTGGGGTCATCGTTAAAAGAGGAGGTGAAGATGAAGGAAAGGAAGGAAAGAAGAATAAGGGAAAATGTGGAGAAGTGAAAACATATTAGGGTTTTGAGAAGCCCTAATTCTTTCCTTTGTTGAGGGCATTTTTGCCATTTAAAAAGTGAGAGTTTGCTCACAGATGGCGAGACAATTTCGTTGGATGTCTTTAATGGAAATATCTGTAAAAAGCCTAAATCCTAATTTGTAAAAAAAAAAAATTCTATTCTTTTTTAAAAGCTACAAAAAGATATGTGAAGTTTTTAAAAAATAGGTGCTAAGTTAAAAAGAGCTCAACGAGACAATCACATGTTAAAACCTAATTGTCATGTTTTAAACCTCATTAATTATGAGGGTTTGTTTTTTAAATATGTTATTATCTATTAACCAACTAAGCACCCCCACATTGTCCACTATCTTTGTCATCACATTCAACACATGCGATTGAAATACACAAAATAAAGGGAGTAGATTACATTTTTGACAAATTATTTGTCTAACTTCACAGCCAACTTTAATTCTTGTGACTTGGCTAAAAGTTAATAGATGTGTAATATGTCCCTTGGCAAGTTTACTTTTTATGTCTATTTGGCTTTAGGCTTGTTTGGCTAGTCTTGACTATTTGAAATGGAGTTAATTATAATAGATTTGTTTGAAATAGTGCAATTGCAATTATCAATTCTTATAAATAAATTATAAAATATGTGTGATTCAATTGGGAAAACAAACTAGTCATGTTGTAAAAATTATATGGACATAGTTTACATAAAATAGAAGTTGTATAAGCAAATTTTTCATAAAGTAAAAATATCACACGCAAACTTATTAATATATTGGAAAAAGGGTGTTTGGCCGGAGGTCCCTCAACTTTAGTTTTTATTGCAGACGGTCCATGAATTAAATTCGTAGAGGCAAAGGCCCCTTCAACCGCTTCATATACTTGAAAGGATAATAATGCCCTCATAATCTCTTATCACTCTATTGAAAAATGTTAAGCCTAAAATCCCGGTAACCTGCTAAAGAACAAATGAAAGTGAGAAATTAAGGATTCTGAACATATAGCGCAAGGAGAATGAGGAAAAGTGGATCGGGGGAGGAGATTCCCTTAGAGAGCCGCAAGCATTAGTAACATCTTCGAAGAAACGGTTTCATTGTCCATTTAGTGGTAGCAGAAGTGGTTCGTTTAATTTCGAACTCTAGAAGATACATAATCTAGACCAGTCCAGGCATCTCTTTATACAAACCGTAAACATTCACGCAGACAAGTAAGTTTAATATTTTCTCATTTGCGAACCTTCATCGTCTTAGAACCCTATCTATCTGTTTATCGTGAAGTTGGATAAATTGTTGTATAACTCGGATAAATTTTGTTCATAAATAAGATTAATTTGTCAAAAACTCAACTAAATTTGTTCAAGGACTCAGATAAATTTGTCCAATAACTTAGATAAATTTGTACAAAACTCGGATAAATTTGTTTTAAAACTCAGATAAATTTATCCGACGCTGCATTGTAAAAAAACTCTTATTTTGTTGAAATATGAGAAATCTTAACTGAACTTCTCTTTGTTCATTCAGATTGAAAAAACGAGAAGAAAGAAGATTGTGGAATATAGATTGAAATCTAAATCATTTGAATCCTATTACTTTGATTCAGATTTATCTAAACCCTATTTTTTTATTCGGATTGCAGATGCTATATTAAACTATAAAGGTCGTAGAATCTGTTCCTCGTAGAAGTCTACTTTGAAAACTCTAAGGTCGCAGAATTTGTCCCACGCCTAGAACGAGTGCATATGAATTTCTTTCATAAATGAGATTTTATACACATATCACTATCGATTGCCATTATCATTTGAAATTCAAAACTTAATCTACAAGAAATAACAGGGGTAAATCAATCATTAAGGATCGTACTTATGTGCATAAAATGAGGGCTACAAATGCGCAACATGTTCAGACAGTTATGCGTAACGTGTTGAGGTGGTTACAAGGGCAAATCGGTCAAATCAATGTGTGATCTGGGGTATTTAGGGACCTCTCGTTGAAATATGTCAAACTGCATCGACTACATGCCTTAAACGAAACTCTTGTGGACTAGAGCCTTTAAATGACAAAGTTAAGGGACCATTTGCTAATTTATCCATAAAAGTTATATAGCCAAATTTGGTAAGAAAAATCAAAAGTGTCAACTTCTCTAGATTTTCATGTCCATTTAAAAAGGTTAGGGGCCCATTTGGAAACTCTAAAATAGTTCAATAAAACCTAATTAGATTAAAGTCTACAACAAAGCTCTAGTTTTTAAGTTATAATTTACAATTAATATCTTTATAAACATTATAAAAGCTTTTACTTCACATTAGAGTAATGGTAAATATAGAAATAAAAGCTCTCATAGGGGCATCTTTGTCATTTCCAAATAAATTGATTTTTACTAGAAAACATCTGGTGTTGAAAGAAGAGTCAAGTGCATTGTGAGATATTTCAACAGTTATTGTTTATTTAAATACTCATAGCCTTCTAGGTTCCACCTCCTCTTGCCTTAGGGCCTGCTTTTTTTTTTTGTTGGAATACCTGGAATTTCTGTCTGGGGAATTCCTGAATTCCCTGATAAAGTGGAATTCTTTAATGCTCCTTCAGGTTTGAGCATTCAGGAATTCCACCAAAATGCATAGGGAGTGGAATTCTTGGATTCTCAAAGGTCAAAAGAGACATTTCATGTGGCTGGAATCCATAAATGCTAGTAAAGAAAAATGAAATTAAAAAATTCTAAGGGACAGCCTATCACATCACGTCCAGGAATTCCTTGCAAAAATTTCACCAAAGAAACATGGCCTTAGTTTTTTGAAGAGCTACAATAAACAAGTCAACCTCCTTTAACTTATTTAATTAGAAGCCAAAACTCTATTTCTAATAAAAAATGAAAATAGAATAAAGGTTTGCCAAACACTCTTATATGTAAAAAGCTTTAAATTGTAATTTTTATTTTTTTGGTAAATTCTCTCACACACCCGTTCCAAGTTTTTGGCCACCTATACTATAGCTAGGATTGATCTCTTGCTGTTTTTGTTCAAAGAGGTGCCCCACCACTAAGCTACCAGTGAATCGACAACTCTAAATTATAAAGTAAGACCTTGTTTTTGGAGTTTCTTGACTACCTTTTATTTGTTGGCTACTTTTTCAAAAATTTTGGAGAAAAGGTAAAAGGTCTCAAAAGTTAATTGATTCAAACGTCCACATGAATTTTGTCAAATAGCCTAAAGCACTCAAACATCTATTTAGATTAGTTTTACTTAAAATTGATCTAACTAGATGTTCGAGTGTTTTAAATGGTTTGGCAAAGTTTTATGGGCGTACGATGCAATCAACTTTAAGAACTTTGCATTTTTTTTAAAAGCATAAAAATGCAAATAAAATATATATGGATCTGTGGAGTAATCACACTCTTTCATGACAAGTTTGGCTCGGACTATTAATTTTTTATGACATATTTGTCCATATTACTTTTACTTTGTACTGTACGATAACTTTTTCATCCAATTTTTAGGGCACATTTGTGTAGCTAATCTACCAATAGAAAAGCGAGGATTGTAAAAATGGAAACTAGAGTAAAAACCATATTTGGTGTAGTTGCTTTTCCCCACACACGAACAAAAATATAAAAATGGGTTAGATTTTTTGTTTCCCGAGGCATGCGGACAAACGTGCCCTTGATTTTCTTACCTAGATAGGGCCTTACATGATCACATGTGAAGAATATGGATACCCCATTGAAAGCTGATTGGAAGTCACTTGATTACATGATTACAGGGGAGTAAAAAGAAATAGAGCTCTACTTAATTGATGGTGTGCTGCTTATTAAATCCAAACTGCTCATTTCACATATTTTAGCTGCGGGCTAAGCTACACGCTGAGTTGGTCCCACCATCAGAATAAAAGCTTGTCAAACATGCAATCCACCACCATCTTGTTTTCATCAAGGAGCTCACAGGGTAAGGCATCATGAATTCTTTGTCAGCAGGCCTTTTGGCAACATCCTTATGTTGAAAATTTTGTCAAACCAAAAGTGGGTTGTGTTAAAATGTTCTATTGGATTTTTTATTTTTTATTTTTTATATAATGCTTTCCAGTCCTTTGGATCAGAAGAATCCCTATGGGCCCAAAAGAGAAAGTCGAGTAAAATTCATCTGTGACCCCAGTGTATTAAAATGTTCTATTGGTGAGCTATCTCTCTAGACATCGAATAAAACTGGAATTTATTATTGGGCTACTTACTAAATCTAAAGTAACAGGGGCACAGATGTATTTATTTGATATGAGGACACATAATTCTCCAATCGGAATTGGAAATTATTAAATATTGAAATTTGGAGCCCATTGTGTTTGGCATCGAGAATTATTTGAGTCCATGTCGGCAAATCTGTTGGTGGGGCCACTTATTAAATCCAAACAATTTTAAGACTTGTTTGGCAATTACTATCAATTTGAAATAGAGTTGATCTTGATGGACCTTTTTGAAATAGAGTGGGTTCCTTTGTAATTTTTAAAAATAGCTCAATTAACAAAAGCAAACTTGTTTAAGAAGGAGAATTGCTCTTGTGGTCTCTTTTAAAGAAGTAGGTCCCAAAGGACTGAAGTGGCTTAAAGACGAGCTAGGATTCAAAATTTTTTTTACCCAGCCTACATTCCACTGTCAAGTATAAGAATGTTTCGTAAGAGCTTCTATCGGCACCGTGGTTTTGTCTCTCCTCACCGCACTTAAAAAAAATAAAAAAAATATTTTTCCTAAACTACCCCTCCCCCCTCCTCCCTCATCCTCTCTGTCCCCACCCAACCCGTCTCCAGCGGGGAGGGAGAATGGCCGGCAGCCCTGGCTGGCCTCCCTCCCTCCTCTCCCTCTCTTCCCCTTTATTTTCTCTCCCTTCCTCTCGTTCTCTCTCCTTCCCTCCCCCCCTCTTCCTCCCCTTTCTAGTCGCTGGCGGGGAGGGAGATCAGGTGGCAGGCGGAAATAGAGGGGGAGGGAGGAAGAAAGGGAGAGGGAGAGGGAGAAGGGGGAGGGGCCATTGGTCCATGATCAAATAGGTAGTTTACATGAATTTGTTTGAAATAAATTAATGTAAACACAAATACTTTTTACAATATTATTCTAAACAAGTTACTAATGTTAAATAACAGAAAATCCTTTCAATTGGAACTCAACCCAACGCAGGTTTGGTTCAAAATTGACCGAGCCAATAGTATTTTGGTGACCTGTCAACAAAGCCTACTCAATTCAAACCATAAAAATTTCAACCCTTGATCTCTTGTTTAAACTTCAAAACCATGCAGTATATCCGGAACCCAGCCCATTTGGACCCTCAAAATATAATGCAACAATCAATATGGTCAATCTGATTCCACCAGACAAACTGGAACAACTGCTCATTCATTTTAGTAACATGACAGTGGCCACCAGTTGCATGATTAGAACCATTTGATGAGCATTGTTTTTGACAGAGTTTTGTTGAGAGGAAGAATGCAGATGGTAGTCTAGCCCAATGTCATCATAATGCAATTCAAGACTAAAAAAAGGGCAAGGGCCATTATACTTTTCACTAAAGATGAAATTTAAACATCATCTCTTCTATTCCTCAGAGCAGTCTATCCCAATGTCATAATGCAATTCAAGACATAACAAGGGAATGGGCAATTATTCTTTCAACTGAAGATGAAATCTGAAACATTTTTGTCTCTCTTCTTTAGGGCAGGGGAAGAGAAAACTGAAAACTGCCATTTAATCGTTTTCAAAGATCAGACACAATTGAAATAAAATTATGCTTAGCTGAGTCACCAGAGCAACATGTCTGCTCAGCTTTCCATGAAGTGGTGACGATTAAGTCTTAGATCAAGAACAAACAAAAAAGCCAACATTTTCTTCATTTCAATGATGACCCTTTGCCTCAGCCTTTTCATGTGACTTCGCCTTTGCCTGCAGAAAAGGAAAGACAATAACCATGTTGTTATCTATTTCTGGAGAACAAAAGAAGACAGTACAATAGAGAGCATAAGATTTTTGAAGTTCAATATTTTATGAATGCAGGAAGAATGAGAATTTGAAAGAAACAAATAACATCATCAAAGGAAAAACCACACGTGCCCATCATGGAGCTTTTGGTGAAAGATCAAAGCTCAACCTCCAGATACATGTAGTACCCATCAAATGCTCCAATTAAAAATAAATAAAATCAAGAGACATTCATTGATAGACATGGCCAATACTCAATACCCAAACTGTGGCCTACTGTAAAAAATGCAACAATTTTCTATATGAGCTTTTGGTGAAAGATCAAAGCTCAACTTCCAGCTGCATGGGATCAAATTTTAAAAAATAAAAAAAGAGAAATGGCCAATACTCAATAGTCAATACCGTAACTGTATACTGTAAAGACTGCAACAAATTTTATATGAGCTTTTAGTGAAAGATCAAAGCTTACCTTCTAGCTGCATGTAGTATCCCTCAAATAAAGTCAACAGACATTAATTAAGGTCTCTCTCCTTTAGTAGTCAAAGAGAATAACTTAGAATGCAGAGTCTGCTATAAATGATGTACAATTAGGATGGCAAGTGGCAACAGGTTACCCCCCGACTCACACCTACTCTGCCCTGTACCGCTGTACATGTCCTGATTCTTGCTGGCTTTATGGTACGTGATACCAAATCCACCCGTCAAGAGTATGGGGTCAGGTCAAGGTTAAATACGGATGAATCCTGTAGAAGAGATTAAAGATATTTAATTTTGTTCAGATGCAGATGTTTGCATTGTGCAAAACTGCCACCTGGGGCTCCCTATGATTTATCCAAGTCCATCAAACACTACCAACCTCCCTAAATGTGCAGGATCCCATATTTTTCACACCGAACCAAATGGGGCTGACAACTGGATTGAAATAAAAAAGGATTAATGATGCATTCTAAAACTGTTAAAACTTAAGGGTCACAGATCGAGAAATTTAGATGATTGAACGGACTTGAAATTTTGCACATAGGTGGGTCACATGACTCACATCTAGATCCCCCACATCCCCAGCACCGAAGAAAGCTCAAACCTGGAAACTTAGCACTTCCACACTTCTAAATGACTAAGAACAGCTAAACTAAGTAGGTTTTGTGCCTTACATTACATTAACGAATATGTCAGTCGGTCATAAATGAGGAGGGACACTTCTAAATGACTAAGAACAGCTACACTAAGTGTGACTTGTATTACATTAACAAATATGTAAGTCATAACTCATAAATGAGGAGGGGCAGGTTGGGGCAGCCAAAGTCCATACCTGCCCCGTACCCAGCACATACCAAAACCTATAGATCCATACCCACCCTGAACCCAACAAAACTCAACCAAGCCTGCCCCTATATGGGCAGGTCAGCCGTTTAGCCCAACCAATTGCCTTCCCTATATGAAACCAGGAACATACTTGGATCTGAGATAGTTGATCTGTGTTAGACATTGGCATTGCTTGCAGATGCTGTGGCTGAGTTTTGGAAACCCAAGAAATCTTTGCAGGCACCTCTAGGTGGTCTTGCATCATAAATAGGGTACTGAATTCAATATTTGGAGGGCTGATTCTTTGACAAAGGACGTTATGGATAGATCATAGACCTGTCACCCAAGAACAGGGTAATCTTTGTGGTCTAGATTTTCCTTATTGTTTTGTTTATTCACTTGCTTTTGATTGCTCTGTTTCGGTCGGCATAGCCCTCCAATACAGCTTTTGGTTTAGTAATTCAAACATCACCCTTCAAAAGAGAGGAAAATTTCCATAGAAAACACGTAGGTTGCCCATCAATTGTGGACCATGTCAAAGTTTACCAAAGGGGGTATAGTAATCAGAAGGCACCAAAAAGATCTGAAAACATGTCGAGCAGACTATGCAATGGATGAATAATGAAACAAGTGCTCATGTTGGTAGCAAGTACCCTAGAAGCAATCGGGTTCAATTGACACCGATCAACCAATGCAGGGAAGCCATAGAATGGTAAAAATAAGTAATTAAGCAATAAGAAAACATTCAGCCAGATGCTTCAAGAGTAAAGAATTGTGTCATATATAGGAGACGTGTAGAAAGAAGCGTATAGAAGTGGTCGAAAGCCCGTGGCATGGTAATAAGTCATGAAAACTCTAAGCAGGGTCACCAACTATTCATTCATCAATGACAGCAGCAATGAGAAAGTAGTGTCCAAAGAAGCGGTTGATGGACTTGCACCAAAGGCTGTGACTATGATGCACGGATACTTCAAAATGGGCAACGTATCGTGTAGTATCGTATCCTATACTTCACTTTTTATGTATAAAATCCGTGTTGCTGCCGTGTATATGGCGTCGTGTCCTTGCCGTATCTGGGCATCATAGGCTGTGAAGCATCCACCCCCATACCAACCCAATGGTTCAGGAAATGGACTGATCTAACAGTACTCGACTGATGTCTCTCATTTTTGTTGGCAACAAATACTAAGATGAAGCATCACAATGGGTGCACACCACATATCCTTAGGACTCGGGGAGGGTGGGTTAGTATGATAAAAGTGCATTCCATGATGATTATACAAACACTTACTCCTTTAGAAACGATCACAAGAAAATTACTATCACCTCAATGAAGGAGACAGTCCACTAGTCTGAACCATTCATCTAGGAAGGGAGGAAACTTTATTTCTACAATAAAAAGAGTAAATGTAGAAAGAATGAAGGCGCGGAATTTTGTAAATCTAGATGAATTTACAAGGGAGATGTTGTGGGTACGAGTTGTGATTCTCATTTTGCTCAACTAGATCAATAAAGTCAAAGAGCAAAACCAAAAAAAAAAAAGCATGGGTTTGATCAAAAGTCCCTTATCTCTCAAAGAGAAAGAAAGAAAAACCTAATATGAAATGATTAACGATCTAAGATAAACCGTAGATCAAGAAAAAGACCTAACATCTGTAAGGGTGCCTCAAAGAAAAGAAATCCCATCACATGAAACACAAAAAAAGAGAAGAAGAAGAAGAAGAAGAAATGGAAGGATGGAATCAGAATAAAAGAAGAAGGAGAGCGATTGATAGAAGAGAGTACCGTGAGATAGGAGAGTTTAATACTTCCATAGACTAAACCGAAGGTGAAAGCCGATGCACGAGCTGCCTGTAAATGAAGAGGAGGAGAAGCAGAAGAAGAAGAAGAGATGATGAGATAAATTAGAGAGAGACTGAAATCAGAGAAAGGAAGTGAAAAGAAAGTCTGAATAAGAGAGAGGGAGTGAAATGAAATGGCAAAAGATTGAAGCAAAGAAGAGAAGATACATACGAGAGCAAGAGTGCTGGTGCCAGAGTAAGGGCCTGGAGGTGCCATGGAAGCTCTGCTCTGCTCTCTGGCTCTCTGGTGGTGGTGGATATCGCTGCAGAAAACTACAGGATCCTTCTGTCCTCTCTCTAGTCTCTCCACCTTGGTGGAAGGGTTTAGGTCAAACCACTGTTAGTAACAGTCACAAATATCGGACGATATTTCCAACATACTGCAAAGCTTTTCGGGAGAAAAAACTTAAAGGAAAACTTTCAAAAAAGTTATAAAAGTTTTGGTTCATTTTAAAAAACAGTATATAAAGATTTGAATATTTTAAACAAGTATAAATATTTTCTACAATTCTTTGAATCTAGTCCTCTCCATAGTTTTTTGTTTTTTTTTTTTTTTAATGACAAAAACACGATTCTCTTATGACATATTTTTGTCTTTTCTTAATCTATTTCTCTCCTAAAATTTGTCATTTTGATTTTGATGATCATAATAATTTAATGAAGCTAGTATTTTAGTCGTTTAGAAACCCCCTTTTTTAACCATCCATGCCTAATGGTAGTTGAAGTGGGCCCTACTAGGTTATTTGGATTGGACTTGATCATTTCATTTAAATGATTTATTAAAGTGAATATTCGAAAAATGAAATGAGGGTTTTTTTTTTTCATTTTTTAGAAATCTATTATGGAGATGACTTGATTGAAAGAATTGTTGAAAAGTTTTATACTTTTTTTTTAAATATTTAAATCTTAATATCCTTTTTTTGAAAATTAGTAAAAAGTTTTGTACCTTTTTGAAAATTCCCTACAAATAATAAGTTACAATGAATGCTTGAGAATACGTAGCTTGCTAGTTAAAAATAAAAGAGGTTTTTTACCAAAAGCATACTCAAATATTCTATAACTCTAAAAGCATTCTCAAATACATATAATGCCCAAAAGTATCTTATACCATATACTTAGATTTTTTTCAGACCAAATTTTCCTTATACCCCTTTCTCACGATATTGAGACTTGACTGCATTCGCATATTGAAGTATTTAAATAATTGCTATAATTGCTACTTTTGCTTCAACTCTCGAAATCGCTAGTTTATTCAGAACATCACGAGTAGTTTCACATTTGTTCTAAACCCATATTCTAAAGCAATAAACGTCGAGGAAAAACATCATCGACTTTGAAGGTAATCCTTTCCATGACTATAGTAAAAGTAGGGTTACGAAAGGGAATGGAGTAGAAAACAACTTTTTGTGTTTTTTTTTTCTTTTTTTGTGAAAATAAAAAAGTTAAATTTTCTTGAGCAAATTCTCCACAAATTGTAGTAAAAGAGTGCTCGCGGTAACTACATTTATTATTGAAGAAACTCATAATAGAATGGTTGAACTCATATATCTACAGAAATCACTCATTTAGATTCAAAATTGTTAGTCAATCTAAATGCACCTCCATGTATCATATTTTTATTAACTTTAACTATTGAACTGTTAAGTCTCTTCTTGACATCGTAAGTTGTTTCTCGACATCGCGACTTAATCAAGTTAATGCTCAATTCATATCCAAGCTCGTGAATGATGTTGGAACACATATCTAGATATAAAATCATGACCTTGCGAGTGTTATGCCTCGAACTCACGAGTCATATCTTGAGCTCGTGAATGTCATGTCTCGAACTCGTGAGAGATAAAGCGAGGGTGATTTTGTCTAGAAAAAAATGAAGTCTAAGGTATAGGATGCTTTTGGGCATTGTATGTATTTGAGGATGCTTTTGGAGGTATATAAATATTTGAGGATGCTTTTGATAAAAAACCCCAATAAAATTCCTTTTAAGCACACACAAAAAAGAAGCAAGGTGACATGTGTTACGTGTTGGAACTAATTTAGTTTTTTAGTTTTCCCCCTAAAAATGCACTTTTTGTATGGAACTGCCTGTACATATTTCATGGGTTTGTAATACAATTAATTAACATGCGAGACATGACCTAAAATACTTCCTTCATTGCATTTATAAAGAATGACCTTATCTTATCATTGGTATGGAGTGGACAGTAACTTGCCACATAATTGAACTCATGGGTGGCCTTAGACTGGATTGCTTTTAGAAAGACTGGAGTTAAAATTACAGTTGAATCAGTCCTATTGAAACCATAACTATATACTTCACACATAATCAAATCCAACAATGCATATCATTTGTGACGTCCACGTGACTCATAGAATTTCAACCCAATCTTGCTGTATGGTTTTAAAATGCCTCATGCAGAATTAAAGAGAGGCAGCTGCACAGCCCCAGATCAGGACATGAATATTTTTGGAAGTGTGACTTAGTGTAGTCCGAGCTGCCTAAGAGACAAGCAAACTGACAAACAAGACGGGCAAACCAAGGCAGGTGAGATCTCACATCATTCGAGCAGAATTTGGGCTAGATGACTGAGTAGAATCAAATAAAGGTAAGCCCCACACAATTTTACATCAAATATTCAAATGTTAAATACAATTACCATCATATTAACAGCAACAGAATATTGTTTCTCTATATTTCATTAGAAACACTTCGAAAGTTTGAGTTGATTCCATGCAACTCATCATATTTTATTGCCGTCATAGACAATGTAGCGGTTGTTTGAACTGGCCAACAAATTGATCCATACTACTCATAAAAAAAAAAAATCCATACTGAAATCTGAGGGCATATGTATATTAAAAAGTGAGCAAAAGCTTCTGCCAGTAAGATTGACATATATCAGTAAACATTTAGAGCACCTTTGATACATTCCAGATTGCAAAAGGAACCTGGTGCTGCATGCAATCAATTTCTAAATTTTCTTATTCATGTTGTATAAATCTCAGCAAAAAAAAAAAAAAAAAAATCCTAAGGGAGATCCATAATTAATCTAGGAAATAACTTTCTGTTCATCCATTTTACATCACCCTCAGAATATGCCCCTGCAGGCAAGAGTTGGGTTTCTCATCTTTTGCTAGAACTTGGCCATGCTGTTGAAGTCTCTGAAATATTGGAAATCATCTTTAACACCATCATTGCCATGCTAGAGGCAACTCACTCAGCAACCGAACCAAAACACTTGAAGTAGACCCATCACCAAAGTAATCAACACACCATTCATACCGTTCTCTTGGTCAAAAGGACACAGAATGTTGGGCCCATCCGTTGGCACTTGGCAGTCCAAATCATTCATACTATAGTGTGATATACTGATATTGCCTGATTTCAGAGTAAGCAAATATGAATTAGGATCATATAATAGAGGTGACCATCATGATGGGATTCAACCAGATGATAAAAATATAATAGTGAAGGAGGGTCTCACCTGTAGCATTGCCGGATCGAACCAGAATATAGGTCCTACTCTTGGCTGAGCATCATATGGTATCTCATCACCAATAATCGCCACAGGAGCAGATCCCCCCTCTAAAATGGTGGAATCTATTTGCATCCCTAACAATGATATCCCGCTTCGCAATTTTAGATATAAGCTTAGTTGCAGTATGGCAATCCACACACACCCTCAAGTTCTTTATTACCCTCAACACCTCTCCCTCCTCTGTGGCCAAGATGCCAAAAGCAATTGCCAATCTCTCACTGTGTCCACACAACAAATCTTCCTTCAAATCCTCATCCAACTTCCCAAACACACAACTAGTCTCGGCAACATATCCCTCTAATCGCATCCTATCTTCTAGATCCTTCAGTACTTCATAAATCTCTTCCGACCTAGGATGTGACCGATCAAAAACAAGGAAGTTGTGAATTAGCCCACCCACCTCGATGGAACTCCACCCAGGAGGCTTCATCAATTTCCTCTCCTTCATCATCAACCGCATCTTTGCCACTCCATCCCATTCCCTCTCTGTTGCATAGATGTTTGACATGAGCACATACCACCCTGCATTATTAGGGTCCAATCTCAAGACCTCCTTGACAACTCTCTTGCCCAACTCAACATTTCTATGAACCTTGCAAGCATTTAGTAATCCACCCCAAACAGCAGCATCGGGCTCCACAGGCATTGTCCTTATGAGTTGTTCAGCATCTTCCAGTCTCCCAGCTCTCCCAAGCATGTCAACCATGCAACTATAATGTTCTAAGCCAGGACTCAAATTGTATACTTCAGACATTTTCTTGAAGTACAGCCACCCCTTATCAACCATCCCACCATGGCTGAAACCCGACAGGACCCCGATGAACGTCACTGCATCTGGTCTAATACCATCCTGCACCATTTGAACAAAGAGAGATTCTGCAATTTTAGCATGCCCATGCATTCCATAGCCAGAGATGATTGCTGTCCAACAAATCAAATCTCTCCGAGGCATCTCATCAAAGACTCTACGAGATTCCTCTATACCACCACACCTGGCATACATGTGAATGAAAGCTGCACCCAAGAAGACATTAATTTCCATCTGGTTCCTTACGACTTGTTCATGGACCCATCTACCCTGTTGTAGAGCTCCAAGAGAAGCGCAAGCTTGAAGAACACTCACCATTGTCATTGTGTCGGGTTGGGTTCCCGATCTTTGCATCTGATTGAAGATGTTCAAAGCTTCATCGCACTCACCATTCATCACATACCTGTCTGGTTTAGAAACAAAGATGGCTGATTTTCTTTACGATTAAAAATGCTACAACGATTTCAAACATGCAGATTAGGAAGAGCCTTCTAAACCCACATTCATGAAAATCCCAACCTGACAATTTGTGGCTGGTTTTTTTGTAAGTAATCAAGTATTCAAGCGGCCCTCAGGTTGGCTGGTCACTAGTCCAAAAATAGGGCAGTCGCACATCTGGTGGCGCAACCCATACTGGATGCGAACAGTTGGCGAACTTTCCTTAACCATATAGTATGTTGTCTAGAGGAGTGAACCAACCTGCTTTTCAGGCCAGTGCACATAGTAAAGACAACCGAAAAGACGGCTGGGATCTCACGCAAATTGGAATTTGGAAGGCTAAGTTCTACGTATACATGTTTTTTGTTTTTTTATCGGTAGATCTATAATTCTATATAATATATATATATATACATATATTTACACGTGGTATTAGCAAGTCCAAATTGCATTCTCATTAGATTGCCACTTCATATCTTATGCCTTTGTTACATTGTTAAATAACTTACATTAGAGGAAAATTCTGCTCTGAACAGGCCACAAGTTTTAAACTATGCTGCCCACTTTGAAGCATTCTAATCATGGGCTTAGGGTGAGATTGGATGGAATTTTATGGATTGAAGGTTATGATCTATTTATCCACAGGCATCTATTTTTAACCTTTAAGACTTTTCAAAGTGAATATACAACTGTTGAAAATTTGGGGCCCTTAATCCAAATGATCATAATCATTTGCTTGTGCTGATTTTTATGCACCTCTTATCCATACTAAGCACTTAAAAATCTCACCTCCGTTGTGATTGCCATCATTAAAGTGGTCCCCATAGAAGAGTTCACAAGTTTGAAACTAATGGCCAGTTCATAGCTGAATTTTGCTCCATTGTATTATCACTAAATTGAAATTTTCAAATGGCATTACATGGTAGATAATAACATTACATGTCACTAGGTAAAGATAACTGCATCAAACCTGACTTCCCGAGTGTCCTAAGCATGTTCTAAGAGTGACAGATGTGCACTGATTTTTCAAGTTACATGGCTAGTTACTGCTCTGAAGTCTTGACCAACTATCCACTTTGTATGGAATTGGTTCAAATGCCAATATTTATTAAAAAAACTGTTTCCTGCACCTTTATATGGTATATTTATGGTTTTATGAAACATATAACACCATAATTCTCATTAAGAAAGAAGTTCAAACTTTCTAAAAAAGAAATTCTAGCACTTTAATATTTTTCATATAAGGGAGTGGAAAAAAGAAAACAATAACATTTGGCCATTACACCCTGGCCATTTCAGGTTGACAATTTTCAAAACTCGTGATCCTAGTCCTTTATCAGTCACTGTATTTTGTTCACATGGAAACCATGTATGAGTTCCCTCCAGAGTACGAGACATCATAGACGTGCAAAAGCCCAATGTCACACTGGCGTAGCATTCCAACAATTTGTTTGGAGAACATTTTGAGGAAACTAAATGGATGATAAAAAAGGTGAACCGAATATATGGTAAATATCCTATTTTTTGTTTTATGAAAATCCTCAAATAAAGGGCTTTCATCCAATAAACTTGGAGTTTTGTGCCAGGTTCATTTGTACTGCATAGTAACTTGCAAGCATGACCTTAAATTACAGGTTTTAGAACGATTATGGGTCAACTTTAGAAGTGACACATATCAGTCGAGGCATCAGTCTAAATAGCATTCTATTCGTTCGTTCTTTAAAAAAAAAACCTTAAAAATCATGTATTTTAAGTGATGATCTCTACTCTTAATGGAATTAGGGTGTTTCAGCACCAAATAAAACCTTAGATTAAATATAACAGTGGATAGAGTGGATCAAAATATAGGCCAATATATATTGTATTGTCAACTCAGCTCTAATATTTCAAAGCTATTACCATTCACAAATCACAAGTCCATTGGTTCATACCAGGCAACAGGCCATGATATGGCCGATATAAAGGCCAGCACACTATATGGGCAGATACAGTTGATACACACCCATTTAATGACCTATAATACAAAACCCATATTTTTTTTTTGTTTTTTTTTTGTTTTTTTTTTTTTTTTTTTTCACAAAAAATCTTTGGAAAAGGGTTCTTTTTTTTTGTCAAGATTCTTTTTAAAAAAGATCTAATGTACAATAAAAAACCCAATAGCCCAGGGTTCATCTTAAGGTAAGAAAAAAAAAAAAAAAAAAACAAAAAAACGAAATGATTGAAATATTTGAGTTTGGGTAGGAATGAATCCTAAATCATAATTATGCACTATTTGGGACATTTGGGAGATTTTTTAGAGGATTTTTGCATAAATATCTGATGGTTAAGTACTGGATAGCATTTGCTAAGTTGCTAACTACTAAGTAATAAATACTAAATAGTGATGAACTATCGTTTCAGTTATTTGTTAATTAACGTTTTAGCATATATATATATATATTTTTTTTTTGAATGGTCATTTTAGTAGGTCTTAACTTCAAAGATCTGATTATTTTTAATATAGGTGAACAAATAAATTGGTGTTTTTATCTAATCACGCAAAGTTTATACATGTCTGTATGACATTAAAGGGTCTTATTCATACAGTTATTTTAACGGCAAAATGAAAACTAAATATCATATTTTAATATTTTTCCAATATTCTAATTTTTTTGATATTTCTTTACCTCAAATACAATTCATTCTGATATTTGATACTGATACCACAACCAGTACACATTGTCCAATATGTATTGTTTTAGAAGACAGCTGATATGCCCTACATAACTGCCTTTTTTTTATCCTCAGTGGAGACAGTACAGTGCGTACCAATGAGGCCAAAGCTGCTATGGATAGAGGCCGACAAATATGTTTTAAGAGAGTTTTAACCATAAATGCAAGTCCCAGAGAATAAACAGTTTGGTTACAGCAAATATTTACCACATGAACACTGCTTACCCCGCAATCATTGCATTATAGGTTGCTGTCCCTTTGCTTGGCATTCTATCAAACACCTGGCGTGCGGCCTCTATCTCCCCGCATTTCCCATACATATCAACAAGAGCAGTCGCAACAAAGACATTTGACTCGCAATTCAACCTCACGACATCATCATGAACCTTCCGACCATCCAAAACAGACCTCGCCCCGGCACAGGCTGGCAACACGAAAGTGAAGGTGAATTCATTTGGCCGAACCCCACCACCGCCACGTCCGCCAGTCATGGTATAGTAAAGATCAATGGATTCTCTGAAATACCCATTTCTTGCAAACCCTTTAATCGTCTCATTCCATAGAAAAACAGGTGGTTTCTTCACCACTTTAGTGAGAATACGCTCGGCGGGGGCGAAATTGCGAGAGCGAAGGTAGGCGTGGCCGAGGCGGGTGAGGAGAAATGGGTCTCTGGAGAATTGGGTTTTGAGGATTTTGGCGTGGAAGCGGCGGAGATGGTCGATGGAGGAGCATCTGTTGAGCTGGGAGAGGAGATGTTGGAGGGTTGGGGGGGAGGGTTTATGGGGTAGTATTAGGGTTTTGGGGTTTTGGGGGGAGTTTTGGGAGTTGGACTGTGAGGAAGATGGAGAAGTTGGGATCAACGACATTGTTGGAAATCTTTCTAACAAGGTGAAGTAGCCATGGCTGGCTGCTGCCGACTGAGAGAGAAGCGAAGTATACCGTTAAGAGCCTTACTCCTGATCATCCCAAATGATGTGGGCGGCAAATTTCATATGCGCCCAAGTTTAACTCGATCCAGGCTCACCAGACGCCAAGAAGTACCGGGTCGACTCGGTCGGGCATCAATTTTGGCCTATGGGGGTTGCAAATGGGACGGTTTTGGGGTTGTAACCATATTGGATCTGGACCAGAACTCATGCCCATTTTTAAATAACAGTTTCAGTTCCGAGTCTAGTTGTAACTCGAAGCCTATATCGTTGGTTCTAAATCCAGTTCCAATGGAAAAACTTAGATTTGATTTTGAAACCAGATTCACTTTGAGGATTGAAATTTAATTCCAAAATCGGTTTAATTTCACTTCATTTTTTTTAATCTTTTCTTAAAATAAGCATATTATTCAACTTACAATAGTGCATTAAGTCTACTACAACTAAGATTATAAATAAAAATGTAGAAAAAAGAGTTAATTTTTAGCTACAATTTGCAATATCAAAGACTCATATGTTGAAACTTAGAATTGGACTCGTTCATCAATCGGAAACTAAATTAGGGTTTGGACCCAAACTTGTTTATGAATAGGAACCTAAAATAGGTTCAAAACTCAATTTTTGTGGGTCGAAATTGCTAGGTAATCGGAGAATCATTTGCAACCATAGAACTCACCCAGATGTTTGGGCTGAGCCCCCAAGATACAACCTCAGTTTGCAAGTTTTTTATGATCCACACGGCTATAAAAATAGATACTAGAAAAGTATTAAGCCTGTCAATTGAGCCCCTTAAAATGAGTACCCGACCCAGTCCAAGCCTAAAAATATAGGGCTTTAAAATTATTTTGAGTCTAGCGGATTGGGCTTGGACAATGGTTTTAAAGCTTGGCCAAAATGGAATTGGGAATGGGCAAAACATGCCCAGTTCAGCCCGCCTGCAAGCAAATTTCACTAATTTTTTTATAAATTTATCATCTGTTTGAAGAATCATGCACCAACCATGCTAATACATGATTTCTCTCACAAGGTCATTAGGTACCATTGTATGCACTAAAGTGGTGAAATAGTTAGTTTCTTTAATATTGAAGCACCTTTTTCTTCAACAATTTGAAGTCCTAACTCTTCCCCTTGCTGCAAGTGATGATAGATCCATTATGGAGAGTACACTTGGCTAGTTGTGATGAAAAAGAAGTGAGTTGGGTTGTATTTATTTATTTATGTAATTTTTAGAGTGGGTGCAAGTTGGGTTGTAGTTATTTAGTGGGTGTTGTGTTAGTGAGTTTGGTTTCTGATGGAGAAATTGGTTCTACCTTGGTTTGAATGGGTTGGTTTTGAATGACATTGGAGATGGGTGCTTGATGCAGGTGATGTGTTGAGTGCGAAATGATGAAGATGATGGTGTAATGGGACATTTTTTTGGATGGTAGAACATGAAGGGAGGACGAGTATAGCTATGGGGGCCACATGAATGGAAGCCATAGGTGGATTAGGATTAAGGTGTAAATGGGCTAGCTCCCAATCATGTTGACATAAGGTCTTGGACTCACCTATACATGATGCAGGCCGGGCTCTACTGTTGTTTCACTTTGACCTCAATATAATAAAATTCTCATACATTGCATCAGTGGCGGACCCACGATTTTCATTTGGGTGGGGCTAAAATTTTGGTGGTCTCAGCATTTGAAAAAAAAAATTTACTAGAATTTTTTACATTACCAAATAGCATCTACACATTTTTTTTAAAGAAAATGTCCAACTCGTTGAACTCAACTAGATGCATGACATTTATTGAAATTTAGGCAACAAAGAGGTTAGAAATTATGATGTTAATCAGAAGTACCAAAAAGTATTAGATGGATAAAAAATGATTCTAACATAGATTTTAGATACTCAAACTCATATTAGCATATTTCACTAATTTATATATTAAAATCAATGTCCAATGGAGATCACTACAAATTCAAGGTGAGTGTGTGAGAAAAAATTGAATACAAGAACATTTTGAGGACACCTATCATTTCCCTTTTCACTTTCTTAAAGCCTCTCACCTTTGGATAATGAGAGTGGAATTCTATCTTTGAATTATAGTGGGAGAGCTCAATCGATAATGGCGCAAAGAGGTTTCGAAAGAAGAGGGAGGGATGTGTAGCAACAATGTTTTCTTCTTCTTCTTTTTTATCAACGAAGCTTTATATATGTGGGACTATCTTTAAATATGTGTGGAACGACATGTATAGACAAGTGGGGCATGTTCCAACTCCCCATTAAACTCTATGGAAATTTTAATTCCGACCTGGGGCGGCTGCCCAAATCGCTCCAATGTAGGTCCGCCTTTACTCTAAGGCTATAGTCAAACTCATTAGGATCTCAATTCCCACCTAGGGCGACCACCCCAGGCGGCTCCAACTTAGGTCCGCCTCTGCATTGCATTTCATATTTCCTCCATTGGTTGAAATTTGTTGAGTACATATTTATACTTCACTTGAGCTAATCATGAGGAGGGTTCAGAATTCGGTTTACACCAGGTGTTTGATGGCAGTACGAGAATAATTAAAAGATACTTAGTTAATATTAAAGATCATGTATGGTATTAACTTAGCTATAATTCAGATTTGATGTAGTTCGTTCAATTTAGATCCGAAATTATACAACCCCCGAGGGTCGCCCAAAATATTGGGGGACAGGATTGAACAGCACAAGCCTGGCCCGCACCATTCGATGGCCTCTGTAAAATCCTCTGCTTGGTGAAGCAGCAGGGCGATCTGCACACATCGAATCGAATCGAAATCCAACCAAAAAGGACGTTTCCAGCTAAAACCCCGCCAAACCCTTCAATTCCCGAAGAAAATCTCATGACCCATCTCTCCAAATTCACCAAAACCCTACAAAATGCTTCTAAGCCCATCATCACTCTCTCTGCAACTCTCTTCTCCAACGACCCTCTTCTTCAAATCCAAAGAAATCTTCAATCCACAGCTCAAACCAGTGAATCCATGGCTTCCGGAGCACTATTTGAGAAAACCCATGAACAGAATGAGCTCCTATTCCACTCGCCCCAAGAAAAAAACGGCCTTGAAGAGCGAGAGCTCGGAGGCGGAAGACCTGGTTCGGATTCTGATGAGGAATTTCGGTGATGAGAGGCCTCTGGTATCGACATTGAATAAGTACGTGAAGATGGTCAGGACGGAGCACTGCTTCATGTTGTTTGAGGAGCTGGGAAAGAGAGATAGATGGCTTCAATGTCTTGAGGTTGGTTGGTTGGTTTTCTGATTTCTTTGTTATGTAGTTCTGGTTTTGTTTCAGCACTTTGTGGGTGGGTGCGTTTGGATGTGCCTGAATCGCTGTACTTTTTTTTATTGGTATCTTAATCTCCAATGTAAAAGTAGAATCCTGTGAAGTTGTTATTGATATCTTTATGTGAACAATGTTTTTACTTGATGGTGTTGTTTTGGAATGTGGGTCCTCTTCACAAGGTCAATTCATGCCTTGGAGGAGGTCCTTCTATTCTCTCATTTTCAATTCTCTTCTTCTTCTTCTTCTTCTTATTGAGTAGCATTAGAGGAAAAAAAAAAAAAAAAAAAAAAAAAAAAAAAAACACTTTTAACATATCTTAACAAAAACCCAGCAACATCTTGGTTGCAAGTTGGAACAATAAGCACCTTCCTATTGTGCTTAACCACACATTGTTATCTATATTTTTGTGTATGAGTGATGATATTCAATCTTGTTTACTTCAATTTCTGTTACATCTTTGATTCCTTTTTTCCCCTTCATCTTATTTGAACAGTGGGGTTAGATCCGCATGTGTTGAATTTCAAGTGATCACGTTGGTCTTTCCACTGGTGAAATCATACACAATGGTCGAGTGAGAACTCACATGGCTGTGGGTATAGTTATTTTTCTGCTTTTGGAATTCATAATTGAACTAGGGAGATTGAGTTCTTTTGTCCAATTTTGATTTTCTGGTCATCAATTTGGTACATATTTACTATTAAAAAAATGGCTATATATTTTTGTAGTCCTCTTTCATCATGTCTATCAGCAATGCTGATATTTATTTATTTTTGCTGAAGAAGGAATGCAGATAAGTAGGTTTTGCTAATGAATGTTTGTTTGTGAATAATAACTGAGAAAAGATTAAATAAATTATGTACAACTTCACTTCATTTTGCCAATTGAACTTCTCATTAAGGTAGTTTACTTGCTTTCTATTGGTGATGGGTTCCTTCGGGTGGAGAATCATGTTCTGTTTTCTTTTGGGTAGAAATTGTAAAATGAAAAAATGTGATTGTTAAATTGTTTCACAAATGGAGTGTCTCTTTACCTTTGTCATGAGGCTATGGAACTGAATTCAATTCTGTTGAGTTTTGCTTGGGTAGCGAAGACTTCTGACGTTTTTCTGTTATCTAATGCAAGGGAATTTGAATAGCAAATGGTAACTATATAATTGAAAGAAAATTGATTGAAGATTTTATGAGAAATGCACAATTGCTGTTATTTTTAGAACATTTATTTTGACATATACAAGGTATGGACTTTCCTTCATTTATCAATAAAAGGTATGGATGTAGTTCTTTTGACAATATCTCTACACTAGGCTATGAGAATCGGCTAGCACTATACATTTCATTATTGACTCATTGATCCGGCCACTTATCTATGGCTTCGGAGCTTACTCGTATGGATGCTCATGCAATGGCAAGATTGTTGCTATGGTCATGACTCATGACCCATATCCTAAAGAAGGAACTTATTTCATGATGCTCACCATGAACCTTTTGTTGTTGTACCATGTCCTTTTCATTTAGAGCAAGTCATTTTTTTGAGCTCATGGGTTTAATTTCTGATTCACTAAAAAAAATTTAGTTTTCTAGTCGCATGACATTCTTCTGCTGAGTCACTCAATTAAGAACCAAAGGTTTCATTTTCTTATGTACATGAAGAAAATTACCTTCACAAGGGGAAATTGAGGAAAAGAACCAGTGACTTTTAAGATCACATTTTTTAATGGGTTGTCGACCTCTCTGTTATTATCTTTTGTTGATGTACAAGAGAGACTTGTGATTAGTCTGAGTATTTGGGCAGAATGGTTGATTGTCCAGCCTAGGCAAATACTGGTTGAGCCCAAATAAGCCTTAAACAAAGGCTGAAAATGATTAGATGCCTCAAATCAATAAAGCCAAACCCAAAACCCCACCCACCCCACCCCCCCCACACCCACAAAAAAAAAAAAAAAAAAAAAAATCCCATTCAGTTACACTGTCATCAAATTGGCAGCGAAATGTTTAAACCATCCATCAAGCTACCTGTCACTTGGGGTACATCTGAATAAACATAAAAGCTCATAAATTGACAATCTCTTGTGATTTATGCACCACTACAGGACTGCCAACATTAAGGGCTACAAAATGACATTCTTGACCACTGTGTATCAGTGTATTTGGCCACCAACATGACCTGAAGTTATACATATGTTACCCTACTTTCAGGTATTCAGGTGGATGCAGAAACAACGGTGGTATGTTGCAGACAATGGTATTTATTCTAAGTTGATATCAGTGATGGGAAAGAAAGGCCAGATACGGATGGCAATGTGGCTGTTCTCTGAGATGCGGAATAGTGGGTGCCGACCAGACACTTCCGTATACAATGCGCTGATTACAGCACATTTGCATTCTCGAGATAAATCCAAGGCTTTGGAGAAAGCCCTTGGATACTTTGAGAAGATGAAAGGTATTGAAAGGTGCCAGCCCAGCATTGTTACGTATAACATTCTCTTGAGAGCGTCTGCTCAGCAACAGGATGTAAATCAAGTCGATGTGCTGTTCAAAGATCTTGAAGTAAGCATCTTATCACCTGACATTTATACTTTCAATGGTGTGATTGATGCATTTGGGAAGAACGGAATGCTGAAAGAAATGGAATCTGTGCTTAAACGCATGAAAAGCAATCAGTGTAAGCCTGATATAATCACATTCAATAGCCTCATTGATGCATATGGGAAACGCCAGGCTTTTGATAAGATGGAGCAAGTTTTCAAGAGCCTCTTACGCTCGAAGGAGAAGCCTACACTACCCACATTCAATTCAATGATCACAAGCTATGGAAAGGCCAGGCTCCGGGAGAAGGCAGAATATGTTGTCAAAAAGATGTCCGACTTCGGGTGCATACCCAACTACATCACATATGAAAGCCTTATCACTACATACGGATACTGTGACTGTGTTTCAAGAGCCAGAGAAGTATTTGATGAGATCATGGACACAAGAAAGGAGATTAAGATCTCAACTTTGAATGCTATGCTGGATGTTTACTGCATGAACGGTTTACCAACCGAAGCAGATCTTCTTTTGGATTATGCACGCAAGATTGGGTTGCGACCAGAAGCTTCGACATATAAACTTCTCTATAAGGCCTACACAAAAGCCAACATGAAACAGCTTCTACAGAAATTGCTGCAGTATATGGATGCAGATGGTATCATTCCCAATAAAAAGTTCTTTCTAGAGGCTTTGGGAGCACTTAATTCTGCCCAGACAACAACATCTAAGTCTAAGAACGCTGTAACTAATTCAAGTGCAGACACATCTAAAACTTGATGGGACATTTGCTTGATTCATGCTTCTTGTGCATTTTCTGTGACAAATTGAGATTCATGGATGCTAATCGTCACATGTTAGATTTCTGCCTTTAGAACTGTGCATATGAAGAGTGCAGTTGATCATTTACATTTTCTTTTGCTTCTATATTTCAGTTTCCTAAGGTTAAGGCACTCTGCTTCAGTTATCTAAGGCACCACATTCAAACTTGGATGCATGTTAATTCCATTTTTTAATTATTTTCCTTTTCATCTTTTTGAATGATCAGTAACCAAAAAGGATTTTACCAGAGAAGTTTGAAGGCATGCCCATGACGGTACAAGAGTAATGTACTGATATGACTCCATGCCACCTTTGCAGTAGTCAACACTAAATTCAGCATCTTTCTGTTCACTCCTTTTGCCGCAATAATCCTTGCCAATCACCTGCCCTGATGATATGCTTCTATTCACACTTGTGCATGATTCTGTGATTCCGTCCAGTATGATCAAATCTCCTTCTAGACTAATGCCAATATCTATGGGTCCTGCCCACTTTTTGAGTAACCACTTCTAATGATCAAGCAATCAGAAAAATAAACCTTAGAAAGTTTTAACACCTTCCTTAATTTAGTGCCTGTTTGGATAAATGAGAAGTGAAGTAAAATGAAGTGGATTTCACATGTAGAGTAGAGTGAAGATAAGTAGGTTGAAGTTAAAGTAGAGTACTTCACTTCAATTCATTTGGATGTTTATTTTGAAGTTAAGGTTTGGAGTAAAATCAACTTTTACTCAAGAAAATTAAAGTATTTAGAGTTGAAGTGAAATAGAGTACATGCGGCTCACAACATTACTTAATCTATCGGGCCAGATTCATCCAAATGGGGTCAAGTTGAAATTTTAGACCATTAGGGCCATTTAACTTCACTCTACTCTATTTTTTGCCTATCTAAATAGGCTAACAGCAGTACTTATTCATTGCATTCCTTGGTGCCTAAAGGACCCAAAAGGAGCTGAGAATTTCTCCTCTGTCATTTCTTGAACTCCCTCAATTCCAGCTGTTCTTCTTTGGCGGTACCATCTACATTAACGTTCACCCATCCAATATTGAGTGGAGACCATAGATTGAGCTCCCTTCCTTTTTCACCCACCGTTATTGCTTCTGAATTTCTGTAATGTCTGATCTTGTGACATCCTGAAACTGCTTTCTTCTCATCTTACTTAATGCTGCTATTCTTGCCTTGATCAAACTCACAATCTCCTCAGCGAGTATTGAGATATGGACCATTTTTGTTTGCAGCAGCATATTGACAGCAACATCTTTTGAAGGTTATGTTACATTTTGGGTCTTAAGGCCATGATGCTGCCATGTACCTATCTTAACTAATAATATTTTGTCAGTCCAAAAAATGAAAAATAAAATCACAATCTCCCCTTGTTATGACTCATTTATCCTCAAATCCCCACCTATTCTCACTTTCATAATGAACATATAGCTGCCTAAGAGAACTAGCCTCCACTTTGGGAAGGCCTACCTCATTTTATTTTGGTATCCCAGCTAAGGGGGCTGGGACTCCAAGAGACTCGGTTATGTGGGGGGAACCTGTAGACCCGGGAGTAAAACTCGCACATGCGAAGAAAGAGAACCCGCACAGGCAGATAGTGAGAACTCGCCATGTGGGAAGACCTACCTGACCTCCCCAAGAAGTAATGAAATCCTGTAATGAGGCCGTTTCCATCCTTGGGAACCCAAAAAGGTCAATTGAATTGCACCCAAGTGGAACTTGATAGTCCACAATCACAGAAAAGGTGGTTAGCGAACTCCTTTATTTTGGACATAAGAGTAAGGAGAGGCGTTTTGTGGGGGCAATGCCACTCCTAAGAACTTTCATTTTGAGCACTTTTTCGTCTAGAATCCCCTTTCAAGTCTTTCAATTGTGTCATCATAAATTAGTCATTGCCAACTTGATTAGAGTGATGATGCAATCCCCAATGACAAATATTTTCTATTCTACCAAGTTAGTTTATTTTCATTTTCACTATCCACTGGGTCCCACATTGCCTATGAATTGAGATTAGCATAGGATACCAGTTGCACTTTTAACTTGGACACAGGTCATGATGGTACATCCTACATGGCGTATCTCTCTATAGATGCTCTGCAATCCCATTATTCAAATCAAACCATTCATGCATCATATCCCTCTATACTCTATAGATGCTCCGCAATCCCCTTAATCAACTTAAACCATTCATTCATGCATCAGCATGCTTTCAGTGGTTGAGTTTGACTAGCAACTTGGGACCAGCCTATTATTGCATATCTGTTTGGATTTATGATGACTTAAAGTAAAGGGAGGTGAAGCATCAAATCAAAAGAGAATAAAATATAAAGATTTATGATGGTCTTTTGATTTTAGTTATTTGATAGATTTTTATTTATTTATTTTTGATGTAGAAAGAGGACATTTTGTCATTTAATAGAGAAAGAAAGTTACTTTTTTTACTTTTTTTTTTTTTTGAAATACGATTTTTTTTTAAATATATATACTTTTGATATGACTCTGTGTCTTTTTCTGTCTAGATAATAGAAGCTTTACTTCCTTTTAACTTTACTTATTAATTACCAAACACGCCAAGTTACACAATAACACGGGAGTGCAACGGATCTAAGAGGGAGACACGGCCAAGTTTCGATTAAGAATTCACATAAATATTTTAGTCAGGTATCTTTGAAATTCATGAATCCTCAGATAGCATTTGGAAATTATATGATGTCAGGGGCCTTTTTGTAAAATAATTCATTTTTTTTTTTTTCACATTTAGACAAAAGAATCTACAAATCCATCCAACCACCGGGCCCATAGGTTGTGGGCTTCTACCTAGGATCTATCTGTATAGTGTGATAATTAAGACTTAGTAAATGGGTCAGTTCCGGTCCGGGTTCATGGTGGATCCGGACCCGGACCCGGAACCGTTAAGGAGAATGTGAAAACGGATCCGGACCTAGAATCGGTTTCTTGGCTCCGGGACCAAAATTAGAACCATATATGGAACGGGTTTATATCCAGATACGGGTCTAGGTGGAGACTGATATTAAAAAAATATGATTTTTAATAGAGAATTTCAAATTTGAGGTAATATGTCGGGTATCGAGTCCACGGGTCTGAACCAAGGTGGAACCAGACTCAAATCCATTTACTTATTGGGGCCTAAATAAAGACTCAGACCTGATTTTTAACGGGTTAGAACCTCGAAGTAATTGGAGAATCGGAGACCCATTTACATTCCTACTTATAAGTAGGGGTGTATGCAAGCAAAGATGAGTCAAGCATGGCCCAGCTAGAGCTTGAGACCAATTGACCCGTCCACGGCTCAGGCTTTCAGCAGCCAAGCTAGTATTTAGGTTGGGGCTCAGCTTCTCATCTTGATATATAGGCGTTATGAAAGTCAAAGAAAAGATGAAGAGCTTGGGATTTTGGCTTGGCTTCCATGGCCAACCATACATGTTTAAGGCCACAACAAAGGAGGACACATCATCATTTTGATAAGCCCTCATGAAAAATTAAAGCCTGATGACCATCTCTCATCAAACAGAACGAAATAGAAGAATGAATGGAAAACATCATAACCAACCCATTATTTTAGTAGGCAAATCCGTAAGAGGGAATTTTTGGGAAACTACTACTCTATGGTTGGGCAAATAGAACCCACAAACAGGTCACAACACTCACTCATAACGGTCCCTCTCCCCAATGGCGGACCCAAGACTTATGTTTGGTTGGTGCAGGCAATGATCAAGTAAAGAAGTGAAATAATGAAGTCTTTTAAGATCTGATAAAGGAATTTTGCAAATCTCGCGGGTGTGGTCACGTGCTAATACTTAGATCCGTCCCTGCCCCTGCCCCTCCCTGTTGGCCCTTAACAAAATTTCCATTGTCGGGTAAAAATCATTGTTTCACTAAAATGCCCCCACTCTGCAACAATCCAACTAGTCAGGGAGGGCCAATTTTCTGTCAACCAACACAACTCGAGTGGATTTCATCATGCAAAGTGTAACAAAAGTACAAAGGATACGGAGAAATGCTGGTCTTGCTGGATAAAAAAAACAGTAGGAGAATGAGTTTTCCCGTTCCCACGCAATGCTCCAGCGCAATGCAACTGCAAAGTCCGAAAAAAGGATTTTTTGGCAAACCAAGCGAGCCCAGCATCTGGCTCTAGTTTATAAGATGTTGGACTAGAAAAATTGGAGGCCCAACTAATGAGTGGAAGTGGTTCTCTTCCCTTGAGCTGCAGAGGCATGTTGGACTTGTACAGCTGCAGGACCCTCTCGTCTTGATACAGCGCACTTAAATCAGTTTTCAAACTTGCAGACAGCCTATCACTCAAATCAGTACTCTCAAGTCTCATGTGTACATAAACTTTCAGCCAGTCTAACCTCACAAAACTGGCTTAGTAAAAAAACAAAAAAAGGTCAGAAACAAGGCCCCCAGATCTGGATTCCCTGTGAGAACTTTTCATGAGGTGCACCTACTTTCATAGGATTCGAGGTCCATCACTTGGTCAACAGGTGATCTGCAGCATATGCAATCATTTAATCTATTTCCCTTCCCATGTGTATATAAAGTGGCCCATTTAATTTTCTGGCCAGGTCATCCACTAGTTGGTGGGAATTAGTTTGTAATACGGCCAAATCTGCACCTGGCCAGCAAACAACCTACTTTTTTCACCTCCCTTGGTCTTGTACAGGGTGAGAGATGAAGCAACTAGCCCTTCAATTGAGCACACAGACAGTCAACCTAAGTGAGAAATTGGGTGTTGGACATGTGTGAGGGTAATTGCCAACCATGTGAATCAAGTGAAGGGCACCTTTGCCCATCATATATCATTTCCCTACTATTTTTCTCGACCTCCCCAAACAGAAAATAACACTTCTCGTTTTCTGCAACACTAGAAAGAGATTTATTCAAAATGAGATGTTGAAAACTAAACAAGAAATGTAACAGTAAGTCTACCACAATACATCCAGATGGTCTCTGCTTGAAGCTTTGCCATCAAGCTTGAATCAATAAACCGACATAGCATCAGCTGACACTACGCATTTAGCCTGCAAGGACACATTAAAAAGCAGCATTTCAATAAAAGCTCATGGACATGACAACAAATTGGAAAGGCACAAGCTAACAAGGTTTAGAATGAAGGGATTCTCTACATACGATGCAGAAAAATAATTGGACAAGTTTAACAAAAGTGGAATGGAAGCATTGCCCATATCTGAAAGCACTCACAAAAGTGGCACGCTCCTCGCTAATTTCATCAGTGGCACCATTGGTGATACAGCGAGTCAGGTCCGTCGGGAACTGTACCTAAGGTAGGAATACCACTTCTATTTTTTGATATACAGGGTCACGTCCTGCTAAGAACGTCTCACGTATTGCATAAGAGGTACTTTTGCCAACACATGGGACAATCCTATGACAAATTAAACACCCCCGCTCCATCTCATGAATTAGCATTCATCCAAATTTGACACTAACCTAAATTATACTTGACCATTGGATTAAATTTCATAAAAAAAACCTTGACTGTTAAAATTTTAAGGCAAGAAAATCAACAATTATGATTATCTAATTGAGATGATCTTTGCCGAAAATCACATCCACTATCTTTCCATCACACTGTACTCCCATGATCAACATGCATCCAAGCGGGTCCCACAAGGGGCTTAAAGTTTCACCTCCAATGCATCCAAGTGGGTCCCATAGTTGACTTTTGCTAAAGCATGGAAGATTCTAGCCTATGGGGCTCCCTTGTCCCACCCCTATGTATTAGGGTTACCCATGTGAAAAACCACAGAAGACTATGCTCCTGCTAGATACAGTACTATATAATCTAAAAGACTTGTAAATCAATCCAATTGATTACACTTACACCATTCATGGGCATAATGATTTTACTTACCCCAAGCCAAGGGGATATTCTTGTTATAAATATCATATTCAAGGACTACCAAAGAAAAATAAAAAATGGGGGAGGCCATCCATGGGGATTGGCACCCAATTTCCCACCAAAATATTCTTCCTTCAGTCTTTTTTATCCTCTGGTAGAATTTTTATGGTATGAGGGCCACAATAGTTCGTGGTTATTATTTCGATCAACTTATCCCCCAGAAGAGCGATTGAATCAGATAAGTAGTCTGATCTCTTTAATTAGACATGTATTATTCTTAAGCAAATCCTGTGTGTAGACGATCAACTGCAAGTTCTTGACATCAACTAAAACATATCAGCAATCTTGGTCATCAATGAGGTAGAACGATGGATATTTTCTTTAGAACTTTTTTAATGTCAGGGTTCTGCTATTTGCTTGATCTTCTGTTTGAGCAATTTCTGCACTGTTTTTAATAAAGACCATAAAAAATCTCAAGATTTTCATCTATTTGTCTGAAATTTGGTCTCCAAATTTTTGGTGTTGGACTCGAATCTGAGCAAAATCCCATTTGACTAGGATTGTGGATTCCAAAAATATGAAACTGGGTCACCCCTCTTCAGACTGCATTTTTTGGATCATTTAATGATGATTGAGTATCATCTGCATTTGGTTGGTATTTTTTCAACTAAACAAAATATTGTGGACATTTCTGTCCACTGTTGGGCAGTTTTATTTAACGATTATTCTTGTTCAGTCATTGGATCCTAGTTGGATTTGGTTTATGTCGTATTATCATGACCTCCATCGATAAATCTAAGGTTTTGGCAATAAATCCATGGGTAAAAATTATTTTTCAGGGAAGTTTCAATTTTGGATGTTGGTCAAAGGGAAAGGACTTCGGGGCCACATTGATGTAACAACCCCAAAACCAACAGATCTAATTAAATTGGTTCAATGGGAGATCCACGAATCTCGGATCATTAGTTAGAATGTTGGATCTTGAATTCTGCTGATCCATATAATTGTTCTGCACCCTTATAAAACTGCTAAAGGGTGGTAGGAATATATGACAAGGGTATGCAATCAAGAAAACTCAAGCTAGGAGATTTCAAATTGAGTATGAAATTGCTGAATATTCCCAAGGAAACAAATCAATCCAAAATTACTATTCTGGCTTCATGAATCTGAGGACTGAATTTACAGAATTAGTATATGTTTTTGTTTTTTTGGATAAACAGTAAATTTTATTAAAGAAAAGAACCAAGCAAAACAGGAACCAGACTAAAGAAAAGAAACAAAAAAAAAAAAAAAAAAAACTACACATCGAAAGAAATATTTAACTGACGAACTTCATCCCTTGCTAGACCATCCACCATAGCGTTAGGCCGCTGTTAGCTTCACGCGAAATGTGGTTAAATGAAGCTCCTAACTGAGTCGAGATATCTTGCACCTCCTCTACCAAATCAGCCAATCTCCATTGAAAATGAGATTTTCAAGAGGCCCATTGAATTGCTGAAAAAGAGTCACTTTCAATGATTTCTTTATAGCCTCCCAACTTACACAATTCACGGCAGCCAACAAGTAAAGCATAAACTTCAACACCATTGGAATCAGACGAACTCACTGGACCAGAAAAGTTGTTCACAACAACCCCAGAAGAGTCCCAAATAACACCTCCAATCCCTCCCAAATGAATATGCCTAAAGAAACTGTCATCAAATTCAACTATAGGAGACCAATGGGAGGAAGGTTCCACTTAATTCTATGCACAATCTTGGAGGGGCATCCTCCTATTAAATTGGCTACCCAAGATCTATTCAAATCTTCTAAAGAAACTCCTGCAAACCTTTCTACTAGCCCACTCCGAAACATTCCAAACAACAGACAAAACAATCTCCTCAGCAGAGTTGCTTTGATTTTTGAAAATTCTATTATTTCTCTCCAACCAAATCTTCCAAAGGCCAGCATAAAGGGACAACCAGCATAATATACGACCTCAGATTGAACTACCTCTATATTTCCACTGTTGGAAAAGATCCATAACAACTCAAGTCAAACATATCAATAATTGAAAACCATACTTTACGCGCAAACTTACAATGAATCAACAAATGATTAGCCATTTCCTCCTCATTTAAATACATCGGGCATCCGTTGACAATGATACATTTTTTCCTTCTCAATTGATCCATTGTAAGAATCTTTTGCAAACTCGCCACCCAGCAAAAAACCAGAACTCTTGGGAACGTAAGGGTCCAAAAAATGCCTCCAATCAACCATCCTAGCAATAGCACCAGACAAGACATTATAGAAGGACTTAACCGAAAATTGACCCTTAGTGTCAGGCTTCCATAATCTTTCATCCTTTCTCCGTACAGAAAGATAAACCCCCTCTAGCAAAGAGAGCATTCTCACTAAATCAATAACTTCATTATCATGCAAATTTCGACGAAACAAAAAATCCCAAACTACAGAAATATAAACCCTCTCCAGAGCCAGTCGCCGCAAGTCCATCTTCGAATTCATCTCGATCAGCGACGAACAGGGACAAAACCACTTTTCTTTCTTCCGCTGCCTCAAGTCCAAAGACACTTCATGTGTCTCGCCACACGTGACACGAGCCCAGTCAATAGTTTGAGCCTGGTTTTCACATTCGGGCCAGATCTGATCTTTAAGCCCATTTGAGAGACGGTCAATCTGCAGAACATTAAGGCTGGCATCATCACTGCATCTCAGAATCTGATCAACGTTAAGTCTTCTTTTTGCGATATCTTTGTCATTTACCGTCAAATTTCAAAACCGTTTTTGCCGGCGTGATGATAGAGAGTAGACCTGGTCATCAAATCATTCAGAAATTTTAAATTTACATTAAACAAAAATGCCTCCCAAGAAGCATGTAGAAGTGGAGTCTTCCTCTAATATTGACAATGATTTGAGGAGAACCGTTGCGGAATTTTTAGTAAATGTTAATCAACTATCTGCAATGATGGTTCAAATGCAAGATACTCTTGCAAGGATTGAAACCCGATTAACTACTTTACAAACTAATCGGCATGAGGATAATCATCAAGCTGATGGAGGACATAATCGGAATCAACGAGATCCACATGCAGTCAATGTTGATCGTGATTTGGGTATTAAATTCGTGATTCCCGAATATGATGGAAAGTTGAAATCGGATGAATTCATGGATTGGTTAGTATGCGTTGAAAAGTATTTTTGCGCACAAACCAATGACGGATGGTCATAAGGTTATATTGGTAGTAACTCGATTTCACAATTATGCTGCGATTTAGTGGGCCGAGTTGCAAAAGAAAAGAAGAAATCAAAATATTGACCCCGTTGACACATGGATCGAGATGAATTTGTTGAAGCAAAAATTCCTCCCTGTGAAATTATTCAAGAGATCTTCCGTTCAAGTTTTCAAGATTTGAAGCAAGGTTTCAAAACTGTTATTGAATATTCTAAGGAGTTCCTAACCATACAAACTCGTTGTGGCTTGAATGAAGATGATAATGTGTTGGTTGATCAATATTTTCATCGGTTGCGCATTGACATACAACATATCCTTACATTCAAGAATTTTGATAATGTTGATGAGATCATCCAACATGCCATCAAAGCTGAGGACATTGCTAATTATCAAGCTCGAAAGTTTAGTGTGTCTAAATAGCCTGCACAAAAGACCCCAGCAAAGCCATACTTCAATCCAAGTGCCAGTTCCTTAGAAAAGTTTTCCTCCAAGTTTGAAGATTAGAACAAGTTCACATGTTTTCATTGCAAGCAAAAGGGTCACCGTGCATTTGAATGCCCAAAAAGAATAAATTTACTGGAAGGTGTACAAGAAGAAACGGAAACAAAAGATGATCCTAAAAGCTATGATGCCCAGATACGGGAAGGATACGGTAGGGAAACGCTATGGATATGGTCGGGACACTGATTTTACACATAAAAAGTGAAGTATCGGACGCGATACGTTGCCCATTTTGAAGTATCCGTGCATCATAGCCTAAAAGTGAAGAATCCAATGAAGCAGAGGAAATAGCAGCTGAAATAGATGGTGCACTTCTCTTGGTGCAACAAGAGTCTATACCCACTGTTTGAGAAGAAATGGTTGCGGAAAAATATTTTTCGTTCCATAGGTACAATACATGGGCAAAATTGTATAGTTGTGATTGATGGTGGAAGTTGTGAGAATATTATCTCCCAATCTCTTGTTGATCGCTTGAAGTTGAAGGTTTACAAGCACAATCATCCACACTTTGTCAAATGGCTAATGACAAGTGATGAAGCGCACGTGCGACATACATGTCAGGTTACTTTTGCAGTTGGTAATGATTACAAAGATACAATTTGGTGCGATGTGCTACCAATGGACAGTGGAGATATCCAATTGGGTCGCCCATGGATGTATGACAAGAATGGCACTCATGGGACGCACAACAACACGTATACCTTCAAGCACGGTGGACAGGAAGTTACTCTCCATCCCAAGAAACTAGACTCATCGAGAAGAAATCAAGAGCCCTTGCTACAAAGGAAGTGCTTCACGTACATCATATATACAGAGGCAACTAGAAGAAGACTCGAGTTCGAGGTCGAACTCTTCTTTCAATCTGGCGAGAATGATGCAGAATGGGCTACCATATATCCACTGGTCCCACCCAACATAGTTTTAGGATATTTATTTTTTTAGTAGCTTCCTAATTTTATTGTAATTAGGACTAGCATTCTAATTTATTTGATTTCCTAGTTTGATTAGGATAGTTTCTATTATTATATTAGTTTTTCTTAAGCCCTAAGTTTACTTTGCCTATTTATATTGCATTATAGAGACTAGAGATGATAATCTCATATTTGGAGTTGAATAAAATTGGGATTTCCCTTGGAGAGGTTTTCCTCGTGTTAGAAATCTTTGTGGAGATAATTTGAGGTGTCTTTTGACACGTGCTTTGGCATCTACGCAAGCCCTAACCCTAGGGCATGCATCAATAAGGGTAACACAACCAAACCACCCATTAACAAATATCTGCCCTTCCAAGAACTAAGTTTTTTTTTTTTTTTTTATCAAGCCTTTGCACAACTGGATCCCACAAACTTTCCTTTGGTAATCCCAAGCACAATGGCAAACCCAAATATTTTGTCGGGAGTTGACCAACTTTACAACCAAAGACATCAGCCAAATATTTAACATCATGATCCTCCATAGTCCATAAAGATACCAATCAACTCACATTTCTCGTAATTGATCTTCAAGCCTGATAACAACTCAAACCACCTCAAGATATTTTTCAAACAATCTACTTTTTCCAAAAAAGTATCAGAAAAACAATTGTATCATCTGCAAACTGTAAATGAGTTACCTCATAGGCGGCAGCATTATCAATAGAGAAGCCAGAAATCATCTTTGAAAGATTAGCTCGCTTCAATAAAGCATTGAGAGCTTCCACCACGGTGACAAAAAGTAAAGGAGATAGAGGATCTCCTTGCTGCAATCCTTTGGAACTCTTTAAATAGCCTTTCAGAGAACCATTAATCAAGACGGAAAAGTGAGCAAAAGAAACACAACTTTTTATCCATCCTCGCCATTTCTTTCCAAACCACATCCAAGACATCATATATTGTAAAAACCCGCAATCCAACATTTCATAAGCCTTCTCAAAATCGAGTTTACAAACCACCCCAGGACGATGATGTCGAAACCTTGAGTCAATACACTCGTGGGCAATAATCACTATCAATAATTTGACGACCATCAACAAAAGTCCCTTAGATATCTGAAATAATCTCTAGCAGAACTTTCCGTAACCGATTAGCCAACACTTTTCCTAGAATCTTGTACAAGCTCCCAATTAAACTATATATATGAGAATTTTTTAAGACTTCCTCTTGGTCCCAAGTCTAGCAAGAATAAACACATCAGTAATCAAATGGGGTCTCCAAGCTGAGGAATTCAATTGGCTGATTGTTTCCGACCATCAACAAGATTAGAGTGCTTCAATGAATGGGCTAATTGTTGAGGCCTGTTCAAGGTCAAAATGCTTCCCTCCACAGAAAGGAGATACAATTGAATGACAAATAAAATGTTAACAGAAGTTCTAGAGGTAATCTAGGTTTTCATCGGATATTGGTAGGGTGATCAGAGACATTGTGATGCCCCCAGAGCAAGATGTCATCAGGACTCTGCCACCAAGATAGTAAACTGTATACACATTTGAGGTACCTAAATCAAGGAATGAAACTCTTAGAAGAGAAAAATGAAAAGATGCAGTCGTAGAATGAACATCTTTCTAAATTGTCTGGTCAAGAGAGATGTATAGACATAAGAGGATATAAGTTTACAACCTAAAATTTAGAGTAATAACAACCCCTTGTTTAGTGTGACAATCTGTGATAATCAACAAATATCTCCTAAGATAAGCTACGGAAATGATATACTCAGAAGTATAGAATAATTAATGATTACGTTATGATATTGTTGTCAGCAGGGACTATTTTTTCTGGTGGTTCTCTACAATGTACAGGTGAAAGTACCTTATGCTGCGGTACAGGCAAGCAAATCTACACTGTGTGCCCATTTCCAATCAAGGCAGACTGCCAGATCCTTAGAAGAAAAAAAAATTCATCTTGAAAATTTTGATAGGACTTGGTAAAACTATTTGATGCAGGCAAAACCCAAGCTCTTGCAGCCTATTGGACCCAGCCACAAACCCAAAAGTTTCAGCCAAGGGCACAAGTCCATTAAGGCTAAAGGAGACATCAAAATCATGCAACGTTCAGTCTTATTTTTATTTCCTACTAATAGCAGAATTTTCGGGATAAACATGAGAATATTTAGAAAGTTTTACAGTATAGAATCTTGTTGGCCTTTGACTTCTATTTTAGTTAGAACTGTTTCAAAATTAGAATTAGGGTATGAGTCCATTTAAGAATTAGGGTATAATTAGCTCCATATTACGGGGCGTTAAAGTTTGTTTGTGGTGTGAGGTGTGAGACCAATATGGTTTGGATCCCATGGATCCATATCCCTAAGCTTTGTCTTGGAGAGTAGTCAATTGGATACTCTTCCCCTACTTGCGCTGCATCAATTGGTATCAGAGCGAAGATCCATCGCTTAGATCTCCGATTGAGGTAAACCAGTATCCTATCCCTTGTTATTATTTTCTTTCAGTCCACCATCATCATTGTCAAACCATCCATCATCCGTTCCTTTATCTAAACCCTAACCAAAACTTGCCCACCACACAACCCAACCCCATTGTTCATAGAAACCCACAATTCAGATGTCATCCTCAAAACCCAACTGACCAACCCCATCATCAGTTCCAACATACCATCTTCTCAATCCCACCATCAGAATCCTTTCCAAACCCAACCCTCAAAACCCATCAGCAACCCCAAACCCTCGAGCCCACACCCCGACTCCCCCAAATCCCGAAAACCCCTAATCCATCAACCAAACCCAAATCCGTCTCCACCTCCCTACCTGCGCGCTGCATCACCATTGCAATGAATTTCACTGTTGGATCGAATTCATATCTCCTCTTTTTTTTTTGAATGGTAACTTGTATTAAAAAAGAAAAGGCTTAACAAAATAACATAATTCTACCAACAAGCAAGGGCCAAGACCCCCAAAAAACAAGAACCACTCAAAAAAGGAAAAGCCTAAAAAACTCAGCACCAGTACAAAAAACTAAAGAGATCAACAACAATGCTAATCTGAAAGGGAAATGAATTCCAGTTGCTGTCTGTTGACACTATCCTTAGCTAGAATATCCACCGCATCATTCGCTTGCCTCTTTACAAGAGAGAAGGAAGCAGAGGCAATATTGGCCAGATCCCAAATTTCCTCTATAATGTCCTCTATAATGTCTACAAGCCTCCATGGTGGGCTAGACCTCCTCGAAGCCCACCCAATAACACAGAAGGAATCACCCTCCACCAGAAGATTCTGAATGTTCAGGCGATGCGCTTCCCGAAGGCCCGTCCTTAAGGCTAAAAGCTCAGCTTTATTAAGATCGAATTCATATCTTCAGAGATAACTTCAAACCGGTAGTGAATATAAATTGAATACAAGTAAAACTAGGGCAACCCACAATGCAGGAAGTGTGGTTTTGACCAACAGTTAGTGTTTATAATAAGTGGGCCCCCAAGTCCCAATGCAGTTCTGCTCACCTGTATCAACTGCGTCTACCAAATCACCTTTTGAAAAGAAGAGGAAGAAGAGGAGGAGAAGAGGGAGGGAGGGATGTGTCAAAACATACCAAAGTGTAAGGGTTGGTTTGGAAGTGCGGGAGCATGTTGAAATTCAGTGTTACAATGCTTTAAACCAATATAAATTTAATAAAAGAGCAGAAAGCAGCGACGGGTCAAAACATACCAAAGTGAAATGCTGGTTACATCAGGTCAATAGTCCTATACATCTACACAACGAGCTCATCTTCAAGGTAAAGGTACTCAAATGTGAACTCGGTCTTGATCCTCTGGCACCTGCAGATCAAAAGAAAAATATACAAGGTGAAGCCATGAAAACTTAACATTTCATTTTATACCTTGGCATCAGAAAATGTACATATTCATGATGCACCAATTCTATGATGCCTGAACGTGATGGGGGTTGCTACAAAACTGTAGCAGATTGGAAGATCATAGTCATCAGTATGTATTTATCTGTGATCGTTAGCATTGTGGTATTCCTTTTTAGCTGTCTACTCGCAGGCCACACATTTATTTTTTTGAAAGGACAGGCCACACATTAAATGTTACAATTGACTTGATACTCCAGACCTGAAGTAGGGATTTTCATATTTGAAGGTAATGAAAATAGCACAATGGCCCCTTATGTACGTGAATCAGTCATCAAGAAGCATGCCAGTTTTGACACTCAGGACCTACTAATTCAATAGCATAGCTGCATCACATTTGTGCACCACTGGAAAGCTAACAGCAACAGTTGGCTTAGACAAAAAATGTGGATCAACAGAACACTAAATGATCCAGCAAATGGCCTCACATCAGATAAACCACCCATGCCTACCATGCAAAAATATGAATGCAAATCTGCCTACACATATCTTGCACAAAAATTTGGCATAACAAAATTCATGTCAACATACCACCCATTCTGTGAGTCATCATTAGCAACGTGGAAATCAAAGTAAACATATGTCCCCTGCTCATATTCATCTGTTGTGACTTTCGGCTCCTCATGCCGTTGGAACCATGTGCTGTATTTGCGGTGGTATCTCCAAGACTGCTTCTTCAATTCTCTTGCAGCTAAGTATTGCTGGTAAGTGTTCTGCAAGATTATATCCAACTTAAGAAACTTACAGTACAGCAGCATCAAGGAAAATACATTTTGGATGTGTTTGCATATAGTAACCACCAAAGAAGTTTCTATATTTATTTTCTTCAGATGGTGGGCCCCTCGGGATATCTAAGATATGTATATATATAGAGAGAGAGATACTCCTATGAGAGCATGTCTCACCTTACTATGAGAGATAAGGTGAGGGCCCTCACATTCATATCCAATGCCAACAACTTAAATGTGAGGGCCCCCACATTTATCTCTCATAGTAAGGTGAGAGATGCTTTCATAGGAGCATCTCCCATATATATATATATATATATATATATATGATAACTTGCAAAACTTTTACATGCAAACACCCAAAATCTCATTTTACAGAAGGAAAGTGAAATGACATAAAGGGTCCCACAATATCTGAACAAAAGAATTATGAGGATTTGTGTTGTTACACCATCTAAAAGCAACCTAGAAGACAATGAAAATAACAAAACATTAAGAAGTTTACCGGTTGATAGTAAAATGCAAAGAACAAAGTATCAGTGCCCAAAGGCTCAAGACTTAATCTTTCCCAGAATGCAGGATTGTCAACAACAGGAGCTGGTACTTGAGGGAAACTTGGAGGAGTTTTTACAGGGTGCCTCTGCAAATTAAAAACAAAATGTAGAGGACTTGTTCACTGGGAAGCAGATATATAAAAACTGGTGATCTTACAGTTGGGAGAAAAACGGTTAAGAAAGAAACATTCACATACTGGTATGTAGTGCTTTGTACGTTCCGAGTCTTTAGGTTGAGGAAGTTTATAGAAGGCAGCCTCCAACATCTGCAAATTATATAACTGCTCCTGGATCACTCCGGAATTTGCAGTCGACGCACTAAGATTGTCACCAATGGCCCCAAGGTCAGAGACACTTCTACGACCAATGACACCGAGGCCTGCTGATGATTGGTTTGACTGTAAAGGTTGTCCGGGAGAGAGATCAATATCTCTAGGTACATGAGCAGCTTCTGTTAAAGGGGCAGACCCTCCAGCCTGTATAGACAAGAACAAGTTCTACACAACGTAAATGATGGATCCTAAGGTCATTCTTCAGTAGTTAATCATCATCATCTGAGCCTTAGCCCATCTAAGTCATTCTATTGCATATAATTATTTGAAGATCACTCCAAACTTAAAGAAACTTGAATTGTTGGAAAGTTGATGTGACACACAAAAACACACCAAAAGATGCAGAAGAGAGAGAAAAAGAGATCATGTCACCAGGAAAGGAACATAAGGCAGTAGGATTTTAGTACTCTATGCAAACACAAGAGGTTAAACAATCTGCAGTTCTACAGAAAATAACAAAGAGATGGTAGTAAGTGGTAAAAATAATAGTGCCAGCATGAGAGCAAAAAAAAAAGAGGAAAAGTAAAGCACCCATCTTACACTGAGATTGAGAATTCAAACAAGCTAACAAGGGTCGAAGTGATCCAGGTGGAGGCCCATTAGGCTTATGAAATAATCCATAAACTTGAGGTCAGATAAGAGCGACAGCATTTGAAAGAGTTAAAAGTATGGTGACTAGGCTTTTCAGTTTTACTGTTACACAGAAATTATGACTTCCCTAGCAAAGTGAATGCATCATTTTTACGAAATAACATCCGCATGTCCACTTCTTGTTACCTTGATGGTTGAGCATGGTGTTTCAATACTGGAGAAAGGCCATGGACACATGAACAATGACAAGCACCAATTTCTACAAAATGCTAGTGATGGCAAATATTTATTTGACTTAAATTAGGAACATACTGCTGGAGGGAACCAAGACAAGGTTGCCAATGGAGTGTTGGGTGTGCTGATTAGACATACCCTCCTTCATATGGGAGGTACAGGGTTCATCTCGTCTCAGCTCCAGATGCAGGACAGACACATGGTCCCCATGGGTCAACCAGCCACTGGGCCCATGGGTCTGTCCTGCATCAGCACCCCTGACTTAGGTCATCACAGGCAGCCACCAAAAAAAAACCAAGAAAGATGAAGTTGCCTATGTAGTTTTCAGACGATGAGTGCCAATAATTTAAGACAAGAAAAAGAGTAAATAGTAGACCAGAACTGTCCCCAGGGCCAAATGGCTTTCTAACGAGCAGAGCAAAAGAACTAAATAGATGAATGCAACTTTAATGGATTAGAAGAGTAGGAGGGTTTAATAAAATTGAATATACCACATAATGACTAAAACCAATATCTAAGAGAGGCCACAGGATAAAATAGGTGGCATGAAAACACCAAAAACCTGACAAATGAAAAGTGAACAAAGACAAGCTAGCCATGATTTAAAAAAAAAAAAAAAAATCTTTGTAAGATGACAAGTAGAGTTGAATTGTTAGGAATTTGATGCAGAAACAGAAGATCCAAAATTCATGGATCCTGTGTTGGTTCAAGCCTTAATTTATTTGGATCAATTTGATAAGTCCAATGAATATTTAATTCATTTAAATCGGGGCCCAATCAAATATAAGGGCTCAAATCTGAATTTTAATAGGACTAAACTGAGTCCAATAATCTCTAAATTAAATGTGGGCCCAAAGGAAAATAAATTGAGTCCTAACGATGATGGATTGACCATAGGGTGTAGCAAGATACAAGACCATACAAGTTCCATGAGTGGGACATAAGAATTTTGTGCTCAATGAAGTGGGACCAATCCCACTAAGGAACGTCGGGACACATCTAATCCCATTAGAAGTGCAATTGTTTTGAAAGGAAACAAAGAGGCTCAAAGAGGTTGAGATTTTGTAGGAGAAGGAGCAAGTGAAGGGAAAGCGGTTTCGAAGAGACGAGAGAGAAAAAACTCTCTAAAGTGGACGTCAAAGGGGTTTCCAAATTCCAACCCAACAAACTTTCTTTTTTCTTTCTTATTTTTTTATTAACTTTAAGCAATTTCTGGGGTTGTGTAACTATTTAATTAATGTGTTTCTTAGTTAGCTAGGATTAGATGGATAGCTAGAATTAAATATAAAGATTATGATTGTTTTCGAAGGAAGCACTATCTTGGTTTGTTTAACTCCACCTTTTCTCCTTCTCCATTGGTATGAGAGAGTGTCTCCCAAGGATTAAAAACTGTACAAGTTGTGGATTAGCGATTTGAGGTAAGAGATCTACTTTTCTCTGTGTGGGCAGATTTCTTTGTAGATCCAGTTTGAGTTCATGCATTTTGTTCGGTTTTCCAAATCAATCTCTGTACATTCGTTTGGGCTCATTATATAGACCAATTTTTATAATCGGGAATACGTCAGATAAAGTACAACGAAGAAATGCAAAGGTGGCAGAGTGCATGCTGCTGTAATATTTATTGTACCTTGCAAGCTCAGGTTCAACTCAGCAGCTATACGAGCCAAGTCAAACTTTTGACTGGAAGGTGCGCAAAACCCAAACAATTCATATGCTTACCAACTTGACTTGGCTCACTTGGCTGAGTTAGGTTCACTATATTATAAGTCTCAGCTAAGTTGGCTTATATTTCTTTTAAAATCAGCAATGGCTATTAAATGGAAGAAATCAAATTCATACAACAAAGCATCTCAACCACCCTATTTTTGGTTAGTCCATCAACTTCATGATAAGTATCTTGCAAGGCATGAGAAAAGGGAAAATGGATCTCAATTCTCTAAATCTATAGCTTCAATTTTTCTTAATGGGTCAGCAAGCTTCCAAAGTTAACCACCCAGTATAAGCACATTAGAATGCACAACATGAGTTGCCCTCAACAGTTGCACCAAAGACACCTAGTTGCAAAAGCTCCACCCGCAAAAAAAAAAAAAAAAAGCCACGACTACCACTTCAATCGAATATGACCCATGTAATGGGCCTACATGTAATGGGCCTACATTACACCTAGTTTAAGCCCCATCACGATCTTTAATTACTTCTCCTAACCTCACTCAAGTCCCGATAGACACTACCATCATTCTTTTTCTTTTAGATATATCCAGGCCTCCAGTAGGGTCAAATGCCTAGCTATCTGCTTGACGCCAACCCAGGTAGCAAGTCCCAACTGTCCATACAGATATGCCAAAGGCAGCATCACCACAGGCATATGTATGCACCGCATCCAAATCCATCAAACAACCTCTAATAAGTGACTGGGACCCCAGTGCCAGACTTGTCAGTGAACAGAATACAGCCCAATATGTATAACAAGAATGCTCTCGCTGCATTCCTAATTTGCAGCTCTGGGTCTGCATCAGAGACCTCTCCAAAATCCAAATAATGGATCACTTCATTAAAGAAGAAGCCACAAAAAGAATAGAACGAAAACAACAAACGATACATAATGAAAAGCCACACCCCTTGATCTAATTTGGAGGATCAATACCATGTCAGTCTTTCCAACATTATCAAAGTTCCACATATTAAAGATTCCAGACTCCCAGAGATGATGAGATCAATAAAATATGAAACTAAGTAACGAGTAACGACACTATCTGTTGAGAATGAATAAGATAAAGAATGCTAATTATTTAAGGCTTGCACATCCTTAAATTGCTTTTTGGAAATCACCTAGGCAATCACTCTTCCTTCAAGTTTCCTAGCAACTTCCTCTGTGAATATTGACTTGTTCCAGAAAGGTAAGTTATTTCGTCCACACCTAATAAGCATAACTTTATTTTTAGAAACAATATTAACTTATTTTACTCTGGCTTTAGATGACTCTTGGCCTTCCACATTCAAGTTTAATGTGATTTTTTTTTCAAAGCAGAAGATACTGTCATCAAAGAGCGATCTAGTGTGATTGATGATTAATAATATTAATAGTTCCTCAAAATTACATTTATTTACATTCACTGATCATAATTAATATTTATTCATAATTTTTTTTATTTTTACATTTTCAAAAAACTAAATAAACTTGTTTACAAAAGTCCTTGAGTTGAATATGATCATCGAGACAGCAAGCTATAATGTGTATGGACAGACAGATGTCTGGAGCAACAAGATAGAATTCAATAAAAGCATGAAAAAAATTCAAAAGGAGGACGAATGCTTGGGCTCACAAAGCAGACTCCAAATAGATAAGGCTTTGGTAATTCAGTCCCAGATGCTTGAAAACGGCGGCTGCAACTCGAAGGGACTACTGTGACAGCAGCTAGTCATGGAAATTCCAAGAAAAAGCAGCAAGAAAAGGTGGGAAAAGAGGGAACTTGGAACATTCAGTTCACGAAGGAAGAATTTGGAAATCAAACCCGAAGCTTCTTCAAATGCATAGGTCCCTACGAGCCTGATTTTCTACAAATATCCAAAACACACCGAAAAACAATCTGCTGGTTGTTTCTTTCTCATGAATAATACCAATAATAATCTTTTAAATAAAACAATCTTAACCAACTAAAATATTATGACAAGAAAATATATTCTGGCCATTGGCATGCCTTGAAAAACGAAAGAAGAAAGAAAGATAGAGCAGGTTGCACATGTGCTCACTGTGCACAGCCTATGGGCTGTTCGACTGGACAAACAGGGTTTCCAGCCTGTTCTCGTATACTACAAGGGTCACAAAGGCCAGGTGCACATGGTTTTCAGTTTGGGCCCAAATTGGACCTAAGATATGGCTGATGTGAACCCGGCAAGGCCTGGTTTGGGCTGCCGATGGATCCAACAGCCCAGCAGACTGCTGTAAGGTTCCAATCATGGGACCGCACATTAACTCAGGGATTTTGGATTCCCAAATAAGGATGTTTTGTCAGTCCGCAACCTTTAATGGGTTTGAAAACCTTACATAAATGGGTTCGCACGCCATGTGCCCAATCAAGTTCCTCCAAGTAGACCAATGCTTAGACGGCTACACAATCTCCAAGATCTTTCTGGACCTCATCAGTAGATGTGGGCCATTCCAAATCAACTGGTGATGATAATGTATGCCATTATTCCAATCCCATAAGTTCATTATGAAGCTTAACAAGTTGGGCAGAAAATTTTAAACTTCATCATCATCATCAAAGCCTTGTTCCAACTACGTTGGGGTCGGCTACATAAATTCTATTTATCCATTCTGATCTATCCTGACTCCTAAGCCAAAAAAGTTAAAGCTTTTTTTTTTTTTTTTTTTTTTTTTTTTTTTTTTGAAAATGTTGACTTTTCATTGCAAAAAAGTTTAAACTTAACACCTATTAAATAGAACACAAATCAAAAGGCAATCAACATACAGGTGTGTCTGCTGCATATGAAAATTTCAAATCATCCTCATTCATAAGGTTCTTGCTGAGTCCAGAGTTTGTCACTGGTTCTGTTTTTAAATCATCAGATGGATTTTGATGTTGCTGCTGGTCTTCTACTTTTACATGGGCAGCATCTGGATTACAAAAATAATAAAGAAAATTTTCACATGTAGAGATTTCAACAATAGGTAGATTCTAAGTCTAGTAAAAAACCCAAATATAGATTAGTAGGCATGAAGATTTGTAAGTCCATATTGAGGTACCTGCATCCTTTGGCCCTACTGACAATAATGCATGCTGACCGGATTGCTGATGCATGGTATTTTGTAGAGAGGAAGACGTGACAGTAGCACCAGCTGGTGACTGAACTCCAGGACCAAGTCCAACTTGGGGTGACAAGGATGAACTTTGAGAGTTGAACTACAGTGGACAAAAAAGTTGGATCAGAAATAGCGAGAAAATAAAGTATACCAGAAGAATAAAAACAAGGAAGTTAAAAAGGACAGTCGTGAACACACAAATAGTACAACACATAGCACTCCACCCCAAAATCCTTTCTTGACAACCCTAGTAAGAGCAAGGCCGAAGATAAATACAGCAATAACAACATGCCTTAAGTAACCAAGCTCCACTGGTGGGGAAAAGCCAAAAACTGATCGAATACATCCCTCAGTCACAAAGAAACAAGCCATAGTAGAATAATCTAAGTGCTGGATAAAGACACAAATGTTATTAGAAAACTGGACCGCTTTCTCCAATACAATGGTTGCAAAGTATGTTCTTGAAAAAGAAAATTTGGGTATCATGGCAAATGCATGACATTATATCATGCAACACCTAGCATAAGATAAATGAAGCATCAGTGATGCAGTTGCAATTAGATACATAGGACTTGGGAGTTGCACTTTAGCGAACGTCATTTCATTAAATTAAGGTGTTTCATTTTTTATAACAGTAAATTCTATTGCTCCCAAAAGTGCAAAACAGACACCAAAAAAACAAAAAAAACAAACACACACATACACACAAAAACAGAAATTAAACATAAAAAAAATCGCATTAGAATGAAAAACTCCCGCCTTAGCAAGATTATACGCCACAGAATTTGCCTCCCTCAAAATGTGATACAACAAAGCACCCAGCTGACTTGAGACATCCTGAACCTGCTCAACCCAATCCGCCAATCTCCAAGGAAAAGAAGACTGTTGCTAGGGGTACTAATCCAACAATCCACCAATCTCCAAGGAAAAGAAGGCTGTTGCTAGGGGTACTAATCCAATTACTAGTAAAGTTCTCTTTCCTTTATTCACTTGTTTAGATTCTATTGGCACAGCAGTGTCTTTTGCATGCACCACTAAAGCCTAAAGTAAATAGTTGAAATGGGTGAACAGTGGAACTAGCTCCTCTCTGAGTACTGAGATTTCAAACATAATAACTTAGCAGTACATAAGAGATCCAACAATCTCTCCACCAACACAACCAATTTCATCTCCATTTTAAAAGGTTTATTCTGAACCAAGACCAAAAGAAAGCAATATCATTAGAAACAATATCTGGATGTCACAGAAGAAGGCTCTAGGAGGCCCCTTCTATACTAAATTAGTCTCATTCTTGGAGGCTCATGCTCATGCTCCCACATCAACTCCAATATAGGCTGAAGTTCTACTAGAATGTGGAGCAACATCATTCATATGAATATGCATCAGGGAGTATATGTACCAAGGGACACAATTATCACTCAGTAGTTTAAAGTACAAACATGCATGCACATTAAGTAATTTAACCTTGGACATCTAATCTAAAGTTATTTCCATAACAAAGGATATGATCTTCTATGTTTTAAACTAGACAGTGATCACACACAGGTAGAAAGCACAGAAGCTTCCTTCACATATCACAATCTACCGTGAGAAAGCATGGGCTATCTTATATCATATAAGGCACTATAAACCTTGAATATGGACCATATACTGAAGATTTATGGGTACAATCAATTGAAATCATTAGATAGCATAATAATTTAGATGCAATAGTGTAATAATTTGGACGTAAATATGACAATAACAAGGATTAATGCATCATAAAACAGCAGAAAAGGCCAACTCCGCTATTACAAAATAAATTTCACTCTGCATATCAAGATGGAAAGATTTTGATTACATAAGCAGAATCCAAGGAAAAAAAGACCTGCTGTAACAGTGAACTCTGCGGTTGAGTGGCGAACTGCTTGTGATTTGCCCCTGCTAGATGTGGCACACCAAGAAGGGTACTATGACCTTGCTGCACTTGTTGGAGCCGCTGCAAAAACTTCTCCCTCTGGTCGGGTGCAATCTCAGTTCTTCCACGAAACTGACCCTAAATGATATTAATTATTGAATGGGTGAATACTTTCTAAGGACAATGTGGTACATATATAAATAATTAACTGGCACTGGAATGATGCACTAAAAGGTTGAACTCGCAATTTGTAGTTGATAAGAAGAAGATAATTTGTGAGGTAAGCAGAGCCTGCTGGTATTGAGGGAGTTCTTCGTAATTGAAGGGGAGAGGTTTTAGTTATGTTCTCCAAATCTGTGGGGGTTGGAGATTCCAACAAAGCAGAAGTTTTGGCAATTTTGGAAACATTGCGGTTATTTTCTGAGTTTTGTCATTGCAGGCTGATAGTGGAAAGTGACGTCTAATGTGATCTCATGTGTTTCTAAAGGCAAGACAAGGCTGTGAAAGCTTAAATTTTGTTTTAATGAATATAAGGTCTTGTCCTCTCTTATTCAGGTAGAATGCTGTCATTTTGTCAGGTCGGCTAACAGTTAGGCGTATTCCCTAGCCAAACAAGGTGTGGCTAGGGAAACTCAGTTTTAGCCTGGGTTTATCTCCTTAGACCCAGTTGTTCTCTTGTTGGTGATCTTTGTAATATGATTGTTCATTTCCAATAAATTTCCTTTGCTGATCAAAGAAGATGAAACTCAGTTTTCTGGCTTTCCCACATTTCCAACAGCTACTTAGGGCATACGTGGCCCCCTTGTACTAAAAAGAGGATTATCAAACCCAAAACTTGAAAGGGTATTGACCTTTGACTGACGAAAGTTGTTCTAACATCGAAGGGATCATGATCAAATTGCTTTACAGAAGAGTTGCACAAGTTATTTTCAGTCGCCTACATTTTCCTTAGATACATTCTTTCTGTTTTGCGAGATTGCTTTTAAGTTATTAGAATGAAAGCACTGCAATCAAGACCATTAAAGTCCTAGATTTATTTATAGTTTAAGGTTTTTTTAGCCATATATGAGCCAAGTAATACAAGTTTTATCTTTACAGGTTAGTGCAGATTTCTGAGTTTGGGATAAAGGGGCACCTTTTCAACTGAGTAGATGTTAGGAAAGTTTTAGTTGGAAGCAACATTTTAAGTTGTGGGCTGACAGAACTTAGCCCAAGGAAAGGATAAGTGTAGAAGTAGAACTAACAATTTTGATCCCAGATAGATGGGACAAGGCTTCAATGCTGATCACGATGATGATGGCAGGATCACCTTGCCCTAGGCTGCTGACTTCAAAATAACTCACCAGGGAGAAATTTAACAAGACTGAAAAGGAAGCTGAACATACATGTAAGAATAAGTTCCCCCAAATAACAGTTAAGCTGATCATCGGCCTTCTTCACATTAATTATTAAATTACAACCAGGACCTCTTTTGCTGTAATTCATTAATTCACCATTAGGAATCAAGATGCCACCAAGAATCTGACGGCAATTATTAAAAATTAACTACTCGTGAAGTTATTAACTTCATTTCCTCTTTCAATCTAGAGGTGAGGCTACATGCTCGAAACCAAGCTAATTTACAATTCCTCACCTCCACTGACCCTTGAACTTTACGGAACAAAGTATAAACAAATCATACCTTTGCTTGTTAAAACTCCATTAAAGAATAAACTGAAAAGCCTTACTTATATCATCTTCAACCCAAGTCCAGTTCCTTTTGGAAGAACATCATGGTGAAACAGATGGAGCCAGGAGCCTTATCAACCTTGAAAGAGAACAGTTTTTTTTTATCTCCTCCTTGTTAAAACTCAAAGGTTTTTTGAACCAAGTGTTTCCTTTCTTCTAGCAAAATGCTATTAAACAATGTTGGCCTCCTCAATCCTCAGGGAACTGGGATTCACAGAACTATGCAATCATCATGAGAACTACATGATGTGTTTCAAACATTTGGCTATTTAACCTTTACGTGGGGAAGATGGTTAGCTTTCTCCTGGCATTAATGACTTTGTAGGAGAGTTCAGTGTTTGATTACTCTCCTTCACTTGAAGCTTTTAAATCAACTCTCTTAAGAGAAAAGGACAAGAAGAAATGAAGGAGAGGGAAAAAATGTGGGAGAAGAATAGAGATAGAGCCAAAAACTCCTAACTTAGCGCTGGCTGTCCAACACAGGGCTTCATAAAATTACAAAACAGCAGTAAAAAGTAAATTACAGAACAGTCCTTGCATGTATTTCCCCTCGAGGTGGTGCATAAATATGCAACATGCTCGGCTCGGAAAAACAGCAGATAGCTGCTTCTTCGAAACCCCTTTCGTAAGAACCTTTCCTAAGAAAATCTGCGACTTGGTCTTCTGTTTGAGATACTTTAACATGGTGGGAGAGGGACCTTTGTTCGGGTTATTTCCGAGACTATTCAGAGTCGTTTTAAATAAAGAAGTGTCTGTTAAAGTGTGTTATGTGGTGGTGGGTAATAGTGTTTCTTGGAAAGTGTTGGTCAGAGAAGTTTTGCATCAATCAGAAGAGCCTGTTGGATTTGTTGGCCAAGGCTTTTATTTACAAGAAGCAGCGAATATTCGATATTTGGAAGCCAAATCATGCAAGACTGATTTGCAAAAATTCTTTCTAGTCATAATCATTAGATCCTTCTTCAGGCGCTTATCATTCTTCCTCTTGCATTTGGCTTGGCCCAACCTCTTCTGTGTTACTTTTTCACTGGTGATCTTAGAAGGGGCATCCCTTCCTCTGTGGAAAAAGTTGATTAATCAATTGTTTCTTCAGTTTCATTTTTCCTATGGCATTTGGAATTATTTTCTGTCAACTTGTGGTTTGGCATGGTGCATTCTGAATTCTTCATGTGATACGGTTTTTCTTGGGTGAAGGGTCCATTTCATGGGTGCGGATTGGTGTCCCTATACTATCATTTGGGCTATTTGGAAAGAGAGGTATAACAGGATTTTCAGAAAAGAAGTGGCGTCATTTCAAGAGGGCTTATTTGGTGAAGGTGAGGATAGGAAAATGGGCTATGTTAAAGAAAGCATGTCAGAATAACAACTTACGTAAGCATGCTTCACAACTGGGAGGCATGTTTGGCTTCTGGTCCTTTCGAAGGAAAAAGGAAAAGGAGAAAATAAAAAACAAGTGGTCTGCTCCACCTATGGGGTCGTTGAAGTTCAATACAGACAGTGCGGCAAGATGCAAGCCAGACCCAGCATAGGTAGAGTTCTTCAGAATCATGAAAGTCAAGTTTTGCTTACCTTTCCTAAATCCATTGGAGTTAGGAATTTGCATGAAGCTGACGTTTTTGACTATCCTAGAAGCTTTGAGGTTGTATGCGTCTTCTTTTCATAAGCTCTTAATTGTAGAAAGCGACTCATCTAATGCTACTTGAATTCAAGTGAAGATCCCCTTGGAATTTCCAATATCATCTCTCAATGAAATAAAACACCAATTCCACAATGAAGATGGTCTTCGGCACGTTATTTAATCTGCTAATAAGGACGCTAATTTGTTGGCTAAGAATGGGGTGTTCGTTTGAATTCTAGTGGCTCTTCTTCTATGTAGTTTCTTGGTTTCGTGTTTCATGTTGTTGTGTAGATTATAACGTTCGTTCTTATCAGACTAAACAAGGAGATTTATCTAGGATCTGATACTAGCTGGTGTTCTATGGACAATTTAGCAAAGTATAACAGTAGAAAGTTCCTATCCGGTGACATCAGTAGAAGGGATGGTAAAGATAACTGGGTGATAGACTATATCTTGGGCATCATCTAGAAAGGTGTGAGGTTGTGCAAGCATCTGATTCTTGGGGATGTTGGTTAGAAAGCTTGGATTGTTTTAGTAACAAATTTTAGAGAATTGCAAGAGACTGGTCTGTTAGTTTGATTTCAAATTTCTGGGTTGCAAACAGACACTGAACTCTTGTTTAAGTCTAACTACCCACAAATTTCATTCACAATCTGAAGTCAGAGAATAAAACTATAAGAGTACAATCTGTGCAAAAGCAAACATTTCAGATCACCCTTTTCTTCTTCTCTGAATCTAAAAGACAGTTTGAGAGTCTTGAAGTTGGTCAGCTGAAAGGTCGGATAGGATTCTTCAGAGTTTTCTGACGATGCTTAATCGTTTTTGGATTTTCCTCTCTGCCATGCACAGTTCTCTTTCACCAGATCTGTACTTAAACTGATTTTTCTGATTTTTCACTCCATTTCGTAAGCTTTTCTCTAAATTGGATATTCTTATATCTACCTGTTGCATGCCACTAAGAACCTTCAGTGTTCTGGAGTCCTTCAGGTTTGTTAAAGCTCAACTTTTATGGTAATCATATATTGGAAACTTTAAAGCCTGTATTTGTGGGTATTACGTGGAAGTTGGAACCGTGATCAATTTACTCTTTGGACTTTTTCAGGTCCCATTATTGGTTCAAGTTTCAATGTCAATGAGCTCTATGCAATGGTTGTCGGATGCAGGGAACTTGTACGATTGGGAGCTATTGGCGCCATTGTGGAGGGAGATTTTTTTTTTTCTACTATACAATGGTAAGCATGGGCACTCCTATCCATGTCATTTATTTGGATGTGCAGAAGTCAAAGCTATTGTTAGATTTCATTTAATCAAGTTATCCGTCAGGCGGACTTGTAGTGGACCAGTTCACTAAAAGAGTCCACATTTTGTCCATAGCGTATTATAATTGACTTCATTCTTTTCCACCATAACTTTCTTGGCAATAAAATTTATATACCATTTCAACAGAAAATTTGATGGAAAAAATTAGTTAAAATTTGATCGAAAAAACTGGTTTTCTTTTTTTATTTGTGGTAATTTCATTTAAGAGGTTTTGTTCAAGGGAAATAACTGTAGGCATTTACTGATGGTTCAAAGGGTAAACCTAGTAATCTTTTTAAGATCACCCAATGATGGACCAATAGTATTTGTCATGCATGACCCCCTACTCTCTGGCCCTATCCTAGGGGCCATGAATTGTGAGACTCAACTCTCCAACCTGAGAATGGTCACCCTTTTCCACCAAGAGAATTTGAATCTAGAAACTTGACGGGAGTCACACGAACAAAGAATAGAAGCCCAGGCCTAATGAATCACTCATGATGCATTAATTATGTCCATTTAAGGTTAAGTTAGCAGAAAACTATGTACCATTCAAAGATTTTCTTTGGATATGCAGTATACTGCAACATGTGGCAAAGTATAACTAAAAAGCCAACTTCAGATACCTATAAGGCTTCAATGCTGATAACGCAATAAATGAAACAGAGACACTCAGACACGTACCATTTCATTTGTATTCGGAAATGAACCTGTGTTGTGAGGTCTCCATTGAACTCCAGGAACTGAAGGTGAGAAAACTCGTCCACCTATTACAGTACCCTCACCAACATTACTAGATTCAGTTGAAACTGTTCCATCACTAGCCCTAGAAGCCTGCTGCAAAAGCATTCTATTGCTCAAAGGGGAGACCATTGGTTGCAGGCTACCATTGCCAATTCTTTCATCAGCTCCTAGAATATTACGCTTTGCAATGTCTGAGACTGCGGGCCCTCCACCAAGCGCTGCATCGGTTGGTATTCCATTTCCAGAACTCAATGAAATACCAGATAATTGGCTAGACATTCCTCCAACCACAGACCCTCTCCCAATAGCCTTTGCAAGTCCAATGTCCGCAAGAGCAGGAGAAGGTCTACGATTAGGGACGGTCGCATTTTCATCCTCCTTTATTGAACTGGGAAGATTTACAGGAGGTTGAGATGCAGCAGCAGTTGTATTGTCCATGGTACCCCGAACAGGGCTTGAAAGAATTGCCGAAGCAGTTGGCCCACCAACCAAACTATGTGCAGAGATGTTACCAGTAGCTGTTGCTATATTACTTCCTGCTGGTGTGACTGAACCGATCGCAGTGGTAGGTGATGAAACTGAAGAACCCATAACACCATTCTTAGAAGGTGGGGTTCTTAGAATGACGTCAGAATTACTGTCCTGGGATGCTGTCTCTTCAGCTTGTTCCTGAATGGATGCACCCTGTTGAGCAGTAGATGGTGATGTGGCCTATCCAAGAAAGAACACCCATGAACAAGGACAGCTGAAAAGCATCATAACAGGATAAAAAGCAATGGACCAATGAGATGAGGGGTAACAACTTCTGTTAAAACAGGTTCTAAATTGTGTCTTAGACACATATACATTTTTCTGTGATATGTGGAAGAAGAGATTCCAGATACAAGAAAGCTAGAGAACCCGCAGTGAAATACTTCATTACATCTTGGTCCAGTGTCAATTTCAAAGTTTATCAATTTTCTCAGCTCTAAAACTAAAAATACATACAGGTAATTGAGTTGCTGAAGTTGCTAAAGAAGTCTTCAATCCCAGAACTGCACCAGCAGTGGCAACAGAAGTAACACCCTGTCAAAATCAAATTGTAAGCCAATGGAATTAGCAAAGCATTTAATGTGCCAAAGAAACCGTCAATTTTTCTAGTTAATTAGAAAATACAGCATCACCATCAGTCACACAAACAACCTTTTAAGTATGATAGATTAAACGGCTGACTGAAATATATATATATATATATTATAGAGCAACGCTCTCCTAACCCTTTGGGCCGGAATAATCCATGGGCTCGTAGGGAGAGCCGGGTAAATCCCGTGGCCAGAGTCTGACCGAAATATATATACATATAGGGAAATGTTCTCCTATGAGAGGACTCTGCATGTGCAGTCCAGCTCTATGGGTCCCACGTGGGCCCACTTTTGATCAGTAAAGCCCCTTTGATAATCTTGCCATCCCATTGATTTGGCATCAGGCCTAATTTTACATTCATTGAGCATTCATGCACCGTTGGATTGAATCTCGAAAAAATCTACAGTTATGACACCCTTAAAACGTAAGGCTGTTTAATCAAGGGCTAGGACAATCTGATGGAGCTGATGTTTTGGATTCCCCTTGTCCATTTGGGAGACCTTCCATCATCTAAGTAAGTGGGCCCAACGATCTGGTGTGCATGCTCACACACACATGCAGTCATGCATGCACAACACACCCATATGCACGTACATGCTCACACGCACACTCGCATGCTCACACATATATATAGAAATTATCGAGTGCACACAGCCCACATGAGGAATTTCATGCACTCCTCATAGCGGGGCCAACCTGATCACCCATCTAGATGAACCACACACACACATGAGGACCCCAAGCTACATCAATCCCTTTTTTTTACACCCATCTGAATGGACTAAATCGTTGCATTTTTTTTAAAAGGGTGAGAATTTGTGAGCCATTGATCAAGGGGTTGGGATGATTGGGTGGGTCCCAACAGATCATTTGATCCCCCTGTGCCCCATGGCCCCCCATCCCCAAGTGGGGGCCCACAACAAGGTGCGCATGGAAATCCCCATGCACACCGCGTGCAAATGATAGGGGATGTACATAGTCACACACACACAAATATGAAGGTACGCACCATGCAGGCCCGCTGTTGGTCCATCTGAATGAGAACATGAACAATCAACTCAATCAACAATAGAAATACAGATAGATTCATGGCACAGGAGGAAGTTTCCAGTTTCCCAGCATCAACAAGCCCTTCACCACAGCTACTCAGACCTCCAGATCCTCCACCCCTAGTCCCAAATAATAATGACTACACCGCTATTACTATCTCGCCCATGGAGGAAGATGATCCTAGCACCCGGAAATCGTTCCGAGCGGCATTGGCTCCCACCCAATTTCAATATACCCCAGCATTACCTTCCAGCATCCGATACCTACCACGTCAGGCCTCATCATCGCCTCACTCTGTGGAAGGAACCCCGGTGGTTGAACTAGAAGAGTCGTTGATTGCCGAGAACCGTCAGCACATGCAACGCACTCTGATCGGCCAATGCCTTAATAGGACCATCCCTGTGAAGGTGCTGGCCCAAAGACTCCCTACAGTCTGGCGTATCCAAGGAGAGTTGGATATCCTAGAACTACAGAACGGATTCATGTTGTTCAACGACCCAGACCTCTGCAGGGCCCGGGAGGGCTCCCCTTGGACGGTGGCTGGAGAACCAGTGGCGGTCACATCTTGGGTGCCAAACTTCGATCCACTATCAGCCTACTTTGGTACGGCCCCTCTCTAGATCCGTCTACCTGGCCTACCTCTAGAATTCTGGAGTGAACCCATTTTGCGAAAGATTGCAACTCCTATCGGTTCTTTTATACGCTTGGATCCGGTCACACGTAGCGTCGGTCGCCTAGGGAAGAAAGCGATGGCAGCTCGAATGCAAATCAACATTGACCTCCAAAATCCTATGGTTACTGCAATCCTACTCAAGACCGGCAGAGAGCAAAGACGCCAGACTATTGAATATGAGCGACCGCCACCGGAATGTCCTTCTTGCAAACGCATGCAGCTCAAAGCTTATCCATGCATCTTTTGCCATTATACCCCACCCCGGTTGAATCAAGACGAGATCCAGTCCACACGGCCAGATCGTAATCCCTTGCAAACGGCAGGCAATACGCTAATCGATGGCAATGATGGATGGCAAAAGGTTCATCGTAGACGTAGAGGTCGCCGGTCACCCGACGAGACTGCTCATGCAAACTTCAGGCTTGAGGAGCAGAACGGTCACATCAATGTACGAACTGATGATGATAATTCAAGCAGCATCGAGTTGAGACGTGGCAACCATGCCACAGATCTATCCCAGTTCGCCCCCCATTCTCCCCATGCTACCAATCACCTAAATCTCACAGTACACTGTCAGAATAACCCTTCATCTTCCAAGGGAGTCAATCATCACCTTCCTGCAATCAATCTTATCGAAACTTCCCCCTGTCAATCAAAAAATCTCACACAACTCAAATCACAAAATCGCACACAACTCAAATCAAATCACTTGAACAAATGCAGCCATGCACAGAGTCATGCAACACAGGATCATGTAAGCACCCTTCAACCCACCAACACGCGTATATCCACCACTGACAAAACCTCCACACCTGGCAACCATAGACACATCCACTCTGTCCCTTCCACTTCCACCCCCGCTACCAACCCCTCTCCCAGCATGCCTCGGCCTATACATAAGCTCTCCATACCATCTCCGCTTCTTACCAACCTTTGTGAATCCACCTCTCACATGACTAATGAACCCCCAAAGACACCGCCTTCGACCCATCCGTCCGCACCCCCAGTCCATCAACATGACCCACCTATCTACTCCTTAACCTCTGCCATCGCTAACCAACTCATTGCTGACAACACCCCCCCAACCCAATACTGCATCAAACACCAACAATCCCACACACGGGACCAATCCTTCATTCATTGCCGAATGTGCCATTGATACCCCTAATGCAGTGTCCCCCAACATTCATACCCAACCCCACTCCATCAAACTTTCCAAACTGTGTTTTTCCTCTGATACAACCCGACCACTACAGTTGGCCCACCCAGTTAACCTCGATGACACCCAATGTCCCACCCCTGGCCACGTTCAACACTTTGGGGACTCCTCCAGCGTTCGCAACCACCTCAACCCCAACAAACACGTTGACCTCCATCATCGACCCATTCTCGAACTGGCTGTGGATCCCGGCATGGCGATGTCCACTCACCGGCAACTTATGGACACCAGAGACAACTTCCACTTCATCTACCCTCCAAATGCCTCCGATGACACCACCATCATACCACCCTGCTCTGGGCTTCTGGATGTCCTTCCTGCTCAACCTGTTGACGCAAAGCATGTGGACCAACAATCCCTCTTTAACCACGGCACCACGTCCACCGGGAGGAGCGGGGATATTCGGGTCAAGCACAGAACAGGAAGCTTCTTCACATGGAAGTCAATACGGCACTCCGAACAGGAGACACAATGTAAACGACTGGTTCAATCTACCTGGAAATTTAGACGCGGCGGGTCTGCTGGGGAATGGCCTCTTGCAGGACATCCTCAACCCTCCATCGTCATTACCTCAATGGCACAGTTCAAACCGAGGAAGTTAACTACTTCACTGGACATCAAACTCAAGGGACTGCACCCGGAAGTCTGGGAAGCCATTCAAAGTTGGACGAATCTATTAGAAGGTACTTCCTATACTCCACCTACCCCAAGCATTGTTGTTCATGACGACGCTGATTTGGAATGTGAGGGGAGCGAGGCGTAAAGCCCTTTTCACCAATCTTCAGTTCCTTATCCAAAAACACCACCCCAAAATGGTTGCACTACTGGAAACTAAAGTCAATACCGTGAACACCAACCGTTCTTTCAAACTCTTATCACAATCTCTTCCCATGCATTATATCATCCCGGGAACGGGCCAAAGTGGTGGTCTTTGGATTTGTTGGGATCCTCTTGTTGTTTCTGCTTCAGTTGTGCATGTTTCAGATCAACATGTTACGTTGTTGCGCTCCTTCACAAACACCAATGAAGGTCATGGGCTGTTCACTGTTGTGTATGCCTCCCCAAACTGGCTTCAGCGTCGCCAGTTGTGGGATTCTCTATCGTCCTTTCACTTTCAGTGACATATATCTTATCCCCACCATCCCTGGATCGTGATTGGGGACTTCAATTGCATCACAGACCCGCACGAGAAAAGAGGGGGTTCTCCTTTTACCTTTACCCCAGCTGTGCGGGAATTCCAGAGCTTTCTCAATAATACTAACCTCTCAGATATTGGATTCACAGGCCCTCCCTACACGTGGTCGAACATGAGAACTGGTCCAGCTCAAATTCTTGAGAGACTGGACCGGGGTGTGGGGTCTGACCTTTGGTTCATGTTGCACCCTAACTGGGGTATATCCCACCTTCCCCGGATAGGTTCGGACCATAATCCCCTCCTCTTCTCCCAACATCTCTGCTCCACCCCAACCCACAGAACTTTCCGCTATGAGAACATGTGGCACACTCACCCGAACTTCGAATCTTGGGCTCGTAGTCGATGGCCTTCTCTCCAAGGTCAGCTGATGAATAAGATCCAAGCCATGGCATCCTCCTTATCTGATTGGAACAGAAAATCCTTTGGCAACTTATTCTATGAGCTTAACCGCCTCCAACATCGCATCAATGGTATCCAGTCCTCACCTAACTATCATCATTCTCACTTCCTTCAACAGCTGGAAAGGATTCTTCTTGGCCAGCTTGCTCTGAAAAATCAGCAGGCGGAAATCTTTTGGGCGCAGCGGGCCAGGATCAATTGGCTTTCCCAAGGGGACAAGAACACGAGATTCTTTCATGTGGCGGCCAAAATCCACCATCGACGGAATCGCGTTCTTTTTATCCAAACTGAGGATGGTGTGGATCTGCATGATCCTCCGCAGATTTCCAACCATTGTTTCAACTATTTCAAAAGGGTCTACCAGGTTGGTGACACCACAATTGGCTCCAGGTCTCTCATCCTTCCTAATTCTCTGGACTCTTGCATTTCCCAAGCTGAAAATGCCTCCCTCAATACCCCCCCTTCCATACAAGAAATCCGGCGAGCCCTCTTCTCTATCAACCCAAACAAGGCCCCTGGGCCTGATGGGTTTAATTCAAAATTCTTCCAAAAGTTATGGGATATTGTCAAAGGGGACATATGCTCCACTGTTGCTGACTTCTTTGTTCATGGTACCTTGGACCCTCGTATTAATGAAACCATTATCATCCTTATTCCTAAGAAAGAAACCCCCCGATCTCTCAAGGATTATCGCCCTATTAGTCTCTGCAATGTCACTTACAAGGTTATTGCCAAGATTCTGGTCCATCGTTTGCGGCCTATTCTTGGTCGTCTGATTTGCCCCAACCAAGGAGCTTTTGTCTCGGATCGTAGGGCCCTGGATCAAATTGTGGTGGCAAAGGAGATGATCCATGCCATGTCACGGATGAAAGGGTCACGTGCCACCGTCACTGTTAAGCTTGATGTCGAAAAGGCGTATGACACTATCAGATGGGACTTCCTCCATTCATGCCTCACCCACTTTGGATTTGATAGGAATTTTATTGATAAGATTCTTCTATGTGTATCCTCTGTGCAATTCATGGTGCGTACCAATGGCATTAACTCAGAAAGGTTCAAACCTGAGAGAGGCCTCCGTCAAGGTGATCCTCTTTCACCCTACCTGTACATTATTTGTGCTGAAGCTATCACAAGACATGTCAACAGTTTGGCAGGCTCTTCCCGAATGCTGTTTCCCAAAATCGCGCCTAACGGGGACCGGGTTGGGTTACTTCAGTTCGCTGATGACTTACTCTTTTTCTTGCGGCCTAATCACCGAACCCTGCGTTCTCTCAACCATATTTTGTCCTTATTTGAGGAGGAGGCAGGGCAGCGTATCAACCGATCTAAAAGCCATCTTCTCTTCTCTAAAAATGCTTCTACTCAGTTGATTTGGGCCACTAAAGAGGCGCTTAATATCCAGAGGGATGTTCACTCCTTTGATTACCTGGGCACCACCCTCACTCTAACAAGAGACCACAGGACGGCATGGCATAAAACCATTCGTCGTATTCAGGCTAAAATTGTGGGGTGGAGGGGCAGCACCCTTTCGCTTGCAGGCTGGCGAACGCTAATTCAATCGGTCACTACAGCCATACCCATCTACTGGTTGGGTCACCAAACCATCCCTGCCAAGATCATCAAGCAAATTAATTCAATTAACTCCAACTTCCTTTGGTCTGGTCATGGCGAGACCTCTGGTCCTCACCCAATGGCTTGGGACAAAATCACTAGACCTATCTGTGAGGGAGGCTTGGGGCTGCGAGACCTCCATATCCAATCAAACACTATGATAGCCCAATTGGTCTGGCGCTTCCAATCAAAGAAAGAGTCTTTCTGGGCAAATCTCCTTTCCCAGAAGTATTTAACCCAGTCCTCCTTCCAAGATTGCACCCCTAAAGCTAAGGATTCCATTCTCTGGAGGAAAATGTTGCTTCACCGACCTTGTATTCTTAAAAATCTGTTCTGGATTGTTGGGGATGGAACACACATCGATGCCTTCACTGATAGATGGATCCCTGCTCTTGGCGATGCTTATCCATGTCCGAGCAGATCAGGCCATCAAAATACTCATCCGTCGTCAACTAAGGTTAGTAGCTTCATTAGCAGGGACGGGGTTGATCGCCCAAGCTGGAACAAGACAGCACTCAGACTTTGGTGGGATGAGGAAATGGTCCAAAACATCCTTTCCATCCCTTTAGGTGGCAGAGACATTGCTTGCTGGCGAGATGAGAATGCAGGCACATGCCCTTCCAGCTCCCTTTACAGATTCCTCACGTTGTCACCGCCAGGACCTCACATGCCTTGGTTTAGGCTCTGGCACCTTCCGATACCTTCCAAAATAAAACTCTTTTTATGGAAGGGTCTTCAAAACAGATTACCACTGCGGACACGCCTTCAGAAATTTATTCCCTCCATTAACCCTTCCTGTGTCTTATGCCACCTTCAATCTGAAACAATTGATCACTTGTTCTGTTCTTGCACTGCTACGACTGATCTCTGGCAGTCCATGGAACGATCCCATCTGATTGGAAAAAAGCCTCAACCTCCGCTAAATAACTGGTTCTGGGACCAACCCCCTGATGTTCAAGTGATGCTGGCCTGGATGTGGTGGTATCTTTGGAAAGCCCGAAACCACATTATTTTTCGCCATCAGCCTTGGCACCCAAAATCTATTCTGATACAAATCTCCAAGGCAGTCCATGAATGGCAGATTGCAAACTACGCGATGAACGGCGTCATCACAAATCAAATGCCTCCGGAAACGTGGAAGCCTCCACCTCCAACCCACCTCAAAATTAATGTGGATGGCTCGTTCCATCAACAGAGTAACACTGCTGGTATCGGAGGCATTATTCGAGACCACCATGGTTTGTTAATCCAAGCGTTCGCTGCTGCGATCGTGGCGGATTCCGCTATAGAGGCGGAAATTCAAGCCCTTCTTCGGGCATGCAATCTTTGCATCCAGCTCCAAATCCGGAATATTATCTTTGAAGGTGACTCATTCCTGGTTTGGAACAACCTTATAAAAGAGTCTGGTATGCCGTGGAAAATTATGCCCCTTTGGAAGAAAGTCCGCAACACTTTAACAAAAATTCCGAACTGGCAATTCACCCTCATAAGACGTGAATCCAATAGGATGGCTGACTCCCTTGCTAAATTGAAACCTCCTCAGGAAATCATATTTAGCAATTCTCTTCCGATTAATTTACAAGCCATGTACTTGCAGGAAACTTGTTTACAGGATGGGCAGCAGCTGAACACGGGAGTTCTACATCGGGAAGCAACCCAAATGGTATCTAGCTGGCAGGAACATCAAGATGAAGCTTTGCATATCTCGGATGGGAGTAGCAACTAATGTTCTTTTGTATGACCGTTGGGTCTTTCTAGCTAGTTGTTTTGTAACTGGCCCCTTGGGACCTTTTGTTTTTGCCCCCTTGGGGCCTTTTGTTTTTGCCTTTGGCTTTTAATACTAATCCTACTTCAGCAAAAAAAAAAAAAAACAATAGAAATGCAGAGGACCTCTCACAGGCTATGAGAACATGAACAATCAACTCAATCAACAACAGAAATACAGAGGACAAAAAATGATACAGCCCCTAGGCATTTACAATGATGCCACAACATTTAGACCACTTCCACCAAAGACATTTCTATGGCCATCTCCCAAAAAATAATCAGACTACGAGCCTTAAAGTTTAGTTGCAACCTTCTCCGGTAAAGCAACCTTCTCCGGTAAAGCATCTTTTATTCATCTCCATACAGATTTAACAAAGTACGGCAGCAAAGGTTCAGCCCCAAAGAATCTTACCTCTACTACTTCGAAAACCACATTGTGATTGGTCCAATGGATGTATTACAGCACCCAAGTAATCCTTGAGAGCTTATTAAAAAAGATAGTCACATAATTGTTTTGCAAACACAATGAATAAACAGATGATGAAGATCCTCGGCAGCTTGGAGACAAACATTAACAATTCAAGAAATAACTAACAGTAATACCAGAAAAATCTTCACTTCAAATCCTTTTATATGGCTTTAACATAATTGTTGATCTCGGTCATGATAATACAAGCACCACAAATGTAATATCTTATTATTTTCTCAAACTTCTACATAGAGGATAAAAATGAGATAAGATATTAGTTTTAACCTAGACTCTAAAAGGATAACCACAAAAACATTTATATGGAAATCTAAGGTACTTCCCAAGGCAACCTCACTCAACCTGTAAAGTTAGTAACAATTATATGGAAATATATGTACTTCCTCAGGTAACCTAAGAGCAACTGACTAGAATATAATAATTCCCAAATGATGGCATATCCTAAGCCAGAGATCAATCTTATACAAATAACAGCATGTTGGTCCCAAACTTGATCAAGTCAGTCACATATAACTTGAGTTTAAATGTTTAAATGCAAGTGAACTTATTACAAGTTGGGACATGCTGCAAAATGGCAAGTTTCCTTGACCATCATTGAATGTTGGTTGTAAGCATTGGTTTACCAAACTGTGTTGTGCCATCTTGTTAGAATTGCAAAAGCTTCCTGGAATTACAGCAGTCATGCTCCATTTCTCTTACAATAGCTGGTTTTAATCAGTACAAACACTAATCTCAGACTGCCTTTCTCTTATTTTCCTTTGTACCTTCGATTTTCCTATAAAATAACCTTCTCACTCAAGTAACAATCTAACTAAGAAATAACAATAGCATGATGCATTAGATTGCATCAGAATAATGTCAACAGAACTTTTTGCAAAAATAAGTTCCTGGCCCATTAACACTTGCCAATAAGAACCATCTGTAGGTCACATTTCAACCATTAGAAGAGTTACACGATAACATACATAAATTTATTCAAAAAAGCGTAATGGAAGTTTCACTTTGACAATGAAACCCAGCAAGTATCACATAAAAATCTTTCTGTAGACAAATTTTCAAGACTTCAATGAACTTTAAATACAAGGTAATAATCAATGAAAATCTATATAATGAGCATTACCTTAACAAGAGCAGGAGGGCCAATTGCTACCAGATCTTCAAGTGATTCTACTTTGTCCAGGGGCAAAGTGTTGTACAGTTCATCAACATCGCTAAATTCATCAAAGTCCTCCTTCACATATGTATAAAAAGGCACGAAATTATCAACAACCAGTAGAAACTATTCGAAAAGCATCGTTCTGATAGAGAATTCAACAAAATGTAAGGAAAAATGAAACAAATGTAGTAACTCTGCCAATTTTCAACACTGGAAGGAGAGTTTTAACATTTGGAACACTCAAAAAAGAAAGTTAAAAAAATATTATTGTATAAAATAGGCAACCAATAACCTGATTGCGTTCAACATAGTCTTCAAGGAAGTCTCTAACATCATTGACCTGATCAGGACTTAATTCATCATTATCCAGCAATCTCAAAATTAATTCAAGCTTCATGATATGAGCTTTATGCCGAACAATAGATGTCTCCAAATGTGTCTGCAAAACATAGAAGCCATCATATGAAAATGCAACCCTACAGCAGAATGTGGACTGAAGATCAACCAGTCGAGGTAGTATCATTTCCTCATTATCTCATCATACCAATCGAGGTGGCCTCGTCTTTCCTTTCTTAACAGAAAGTCCTTCAATTTCAGCTTCGAAGTTATCAACCTGAGACTCCAGCTCACTAACCTATCAAAGATATAAAGGAACAAATTAGACGGCACTGTCATTTGTACTCCACCTAACTGATAAAGGTTGAGATCCGGATAAAATGCGGGAAGGAAAAGGACCCAAAAAACCAAAGAAATCTGACCATTTAAAAGAAAAACAGCAAGGTCCAAGTAGAATGAATTCAACCATAGTTGAACATAGGAATTATTCAAGTAGGAAAAAAATAATGGAATAGAAAAATTATATAATGAAAGAAAAGGCCAACTAAGATTTTATGACCAAAGGGCATTTGCCTCAATGCCCCAAAAGCACATTGCATCTCACACTGACCCCTTAATCTTCTGTTTTTTTTTCGTTTCAAGAACTGAAATTTCACTCTGGCCTTGCAGTAATTCTTTTTACTTCTGCATGTAAAGAGGCAATAATCTTATAGCTACAGATAATAACCAGATGGATATAAAGATACAGGAGTGAGAGAACACAAGATGTTTCAATTGCCATTGAGCGTGAAATGGAGGGTGTCAAAAGTCAGTCCATTATGGCAGAAACTATCAGCAATGGACCAAAGGATTATTAACTTGTTTTGATTCAAAATATTTTCAAGCACAAGAAATAACTAACAAAAAAAACTAACTTTTACATACCACATTATTCAACCAATCCCTTGTCTCTGATTTAGCCTTCTCTTTTGGGTCCTGGCACACAAAATTTTAAAAATGAAAGGTAAATAAAATTATTAACCATAGAAAACTTAAATTTTGATGTGCAGCTGAAAGCTGATACCATAGCTCAGCCCTCCAAATTTGAACCTTCTGTTTATGTTACTCTTTCACAAATTAGAACTTAATACAGATTAAAAATACAGCAGCACATAAAACAGCTAAAATTAATAACCTTAGAAAAATTCAAAAATTAATGCGCAATGGAAAGCTGATGCAAGAGCGCAGCCCTCCTAACTTAAAACATTCTCTTTTAGAATCTCCTTCGTTTTCCTTTTTTTTTCTTAAAAAAAAAAAACCTCTTTTAGCTTCTCTTCGAGAATGAGAACTCTATATGGATTAAAAGATGCCAGCACATAAAACAGCTAAAACAATGATATAGAAGAATATCCACGCAAATTGAAAAACTATGACAAAGAATCTCTGAACAAGCGATCGCTAGTATCCTGCTTCACCAATTCCATTCAAGCAAAGCTCATGAGTTGGGGATCCAAATAACTGGCATGATTGGGGACATCGGGGCCTACCCAACCATATATGAGAATGCCTCAAAAGCTTCCAAACTAGGAAAACATGGCTACCAATTATGTAGTAATTGTTTTCAAGGACTATTGTTCTCTTTTTCTTTTCTTAACTGATTTCTAGGCCATAAAAGATATTCTGCGACATCCTCCACCTTTTGCAAGGCCGAATACAGTTGATGATGCATCAAGACCATATACTTACTCTAAACCAAATGGCTGATGAATTCTTTGATTCAGTGAGGCAAAATAGGATTATCGCATGAGTAGAGGAAGTCCACTCACACAAGGCAAAACTATATTATCAGAAGAAAATAAATCATTAGGCCATAACTTGGGCAACAAATTAGACCCAAGACACTACACACTGGGCCCACTGGATGGAATGAACAGGTTTATGATGCATTAAGATCCTGTGAGTTCTCCAAGATTCTTTGGTTCTTAGCACAACATTGCACTATGTTTCTATTGGCAATTTCAAGATAGAGAACTAAGAAAAATGAGAGTTCAATCACCAAAGTTCACAGTGACAGAAGGTGCCACAAAACAAGTACAGTAGATATGGGAAGTTACCAGTGTAACAACAACATCAAAAGATACCATCCCGGGAAAAATAAAGGAAAGAAAGAAAGAAACTACAACCACGCACTAACTGTTACAGCATACAATTTATAGAACAATTTCAGACCAATGCCAACAGATACCAATAAGAACGTAAAATGCAACTGTTGAAGATAGTCAGATTCACAAAGCTTTCATTTCACAATGTGCCGGTGCTAAAGCAAGTTTTAATGTAGAGAAGAACATGGAGGGAAACCTACAGTTTTAGGCTGCTGACCCAGCCCTTCTTTGGAGAAGGCTTTTGTCTTAGTCTCCTTTTCACAAACCTTGAATCGTTCCATTTCACGTTCAATGATTTTGCGGGCATCCAGAAGAGCCTGCTCATAAGAGGCACTAACCTATGTCAAACATATATCACAAAATTCATTGTCAACTTCAGAATTATAATAATCCCAAATTCACAGCAGATTATGAACATAAATTACAGTTAGTAAATAAAGCAGACTAGATAATTAAATTAAAATTGCTGATTAAATCATTCCACGTCTCAACAAGATGGCATAGATTTAAAAAGAAACATCAATTAGATTCGCTTGCGCTAACTCATATCATAAACATTGTTGCCAAAAAAAAAAACAACACATGTGCTCCACAAGCTGTAGATAAGCTGGTAAGGGACATGGGTGTGTGAGTTAGAGGGTGCAAGATTGAGTCCACGATGTAGCAGGGGGAAAAGCACATGTGGAAGAAATTTGGTCAATGTTTACCTTTATAGAAGAGTACTTCAAATAATAACTCAGATGATAATCGCTATTGAAACCCATATTAATTTTAGAATGTAGCTTTACATGATTGATTGCAGAAACCCAAGCAACACAAGCATTTGGTGTAATGAAAAATACAAACATCCACTAGTATGATATACCCTTTTTCTGCTTCCAAGTAAATCATGTCATTATTCAGAAAATGAAAATAACTAAGGATTAGTTTGAGCCATTGGTGGACTCGGATCGGGACCCGATTTAGTCTAAAATAATGGGCTGGGACCTGAGTCTAGACCTGACTAAACACCTATATAGGTTAAAAATAAATGGGGTGGATTGGTATAGCACTCGAACCTTTAGATCAGCTTTTGTTGCCCATGAACAGTTAACACCAGCGTCACACTTTTATGTCTTATTGATGTATAAAATAATCTTAAACATAAGGTGTGATCTATTCATAAATATCACGATCATTTACTCCCAATAATGAAATATTTGTACCCTAATGGTTCTCAACATTAAAAGTGCAACTTATTGTGACTGCTTCTAAAGGAGGAGCTAAGTTATGGTGCTGTTTCCAATTGATCTCTTGAATTTTCTATGGAGAATACAAGAGAAAAGATATCAACTAATGGAATAGCAGAAGGTTTGCAAACTGTTAGAGCAAGGAGGATTAGGCCTAAGATCTCTTCGTATTATGAATAAAGCGCTCTAAGGAAATGGTTGTGGCAATTTGGTGATGTCTCTGAAGTCTGATGGCCTTTGGAAGCAAGTTGTCCTCACTAAGTATGCTATAAGTAGGTATAGATAGAAGATTACAGAGACCTTCACTCGCAACTCTAGAGTTTAGGGGAACATGTCTGATTCTTGGCCCTCTATTTTTTTCTTTTTTTGGATCACATGACTCAAACCCGCAACCTCATGGTTGCAGTAATAAGCACCTTCCAACTGTGCTATGCGCTCTCAAGGTTCCTTTTGTTGACACATTCAGTCTCATGTGGATGACTAGCACAAAACTCAAGTCCACTTGGATACTTGAATGGGGAATGAGCCTCTTTGCGAAGGATTTGCTGCTTTGTTCAGATGTGCTTACAGAAAGAATGTTTCTGCAACAGAGATCATAGAAAGAAGGGGTAAGAGTTAATTCCAGGTCCATTCCTATGGAATCTCACAAAAATCAATTCACGCTTGCTTCAACTGCTGTGAAAAATTTATGCTCACAGGTCAAGTATTGATAGAAGAGTGCAGATGGGCACAACCTATCTTGGGTTCTCAGCCCATTTACTTCATGTTAGTGGGTGCAAATATTAGAGGGGGCTCCCTCTAGCTGGAATGTTAAGCCCATCCCCTAGAGCATTTGCTTTTTTTTCCTTTTTTGATTGGTAATATAAGTTGAACCTACAACCTCAAGTTTGCGATGGTGAGCAACTGAGCACCTTTCACTGTGCCACAGGCTCTCGTCATCATTGGCTTTTGTGTCGTTAGTTTTGACAAAGGACAACCCTTTGAAAGGCATTGTAGGGATGCTGCCCCATGTGCGTTTAAGATGGAGAATCGGAAAATAACTTTTTCCTCATATTTCTTCGCTCAAAAGGTTTGAAACAGTTCTGGTTTGGATGTATGTGGATGCCACTAAGATATTTAGTGCATTTGTTTGAATCATGGAGGTTTAGTTATATAGTTATAAATGAATGAAGGGGAGAGATTTATTGTTAGCACGCTCTTAGTAGTCTTGTGGTACTTATGCATTGTTTTGAGAACATTGTTGCCTTGCGGATGACTGTTTGTCCACAACTAGAAGAGGAGTAATGCACCGGGGTTGAATCTTTGTTGTTTTCAAGGTGTCCCTTACTCCATCATCAATAGATGTTGGCTTCCAGTTTTTGAGGATAAAAGGTGCCAAGGGACAATTATTGCAATTTGGCCACTGCGGCCTCCAGTTGCTTCAAATTAAATTTTATTTTAATGCTAGTGCTCATGACAATGCAGAATCGACGCCAGTTGGGAATATCACTCATGACTTAAAGTCAATCATCTCTTGCAAATTCTAACACCTAGTGAAACTGAGTTCGGAGGGGCAAGACTTTGGTGTTGCTCATAGAAGCAAAACATGCAAAGGCAATGGGGATCTCAAACCTCATTGTTCGCAAGGACTCCAAATGCAGGTGACATGGGCCAAGGACTCAAGCTCAATGGATATTAGCAAAATGCAGAGGAGATACAACATTTAAAGATTGTATGCAAGTGTCTTTCCATCATATCCACCAACAAGGAAGATAATTTAGCTAAACTGGGAGTTGTTCTTGATGCTTTTATTATCTAGCATTTATGAAGAGATGTTGGGGTTTGCTTGTTGGTTTCATTCTACTTTCGCATCTATTGTATGGGTTTGGAGTTTGGTGAGTCTTTTGTTTCTGCAAGGGGTAGTAAATACCTTTTGCACAATCCTTATATACAATTCGTATATGGCAATAAATTTTAACCATCCAAAAGAATATGTACTATACAACTGCTCAATCGGCACCATCATGTGGACAAACTCATTCCTCTTGATCCAATTCAAGGAACCCTTCATGGAAAAATTTACTTGCATCCGCTCAACGTTTCACTACCCACTTACTCTCTCTTGTTAGTGCCATTTATAATGGATGATATATTAAGAACTTTCAATTGGAACTAATTCTGTCAATTGGTTATTTTTCTTGTCATTGTATCTCGCAAAAATGGAAACATAGGTAAGTGCTTTATAAACATATGTAGAAAAACAAAGATATCTCATTTAGCTTCCCGAGGAAACTTTATGGCATTGAAGTCACCAAGACACCAACCACACACAAGTTACCAGTCACAATCATTTAACTGCATCAATTTTACCCAAAAAGTCAAGCGGTAGGTGCTGATCGTTGTCTCATAGGCTGTTGTGAGTTGTGAAAATTAAAAACAGTTTCCTCTCCAAACTCATAAAGGCCACCCAAAAGACAATCTCAACCATAGTTATTAGAATCCTACGATTCGTATCCCGAATTCCGAATCTTAAGGAAAACGATTCGTATCTTTGTAATGAATCCCATTTACAAATAAATCTTAGGATTCAGGTATGAATCATATGATTCGACACTCGTTTCATTGAATCTTACGATTCAAGCGATTCGACCATAGTAGACCCGGACCCGTTTCTAAATAACGGTTCCGGTTCCGGATCCGGTTTTGACTCGGAACCTGTTTTGTAGGTTTCCGACCCGGTTTTGATAGGAAAATCCGGTTCCGGAACCGGGTCCACCTAAAGGACTAGAATCTAGTTTCAAAAACGATTATAATTTCTCTTTATTCTTCATTTTTCTTGAAATAAGCATATCATTAAGCTTATAACAGTGCATCAAGTCTACTACCTCTAATATAATACATAGAAATGTCAAAAAAAAATATGGATTTTGAGATACAATTTGCAATATCAAAGGCTCATATGCCGGGTCCTGGGTCCACGGGTCGGAACCTATATAGACCCCAGAACCGGACCCATTTATCAATCAGAACCTAAATTAGGTTTCGGACCCGGACCCCTTTATGAATCGGAACCTAAAATAGGTTCCAGACCCGGTTTTTTACGGGTCGGAACTTCCAGGTAATCGGAGAATCGGATACGCATTCTTACCCCTCACATAGGAAATCAATATCCTCTCTATTGAGGAAAAACAGTTCATTTTTCTCCTTTTTTGCAACGAAATAGTGACTGCATAGAAAATTAGAATAATTTTCATGTCTATCGCAGATTTCTCTTGTCGAACAAATGTGCCCTCGGAGTACTTAAAATTCTCTCTGGTTCATCCACCTGACTTTAACCCTATAATTTTCTGATTCATCCACCCAACTCCAACTGCTCCTCCCCAACCTCCTATTTAGTAGATCCCCAACTTGTAGAGACAAGAGAAGCCGTAAACTGTGGATTTGGTGGAGGGGGTATTCATTGTTTGGACGTTGTGAGAGAAATCTTTCTGCTTGTCACTTATGATACATAATCGAGATCCAAACCTTGCTAGATCAGGCAAACAACATAAATTCTCCATCCTGCGCTCAATTTTATTGGTAGCAAGAAATAAGGGTTAGGTCGTGCTAGTGGAGTCAAAGAGGCATCTTCTCTCGACACCAATATCCCAAGCATTAAAGGTCAAGGGCACTTTCACAGTTGAAGGTGTTCCTTGTCCCAACCATTAGGTTGAAGGCTCAAATCATGTCACCCATTTATATATTAAAAAAAATGAAAATTAAGCTTTAAAACCAAATTGGCCATGATGAATAGGGACCCAAGTCTTGATGGTGACCCACACAGGGGTTCAAGATATCCAAGTTTTCAATTACTAACACCCCACCCCCACCCCCACCCTCTTCCTTCTTTTTGCTTTTATTAACAGTAGGGGCCATCTCTAAAAAGCTCAAAATAATACACCTCTCATTTATCGATCCTGGCCACTCTAATAGAAGATGGGACCACAGTCAAATTGATAGGTTTTGATATAAGCATCTGAGCAATATGAAAATGGGCCTATCTTCTATTAGAGTGGCCCATACATAAGGGGACATTTATATATTTATTTTGAATGCTAAGGGCCATTAATTTTGAGCAATTAGATTTTTAATAGGTGGATATGGGCCTACAAAATTGTCATTAGTCAGAGACTCTGAGTATTAGTACCTTTTTTTTTCCTTTTTACATAAGCCTCTAATAGTCCAAGTTAAGAAAAAAAATCTAAACCACTAAAAATTATTCAATTGGCTTTTAGAAAAAACATATTGCACTATTGATTTGGTAGAATAAATTAAATGTATATAATTTATCTTTATCATATTATTATTAATGTTGATATCTTTTTAATTTTTTAGGTTTATATATTTTTTATTTTTTTTCAAAATGGAACTCCAAAATGTTGCGTCAAAGACATAGAAACAGAGTTTTTTTTTTTTTTTTTTTTTTTGAGATGGTACAGAAACGGAGTTTGAAACGAAATTTATGGCTATGATTTTTATGTTACCAAGGTCCATGTCCTTTCTAAGTAAATTTATTAGGATTATACCTAATGTGGCATGCATAAAAGGTAGTGATGCAGTAAAATGAAATAGTTGCTTGAATTTGCCTAGTTCCGAAATGGAGGCTTTTCCCTCCCTCCATTTTGTCAAGAGAGAACACGTCTGACATTGAGTAATTCTACCATCAACCAAGACTAGCATGAGGAGTTCGTTATTGCTGGATTTCTAAGCTCCCATCATCTATCTACCTTGCAATGGTTGCCTCGCCACTCACTCAACTGAGTACACACCAGTTTTAAGACATCCTTCTGAGCCAGAAAAAGAGCCACCAGGCCCATTAGCTCAGGAAAACATTGACCATTTGCATCCAGAATTAGCACATGAATGGCTTATCGGAAGTTAGATTTGAAAAGTAAAGGTCTCTTTCACCATATCATCAAGCTCACAAATCCAACACATTTCTCACTTCCAAACAAGTGTGACTAAGTTATACAACTCCCTCATCCAATCTTGCCATGGACTTCTCCTTACCTCCCCAAGCCTTTCACCAAATATAAACTTCTTCTTTCATTAGTTGGTCTTTACGCACCCACCAGAACTATGAATAAGAACTCATCCATCATGAGTTGATGATATCGGAAAGTTATTGAGTTCTCCACCTAGTACTCTAGTCCAGCCTTGTATCCTCTCTCTAAAAGCAATTCTGTTGTCCACCCCCACCCCACATGCCATACATGCAACGGATCCCACTGAAATAAATCCAGCAAAGCATGAGAGGATGCCCATTAACTCCATTCAATAAAACAATCCACAACCCTACTGCCTCTACAACATGGCATTTGCACCACAACGCTCATACCCGCATTCAGAAAATTCAACATAAACAATGCAAACGAGCATCATTTCACCTTGACATTATTTCTGCCCACCATCTCTGTAGATGATTTATTCACACTAATAAGGCACTCAAATAATTGGTTCCATAAGCCACACAAATGAATCAAACTACATCGAACTAGAAAATCTAATTTGAACTGCACCCCATTAATTGGTCAGCCTCTAAACCAAGTAAATCCAATCAAACTATATCAAACAATAAACCTAACTTGAAATTAGGAACCTACCTAGACAAAATAGCGATATGCATTACTGCAACTATCAACATGAACACAAATTAGGCTACTAATAAAATTGTTAACTATAGCCCACACTTTTTTTCCCCCTTTCTCAATACCAGAGAGTCATTAAACTAATTCCTTCACATACTGAATGAAGAGATACTCATCAAAACTCAAAACCCCACGTCTTAAATCAATGTAATCAAATACAATTGTGGAAGCTTTTCCAAAAAAACGAAGGGCAGAGATGCTAACCTTCTTGTCCTTTATCTCGCTCGACTGAATCCATGTCTTGATCTGGTCTCTGTACCTCTGGAGCTTCTTGATCTCCTTCTTCAAATCAGCCTCAAACTTCTCTTTCTGATTCGCATTCTCCGTATCATATACCTAAAACCACCAAAACAGAAGGGATTGAAAGGAGAAAGAAATCGCGGGAGATAGAAAAAAGAGTGAAGGGTGGGAACCAGTAAAAACTCGATCAGTAGGAAATAGACCTTGTTCCAGATGCTGTCGAATACATCGACGCCTTCTTGGACCTTTTTCAGGACTCGATCGATCTCGCCTTGCAGTTTTCTGCTTGCACCCATGAGAGGAATCCAGCATTCAAAATCAGGGGTTTGGGGATTTTGGATTAGGGTTTCTAGGGTTTGGAAGTTACAGTTGGAGAAGATCAGAAATCTTCTTCTAGTACCGCTGAAAGGAAGTGATTTTGGTGAAAGACGTGTCCAGAGATGCGAGAAAAAGAAGCAGTCGAACTGGAAAGAAATCTTGGTGGGATTATGGGCCCCCCTTTTTATACGAAACTTTGGAAAAACACCCCCCTCCCTCTACCTTTTACGTTTTCACTTTTTAGTCCTTCACCATCACCATGGCCTGCTTCAATTGGATATGGATTTGGTAATGGGTTTGTCGGATTTTTTTTATTTTTTTATATTTGATCTAGAATGATGGATTTCAAACGGATTTATATTTTGGGTGTGGCAACTTTTCTCATTGTGTTTATGATTAATTTGTATGTTACTCGAGAAATTATAAAAGAAAGAATTGGATTTTATTCATTATCTCTTTTTTTTTTTCTTATTTCTAATGTGAAATATGTACCGTCCAGTGTCCTCTTTTAACATGAATCATTTTACATGAAAATTTTTCTTCTTGGTGCCTATTTGGCAAGGCATATGTGATTGAAATATAGTTAATTCAAATCTGTTTGAAATAGAGTTGTTCTGATTATAATTGCACTGTTTGGTATATTCTATTCAAATTTTTAGAGAGAAAGAAAAATAAATGTGTCATAGAGTAAAAGTCATATGGGCAAAATGATCATACGGTGAAAGTGGTATAGGCATAGTTATCATATAGTAAAATAGTATGAGGAAAATTGCTATGTAGTAAAAATGGTTCAGGTAAACCTGTCGGAAAGTAAAAGTTAGGAAATGTATGGCGAGCATAAAAGAAATTCATATTTGACTTAAAACCGATCCAAATTGGATGCTATAGACCACAGTTTAGAAAAGATTAGAGTATCATTTCGTAAGTCTACTTTTAATATCTATAGGAAGTTACGAGAAAAAGCCCCATAGATGGGGCGCTAAACAAAAAATGACCCACTAGGGCTAGCTCGAGACAATTCGAGGCCTAAAAAAACAATTATAAATGAGACAATTTCAATATTTTAATATTTTATTTAAAATATATTTTTCTTGCTTTTTTGTAATGCAAAATTACTAATGAAGTTTTTATATTCAAGTCTTGCTAACCTATCTTAAATCCACCTCCAAAACCCACATAAAAATTTTAGGCTCATCCCCAATACTCACATGGAAATCTTAGGTCACAAAATCCAACTACCTATTTACCCCCCCCCCCCCCACACACCAACACAAAACAAAAATAATATAAATAAAAATAAATAAATAAATAATAATAAAATAAAATAAAAAATCTTGACTCTGCGACTGGTGGGGCTTGAAGCATTTTTCACCTTCGCATATGTACCATGAGTCAAGGACCATCCAAGATGGACTTCAGATGTGTGCCCTACGTATTGGATGTTCCAAATGCACGGTGCTCATATGCACTGTAGGCAAGTGAATAAATTATGGTGGGAGCCCATGAAACTCTAAGATCTATTATTAGGGCTGAAACCCAAGCTATGGATCTATTACAATTACATCATGGATCAAATCTGAATGGGCACCTATTGAAACAGGATATACAAAAATAATGAAAAAGGTTCGTGAAGCAAATTCATGATACATATGGACTGCTGGAAATATAGTAGTGTGTTAAAATCAATTGGAATCCTAGTAATAGAAATATAAGGGGCAGATTTGGAAATCTAATCAGCATAAATGACACTTTAAGGCCCTATGAAAATTTTGGTCATATCTTCTCGAGACAGAGTTATTATGGGGCCTTTTTTTGGGCCTTATTTTTTGGGGCTTAAAACAAAGGCTTTGTTGGCCTTGTGGTACAGCCGGCCCTAAGACCCACTAAAATCCTGCAAACAGAGAGGCCCTCCCATTACTTTTTCATTATTTTATTTTTTCGTCGTTTTGTGCTATAGTCGATATCAACCGTCACATGTAAGTGGTGATGGTCGATATCAACCATAAAAACATGTATTACCAAAAGTGACAGCTTCAGTTAAGGTGGTTTCTGACTGACGGGTTGGTTGATATCGACTATCACTTGTAAGTAGTGATGGTCAATATCGACCATAAAAATATGTATTACCAAAAATGACAACCACATCCCTATTCACATCATCACAAATCATCCTCCACTTATAGCATCACTAATCATCCACATCACTAGTCACGGCATAAACGAACTCGTCGTCAGTGCACAAATTACAACTTGAAACCATGTATTCAAACATCTCGAACACCTTACAATCACATTCTCATAGAAACCCTATAATGACACATCCCTATAATGACACATCTCAAACATCTTAAATGAGGGGGAACCATTCACAACATTTTAAGTTCATTGTGTATGGATCTTACATTTCAAGAAATATATACATTAAATTTGTTTGAAAATTACAAAATCAAGGAATGAAAAACCCCACTCATATTCTATAATCCCTCTCCTCCAATATCTCCTACTAAGCGAAATCAAGGAATGACAAACTCCATGACATCAAGAGACTTCTCTCACATGAGAAAAGAAGAGAAAAAAAAACGTGAGATTTCATTCTCCTTTCTCTTAGTCATTTCATTGAATACATTCTTGGAAACTATCCCAGTACTCAACTCTTGGACCTTATCCACCCTCGTCGGTGTGTTTCTCGATCTGGGTCTTGCCTATCTCCTACTCTGCCTTCGTCTTTTAAACATCCAAATTCCTTATCTTCTTCGGTCTCTCCCTCTGGGGATGCGACTCCAATTCTGGAATTGGAGGGAGAAGGGTCTTGCACTTGAATGAGCAGAAGATGGGTGGGTGTGCAATTAGCAAAATAAGAGTAGAAACGATGTTGAGCAATGTAAGTGGAAACTTTATAAGAGCCTCTCGTTTCTCTCTCCCTCTCTTCTCATCTCTCTCCAAAACCCCATCTTCTTTTATCTCCTTCTTCTCCTCCTTCTCATCCTCCCAAAAACCCTAACCTTAACCCTATCTCTCCTCCCTATTCATCTTCCTCTAGCTTCTTCTCCGATTGGCGATCGCCTCTTAGCCACTGCACCCTCATCCGCTCCTCCACTGCTATCACCGTTCGCTTCGAGCCCTGCCTTGCCACCATGGGTAAGCAAATCATTGTCTTCTATCTTTATATATTCGCATCGAGCATAAAAAAAAAAAAAAAAAAAAAGCCGAACAAAAGGGGCCTAAGGGACCCCTTCTGTTTAGAAGATTTTAGTGGTCCTTTTATTATGCAGCGCCCATTTATGGGGGTTTTTTCCGTAAATTCCTCTAATATGTATTTGACTTAAAATTGATTGAAATAAATGTTATCAAAGCTTTAAACGACAAAGTTTGTGTAGATCTTTGTTTGAATTAGCTTTAAGACCTTTTGCTTTTTTTTTTTTTTTTAAACAACCAAAATACAACGTTTTCAAATAGACATGACCTTCTAATGCAACCATATACGTTTTTGGTTGTTATTTTGATAATTTTGACATAAAACTTTCATAATATAACAAGTTTGTCGTTATTAATTTATGATAAATTTGCTTATACCACTTTTGTTATAAGATAAATTTGCCATATAACTTTGGATTGTGACAAGTTTATTTTTTTAATTGAATTAGACATTCGTAACAAATTATTTGTCAAAACATCTAATTGAAACAACTTTATTTTGAACTGATCTATTTATTCGGGTCTATTTCAAATATAGAAGACTTGACAAACAGACTCTTATTTGTCAGACCCTGACATATACCATTAACTAACAAAATCATGTACCCTCTCTAGTGGTTCATATTACAAATTAGTCCAGATCCCCTATTTTGTAGAAACAAATAAATATTGTTTCATGCAATCCTAAATTGCCAACTGTGTAAAATCTATTCTTTAATTTTTCTCATTATAAGAAAGCACTTGAGAGGTTGCATTAGCCGGCATAAGATTTTAAACAGTCGGCGACTTAAGATTGGATGAAATAGTATCTCCCCATTTTTACAAAACAGGGGTCCAGACGCAATACAAATACATGTGAAAGATCCAGACCTGATCATTCATGTGTTTTGTCCTAAATTAGGCTAGGGACATCCGTGATCTAGGGCACAGGTATGTTGAACATGAGTAGTTTTCTTGTGCATTTTAACCATCCACATTTGTCTTGTATCTAAATTGTGGATATTTTGTGAGGGGTGTCTTATAAAAATCATGTGTTGGTTTTTGAAGGAATAGTTATCCATAATTGCCAGCAAATAACAGCCAAGCCTATAGGCCCAAGTGTACCACCCCTATGATCAATCCTCTTCTTCACAGCTCTCTTTCCCCAACTCCACCCTACATTTGCACTCACCCCAAGCTGACAGTTACCTAAGTTTAAATCACCCTTTAATTGATCATGCAGAAAACAATGAAACACAAGCACTTCAGAATGACTAAAAATTAATCAAATTGGAGGCACTTAAACCAGAGGTTAAAATGCCAACTTCTGCTCATTGTAAATGGTTTAACAAATGGGAGAAAGGCTAAGATAAGATCTCAATAGTTCAAACTTCAATTTCTATGAGAAGCTTAGTCTTAAGTTAAACAGCGGACACTCTCAAGTATCCATCAACTACTAAGAAGTTACAATGATTGAGTGGGAGTGCAAATGGTATATCCTTTTTCATTTATATTGAGAAAATCTGTTTACTCCTTATTTATACTCGGTTCTTGAAGAGGCTAAACACCCTCGTTAGCAAAACTTACTCTTTATTTTTAAAGGCTTTTGCATATACCCCCTAAGGTTTGTAGGATTTGTAAATAAGCCCTTAGGGTTTCAGTATTTGTATATACCCCATGCCTTTTCATTTTAATACCTTTAATGTCCCAAAATTAGTAGCCTTACAACCACCATAAGTTTTTAGAATAAAACAACACGTTTTCCCATCTATTTGTCCATATATCCATAAGTTCAAAAGCTTGGATTTATTTTTCTTTAAAGCTTGTAACATTAACAATTACTATTAGGGGTTGGAATGGGGCAGGTTGGGATAAATCTAAACCCTTACCCGTTCAGTCGCATGTGATGCCAAACCCACCCCGTTTGGGCAAGGGTTAGGTCAAACTTAAAGCTTAAAAACTTTTAAATATATAAATGCATAGGAAATAGTGTGGTAGAAATCAAACACACAAACTTATTCTAAAAAAATACTTTAAGTTAATGCCCCAACACCACTTGTACCATATGAATTTATTTATATTTTTAGTAATAAATAAATATATATTATATATATGAGGCGAGGCATGTTACATCAACAAAACTCAAATCCACCTCGTTTCAAGAAAATTAATAACAAACCCGCCCCTAATAGGGGTGGGGCGGGGTCCATTTAAATCCGGCCCATTTTCATCTCTAATTACTATAGTACATTTAGTGGGAGAGAGTAATCCTACATAAATTCATTTTTATCAATACATTGCCCATTTCATTAAATCTAAATAGATCACAATGACAATCAACATTTGTTCTTATAATTGGTTTAAAATTGACCCAATCCTTGCACAACCCCCTATTAGATTGATGAGAGTTTCAAATTCATTATTAGGCTTTGTGTGAATGGGAGAATTTGAGAGGGACAATTGGGACATGAGATAAAAGGGTTTAGACATATTAGTTCCAATTCCCCTTAAACTCATGTTCCAATTTTATGACCAAAATTCAGGTAATGTCATTAGAGTAGTTTGACTCTGGTCAATATTTTTTAATAACTTTTTTATTCCGGATCTCATGATATCATGGCTTTTATGCAGCATCTTAGGAAGATCTTTTTCCAAATGATAAAACTTGAGAAATGGTGATTAGATGTGTATTTACTTTTCAAAAATGTCAATTTTTGTGTTCTATAAAAATGAATTTGTTTGCTAGTTGCAAAAAATATATGATATAGAAAATTGATAAATCCCATGATATCATGGGATATGGTGTAAAAAATTTTAAAAATTTTTTTGACTAGAGTCAAATGACTCTAGTGACATTATCTAAATTTGGATCATGAAATTAGAAAAACAAAGTTTAAGGTGAACCAATATGTCAAAACCCTTAATATTTTTATAAAAAACGACATACTTATCTTTGTTTAAGAAATTTAAGGTCAAAGTTGTCATTTGTATAAAAAAAAACCAACACAAATCTTTTGGTGGTCGCTTATTCTCGTCATGACTAGTGATTTTGGGGACACGAAAGGTATTAAAAATGAAAAAGCAGAGGGGGTATATGCAAATACTGAAACCACATGGGGCCTGTTTACAAATTTTATAAACCTTAGTGGGGTATATAAAAAAAAACTCCCATTTTATTGTTAGAGATTTGAATAGTTAGTTAGTTTAGGAGATTATGCATGGTTGACTCCTTTTTAGAGATAAGGATTAGTTTGAATTGAGACTGCTTGTGTATTACCTTTTTTAAAAATTTGAAATCTTTTTCCATAATAACCTTAGGGTGAGTTTTATCTCAATGAATCCATTCTTAAAAGTTGTAATTTACTAATGGGCTAACAATATGCTTTTATCTAATTGTTACTAATTCTCTAGGTTTTGGTTATTTTGTTGTTTAAATGACACTAGTGATATATTTTAGGTTTACAAGTCCATTGTTTTTTCATGACATGGAGAAGATATATGCGAATAATACATCTTATTGTTACTGGTATATGAATTTTATAAAGTAAATTTATTTATGATTGCGCCATGTAGATAACCCTCTCTATTCTTCATTACAATATTTACACTTGTTGTCTTCTTTGCATCCATATATTATAGAAGTTATCAAAAACTCTGCATGAAAATTTTCATGTTTACTTTTTATCCATATATTCTGTGTGGGGAGATTCCTAATCGTCCCAAAGCTGTTTAACTAATGGCCTAATCTTCAGTCCGGCTGAGCGCGTCCCGGCCGCGGTAGTAGAGCGCCAGCCGGGGTGCGGTTCATGGTCCCAGTCCGGCTGAGGCTGTCCTCCGCTAAGCCCGGTTCCGACACGCATCCCGGCTGCGAGACTGCCAGCCGGGGTGCGCGCTTAAAATATCTCCCGCCTCCAGGCGCACGGCGACAAGACAGATGTCTTCCTGGCCGTCCAACCCTCTGACAGGGCAGCATCCAACGGTCACAGCCCCATCGGGGGAGGCCCAAGAAAGGATCCAGTGAGATCTTCGCCTGCCATTGAGTCCAGACAGGATCAGGCCCAATGTGACTGGCATTTAATGCGACATGGGCTGATCGGACTGGCAATTAATGCAATGTGGGCTGTGATGGACCGCCATTTATTGTTTTGTGAGCTGATGATCTCAGCAGCCAGATCATCAAGCCCATGACAAAGTCTCCGGTAATACTCATATATAAAGGGGAGATAGCATCGGAACCAGGTACGCATGATAGTATACACATACATACTATCTCTCTTCTTCTCCGTCCAAAACCCAGTATTCATACTAACTGAGGCATCGGAGAGCCCTGTGCTGCCACGGCCAGGGTCCTTTGACCTTCTCTCTCTTCCCTTTCAGGTCCCGCGAGTCGACACCGGCCAGCTCTCGATAGTCATTTGATTAAGTCCTCTAAGGCATCTCAAAATCTTGTGAGTTACCGTTTTAGCACTTACATATTCTAAAAAGTGGAGAAAAAAGAGAAGCCAGATATTCTACAAAATGTTGGCAATCTCTAGGAAAGAAATTGTGGACTAAAGCAAGAGGAAGCCATGGCATATTGTGTTTGCAAAGATTAAATCTTCTTTGTTAGTTGGCTCTACAAGAAAAGGAATTGAATATAGTTCACCCTTGGATCCAATGGGGTCCTCAATTGATGGCCCACCCTGAAGCAAGGGTAGCCGTCCAAAATGGACCTTTCACACTGCAAGGAAGATATAAGTCAAGGTCCAGTTTGTTTCATGTAATTGAATTGAATTCTCAGAAATTCTAAGACGTTATATATCTTTAAGTAATTAAAAATAAAGAATCAAAGGCGAGTATTCAAAAATTACAATAAAATAGCCTCTGCTTTAATGGATATTGAAAGGGAAAATGGAAAATGAATATCCAGCCATCACATTAAATTCAAATCCTAGGAAAGCCGATATTCCATCTACATTGTTGGTTTATATCCTTCACCCTTCACCTCTGCAATAATTCTTCGGTGGAGCACATTTGATCTAATGTATTTTATACAAACAACCAGATAACCTAAATGTTGATGGAAGTCCCAAAGGAAATTCAGGACCATCCAGAAATGGAGGGATGATTAAAAAAATCATAATGGAGGGGGTTCAATCATTCTCAAGTCCGGCAGTTGTCAACAATTTTAGCAACCAAGGATGGTTTCAACTTTTAAGTTAGTTTCTATTCATCATTGTGAGCTATTATTGTGCATGCGGATTCGGCATATGCAATCTCATGGGCAAATGTTGATAAAGAAGGGCCAAGGAGGTTCTTCCATGTCCTCAACAATGTAAAAAGGTAAATAGTAACAAGACTTGCTCCAAAGTGGTGGCAGTTTTATTTAATCATCCACATCAACACTGAACTAATTACAATGAAGAATCATAAATGAAACAGTTCTATAATTCTATTTAATCAGGTCAGTCTTGCATATGTCAGAGAAAGTATCTAGGGAAGAAGTAATGGAAAATACTAATTAGTTTAGAATTTCAATTCTTGGTCTCTTAAGGTCACAAGATCCCACTTAAATTGGCTTAAAAAGGTTACTCCACAGAGCATTATTTTTAATTTTGTAATTCATCATTAAAATCCTTATGTTCAATTCTCAATCGAATGCGGCTTTATTTCTAATTGACAACAACTGAATTATAATTTTCTCTAAATAATGCATCATCATTATGTTTGATGATTGTCAAGCTTTTAACATGTGGCTTGAAGAGTGCAAATTGGAAGTACAAACTTTGTATAAGTAACAAGGAAAATTTATTTAAAAACTTGAGTAAATACACAAAGGTGGTGAAAGTGAAACTGAGAAAATATGGTCTAAAAGCATTTTATTATTGGAACCATCTAAGAGTGGAGAGGAAGTCAGGTCAGATTCAAGAGAACATTTCATGTGAATTTGATCTGCACCACCTCATTCACGCATCTTTTCACAGTCCAAAAGGAGCACTCCAAATTGCTTGGTAAACTCCCAAACTTCCCTCAGAATAGCTTACAATTTGCAAGGCCTGCAAATCTTTCTTGGCACCAACTTACAGCATTTCTGGAATCTCTGTCCACCTTTAGTTGACCTTGGAAGTTATCCTTTAAAACTTTAAGCTTATCTATGATCATCAATGATTCACCTCATTAGATTCTCTGCGTCCCACTGGGCAGATGAAAGTGCAATGGATTTCCCCACTATCCTTTACAAGTCATAACACCCCTCCTTAGCCCGCCTCTCCTGATTTACCCCTAGCTGCACCATCCATGTTGAACGAGGAAGTACATGTTTTCACACAGTTTTCTTTTCTCCTTTTCCTTTTCATTTACTTAATTACACTGCAGTTTGTTGCTTGTAGTTTGTTGCTTCTCATGCACTTCATCTTCCATCAAAGTTTTGGAGTTTGTACTATTGAAGTTGATATAGATAGACAGTTAGATAGCATTGTAAGAACCAATCTTCCTATCAAGTAATCGGTTTCGGTTGTTAATAACTGGAAACACCAAAAGCTCGAGCTGTCAGTGAACGGCATAACATTGTATATCAACACCCCCATTGAACGAAAGGCCGTTCGAATTTGCAACCCAATAGACAAACAGAACTGAAAAGAACAGACAAATGGATGAATTTAACCTTTGGCTCTGATACCATGTTAATAACCGGCAAACGCAACACCAAAAGCTCGAACTGGTAGCGAACGGCATAACAATGGATATCAACATCGGCGATATAGCAATATACTCAGTTCCAATCAGAATTCTTCTATACTGAACTACACGCCCATTTTTGCATGCTCAACATGCCTCATCTGTAACATATTACCCCCAACTTACATACTGCAGCTCCAGTGTTTCATAACTGGCATCTCCTGTTTGTATGCATAGTTTTATGTTATTGATATTTAAGCACAGGCTATCAGGCAAGTGACTGCTTTAGCATCAACTAGGAAATTCTGACATGAGAGGGATAATTTTTTTTTTTTATTTTGAGTGCTGCGAACTCAGTATGTGTCTGATTGATTCTTGTTTTCTTTTTCTTTTCTTTTTTTTTTCTTTTTTTGGAGTGCTGCGAGCTCAGTATGCGTCTGATTGATTCGTCCTGCCTAGCGGCCTGTTTGATACATGCAATGACGTGGAGAATAAGAGAAACAGATGCAAACACCATGCTTCATGAAATAGTACAGCTAGGAAAATGAAAACCAGAGTTCTGAACCAAATTAAATTAAGTTAAATAGCAGTGGAACTTATGGTTTTTTTTTTTTTTTTTTTTTTTATCACATTTTACTGAAATGAGAAATCAAGTTTACCAGCCCAGAGAATTAAAATAAAGCTTCTAGGACATGCTTGTAGGCAAAGTCTTTCATGGAATTTTTATTTCCACGGTGATTCCATTTTCCTCAATAAATGGAAAGTGGAGTCTTCACTGTCCACAGTTTCAACTTCCATTGTTGGTGCAGAGAAGAATTTCTGCAGCTCAATGTGTTTTCTACCACTTGTGTAAGATTGCAGAATATGGTTCTCTACTTCTTGGGTCCAAATCTGCTTTTCAAAAGATGTGGAAAATGATTTCACCTCAGAAATTTAGGAACCATTTCCATTTCTAAAAAGTACTACTCACACGCATACCTTTAATGACTAGAAAAGGTCTGAATCACAAGGATTATTTTCTCCTAACATTTTACAGTCTTCTAACTCTCCATTATAGACCTATTTTAATAAGGGTGATCGAACCCTGCTCTTATAGGCCTTTCCATTTCTCATTACAGAAAGTTATTAAGTCCCTCTAAGTAAGGAGCAATATTCAATTAAAATTGTAAGGGGAAGTCCCTTAAGCAGAACGGATACATTGTCTCAATACCAAGTTTTAGGCTGCACTGGCAATGATCATCATTTCCTTCTACTGATTCCCCACAGAGAGTGGATCAGACCCAATTAGGATAGACAAGTTTTTGTGTCTGGTTGCTTCTCTGATGCCAACCATGCACCGACAATGATCAACTTTGATAGCTTTGTTGGAAGTATAATTCTCAACTGCTGTTAGTTGATGAGTCGCAACTCACGAGAGGTGACTAGATGGTAGTGAATCTTGACTTCCATTCAGATCAGTAGATCATTGGCTGTAGCATCTTCTGATCAATAGATTATCCGTTATGTGGCATCCTTTCCCGTAACTTTGCATTTGGAAGGTGTGATTATATATATTTTGATTTCGACAGGATATAAATAACGTTTGGAAGCCAGATCCACAGACTGGCCTTGCAAACTGGCAAATCAAAACAGGCTTGAAGCTGGATGATCCCATGAAGGGACATGTCTCCAGTAGAGTGAGAGCTGCAGCATGCACCTTGATAGTTGAGGTTCTCAATATTGGAAATATCATACTACAAGATGGTCACAAAATTTTGCAGATGTTGATACTAGAAAAGAGACAATTTGGTAACCTTGTCTTCAGCTTTTTGATATCTCCAATATTGAAACATGGATCTATATTTATAAAAAAAATCACACAAGAATCCTGATAAAAACTCTACTTGTGACACAATCACTAGGATATTGAAAATGAAGTATCGCATTTGGAATGATTTAAGCATACGGATATAGACTGTTAGTCTTAAAGTAAACCTGTACAGATAAATTGTGAAAGCGATATAGTAAAATGTGGAGCAATAGATAGATATAAATCAAATATATAAAGAAGAGAATCAGAGCAGATCTCCTAAAGGTGATCCCAAATAAGTAAGGCTTCATTGAGGATAATGACAATGTTGAAAACTGTGATATGTGAATCAACCTGATTCTCAACTCAAGCAACTCAAAACGGATCTCTCCATCTTTCTTTATTTTGCCATGAATTCAGTTAGATACCTCACATCCTTTTGCCTACATTCTACTTCATTTTACAAAAGGAATTTTCTTTTATGTTATCAGGTGACTGCATTGAAGTGGTTCATTCCATTGATGCATTTAAATTATGAACCAAAAGGGACCATGGGGTGTATCACTCTAGTGGGATAATATAGATCATTGATTAGGCAGTTGGAAAGTAATTGTCAAGGCAAAATATAACTCACTGCTCTTTTTCCTTTACTTTTTTTTCCCAGCCTCTTAAAGAGATGGTTAATGTCATCTATGAAGTTTGGTGGTGTGGAACTTTCAGCAATTTTGGGTGTTTATTCCCTGCTTGCATCACCCATCTGTTTTTTCCAAGAGCAGTGTCTATTCTAATTCCACCCCTCCTTGCTGCAAAAGGCTACACGAAGTCCCTCCTATTTTGAGAGGTAGTTCTATTTTAATTCCTCACACAACCATTACAATACAACAGTCTATATGGGCTGTTCTATTATCAGTTTGCTGTTAACTCCTAATTTGCTTATTGATTTCAAATGTTACGCCCAACCCAACATCAGCCCCCGTAAACATAAACAGGGCCAGAACGCCAATAAAAGCTATTGAGAAAGGAAATCTCATGGCCAATCTGTTGATAGATATGGTAGAAAAAGCACTCATGGACCAAGCCCAGATCATCATGGTAAACGTGGGTAAGGACCAAAACTCTCTGTCTGTCCTGCACATGATGCTTAAGAAACTACTTGGCCCTGTTTAAACTGGTTACCCTGCACTCAGTTTTAACTGTAAAATTGCCAGTTAACTCTTTACCTGTAATTGGTTACAGCAAAAATTGCACTTCAGGTTACTCAGGTAACCAAATGCATGAATCTGACTTGTGTCAAAACCAAATCACCTACACTTAATTTGTAAAGATCCAAGTGGGCTTGTAATTCTGTTCACCTGTAACTGGATACAGCAAAGAAAAACAACTATCTTTCATGTAAAAGTTACCAAGGTTATCCAAGGGCAGGTTGACCGCGTACACTGGCTTGCCTAGGAACCCTGTCAGTCAGCCTGTCTCAGTTGGGCACGAGTCCTGAATTATGCCCAAACCAAGTTACTTGCACTTAATTTATGAAGACCCAAGCAGCCATTTGGATAATCCGAGTTACTTGTTAGAAGCGGTTCTGTGTTCTTTGCCTTGGCTAATAATTACAGATAAACAGAGTCACATGTGAATAGAAACAGGACCTCAGCTTTGGGTGATATCCATGTAAGGATCCTCCGTGTAGTGTTACATGTAGAGTGTGAATCAAAACATGGTTCAAACCTGCCTCTGAATCGCTTTCCAGAGAGAATCAAAAGGTGCTAAGTTTCTTTGCAAGTGATGACAAACCATTGCAAGGCAAGGCCACATCATATCCCACCATGAATTCACTTTGGCTCCTTATGCAAGTGAAGGGTCCGTTCTTACATTAGTAGACAATCACATTTATTCCTTCTTTTTTGTCTGAACATACACAATATTTGCCCGGACAAAAGCTTGGACTCTAGTCATTTGGGTGGTCACCAGAAGATCTGGAGCTCAACACCCCACGCGTCGCAGGAGAAACAGTTACGTCATTGTTAAGGTCACATGGACCATGTCTCGCCGATTTTGGTTCATACGTTCAATCGAATTTATCAGATGAACAAAACAGCATCAAGGAGTCACAGCTTGCAATAGAAAGGTTGTTAGTATTTTTATGTTAGCTAATATATGGGTTGGATAAAACTCTAGGTCTATTAGATTGTATTTTCTAATTTATTTTAGAATGGACTATTGTTGTGTTACCGGAAGAACTGAAGCGAAGAAGAGAAGACCGAGCGAACCTCCCTAGGCCCGATCGATTAGACTGTTATTGGGCACAGGTATTTGGGTGATCTGATCGATCGGATGCACTGTCCGATCGATCGGACAGGTGCGCAGAAAATGAGAAAGTCTCTATTCTAATTTGAATTAGTTTCCTTTTGAGACTATGTATTTCAGTTTGAGTCCTACTTGTGTACTAAGTCTTAGGCACGAATTTGAGGCTATATATAGGGTGTTACTCTCAACCCTAAAGGGTGTGTGCGCATATTGAAGATTAGAAACACCACAGCTCTCATTAATTTGAGTCAAAGATATCTATTTGAGAGATTATTCTCTAGAGCCATTGAGAGATCATTCTTAAGGGCTGCTCTAGAAGGTTGTTGTTGTTTCTACCTTTCCTGATAGAAGATTAATCATCTTGATTGACAAGGTACGACGAGATTAAGTAACGAGAACGAGGCACGGTGGATGTCGTGTCAGTGGATTTTTTGCAAGAACAATTACAGTCCTTAGGTCGAGATACAGACTGAGGTAAATGAACTTGTGAGTATATCTTGTAACTGTTCGTGAACTTTTGATTTCTAGTTCGTGGTTTTTCTCCCTGGATAGGGTTTCCACGCTAAATATTGTATCTGCCTTCTTGTGGTAATTGCTTGGTAGATAGTTAGTTCTATGTTGTCTAATTGGTTTATTTCCGCTGCATTGATTGATTAAATTAGAACTAGTGATCCATTCTTGTAGCCCCCAAAACCTTTCAAAGGTGTATCAAAGAATGCGTTTATCAATTTGTAAATGGAAGTTGCAAAATCTGTTTTTCCATCATAACCAAACACAGACCGGTTGGAAGGGGATCAATGGAGCCTTAACAGATAACACATTTATGTGGATGCTGTTCTATGGAGACCTTGTGGGGGGTTCTTTTAATCATATCTTGCTAATCATAAAAGGATAAAGAATACAAAAGGTCATTAGAGCAACAAAGAGAAGATTGAAACAAATGAAGTCACCTTTCTGAAGTCACCTTTCTCCATTTGTAAATAGTACTAAACCACATATATTTACAGGGTTGTTTTTGAGAAACATACAGGTTAATAACAAAGATCAGCAGCTAATTATATTATAGAGTTCAGAAGAGGACTAACTCAACCATGAAACCCATGAAGTTGAATCAACCCCACTGTGTAGGCAGCCCTTACAGATAGAAAGCACAAGTATATGGCCAACAACCCTCCACCTAAAACCCTGTTAAGTCTCATATCTTTCCTCGGCAAGATCATAAGGGACCAGAGTAAGCCACCAACCAAAAACCCCAATATCTGATAAAGAGAAGCGTCTACAGAAATCACATAACAAGATGGGTACACATGCCATGATGATATAACAAGAGACAGGCCCAAGCCAACAAGCGTGTTGAAGATTGGCCCAGCATAGCAGCCGGAAATGGCAATCTGGACTCCATCTGATCCACCATTAATAGCCATTGCAACATTGGCAATCAAGTCCCCAACTGAATTCCCCCAAGCAAGGACAGTAAGCCCAAGAATTGAAGGGCTTATTCCAATGATATTCCCAAGTGCAAGAAGCAATGCCACCAATTCCTCAGCTGTAATGTAAGTCCAAATCACACTCATCAGAAATCCCCCTGCAAGCCAAGGGAATAAGAATCTCTTTGGTGGGGTAAACTGATCAGTAGTCACAAAGGCAACAATCCCAAAAACAATCCCAACCAACCCACCACAGAGATAGATTATGAGGCTTACTTTGAAACCCAGGTCCCCCTTTTGAGTACACCAGAGAGCTGTCAAGAGAGTTGGTGCCAATGTAACTGAAATGACTGCAAATGGCTTTGACCATCTTTCTTCACAAACAACAGGAATAGTCAATCTTCTTGGAAGATACAGAGGCAACTCTAGAATGTATAGAATCCAACCAAGGTAGTATGAAACTGATGACTTGAAGCAATACCAGCTTATTTTAGATCTTTCATCATCATCATTTTCAAGAGCTTCTTTTGCCTTTAAAGCAAACTCCTCCTTATGAACACTACCCAAAAGTGGTTCACCCAACTCGCTGAATTGGGCAAATTGTGCCAATTCATCTGATGGGGAACCATTGCTGATAGGCAAGAGATGATCTATGCCAAATTGACTCACCAATCTATCTTTCCTCCTGCAGAAATGCGTTGTAGAGACGATTGACACATATACAACGTACAGAGAAGCAAAACCAATTGCACCCCATATGTTGATCCTTCCCACAATTAGTATCACAAGTAGGCAAGAAATAGTTAAAAGAAAGAAGCAAACATCTCTTACGAAGCTGGCCTTATCCACAGAAATCCGGCGACTGCTAACTGAAATGCTTATGATCCCAACAACACCACTGGAGACGAAGAACGCCCCACCTAGGATGCTGTTAAAGCCAATGCCACTAGCCCCAGGTCCAAGGAAGGAGACAATGCTAGAGAAGACGTCTGGCGCGCCATTGCCAAGTGCAAGGAGAGTGACTCCAGCAATTGTGGGAGAAAGCTTCAGAATTCTTGACAAGTTCTCTAAAGAAGAGCAGAAGTAGTAGGCAGCTGTGTTGCCCAAAAGATAGAAAAGCAAGATAAGCCATAGGACTAGTATGGAGTAGCCAAGAACTGGGTGCTGGCCACAGGTGCAATAGAAGATTTGGAGATAGTCTATGTACCCTTTGGGCTTACATGAAGAGTTGGACCTCACAAAAGCACACTTGGCTTTGTTGTCTCTGCACCTGTGAAGGCCTATGCAGCCATCTGTGGAGTCATGGGGAAGTTGAGATGGAGTGATGAGGGGTTTTTTTAGATATGGGTCTTGGAGATTGTTGGAGGAGATGAGGGTTGGTTGGATGGATATGGGTTGTGAGGAAGAAGGAAAGGAGGAACAGGAAGGATGTGTTGAGGAAGAGATTAAATTTCTTGCCCTGTGAGATGTGGACCAATCTTGCCATTCAAAAGCTTGCAAAAGCAAGAAGGGGTTTTGAATGGATATCAGAGAGGTGAAGGTTGAATTGTGTACACCATGGCTTTCAGATTGATTTATGATAGAGTAAGAAAAGAACTCTTGGAGTTATAATGTTAGAGAGAAGGGGTTTGGAAGGGTGTTATAGAGATGAAGGTTGAGCTGTGAACATCATGGTCCTCAAAGTGATGATGGATGAAAGTGGAGACAGGGCGGTTCATATCAAACATGACTTGAGAGAGACAAGAGGGTTTCTGGAGAAAAGAGGTGGGGTTTGTTCAAAATTGAGAGAGAGAGAGGAGGTGGGGTTTGCTCAAAAAGGGCAAGGAGAGCTTTGGGATTTGGGATCCCTAATTCCACACGGAAGTGAAATTAATGTGTTCGAGACTACTATATGAGGTAATGGATCTTTAAAGAGTATAATTTCATTTAAGATTGAAAGAGGTCAAATGCCTACCAAATTTTTTAGGTGTGGCATTTGTTGATGGGGATGAAGACTTGAGAGGGAAAGATAAAGATGGAGATAATGAAAATTTTCTACTCATAAAGTTTGATGGTACTTAAATGCCACCTGGTCCTACGATTGTAGATGAGAGTCCGGGTCCTGATCCTGGTCCTCTCCCCCATCTCACACTCTCACTTAAACTCCGCGTGGGGAGGGCATGTAAAACTCCACTTTGGGGCTCACTATTAAAAATCTGGCCCCTTGGAGACCCTGTTTTGACATACATGTTCAAGGATCGATTTCTCATCCTCACGTTAAAATATCATTATAGAGTCAATAGAGAATTTTTATTGTGATGGTCACAAAAAAAAAGGGCCCCATCAGCCATCTAAGATCGGGCATGAGTTGGTCCTCACACTCAAATGCCGTTAATGGGGAAATTAATTTTGTTGGGTCAAATACTGCGGGAATATTCTCATCAACTAGAAAAAAAAAAAAAAAAAAAACATTGTTTCGGAGTAAAATTGGAGACACCGACATCATAAGAAAAAGGGTGTAATTTTTCTTATATTTATAGCGGAGGGTGTCTCTGCCCTTTGGGCCAGAATAATCCCTACGGAGCCAGGGGGAGTCGGATAAATCCCTTGTGGCCCCAGTGTAGTAGTACAGTTTTGAACCTACAACCTTCGGGGGCAAACCGTGGTCCTAGGCCAACTCAACTAGCCTTCGTTGTTAAGAAAAATGATGTATTTGCTTTGAGCAATTAAGATTTTCAATAGAATGAATTGATGGATCCCATTGCGGAGTGCTCTCCTCTCAATAGCAAAAATGTACATAGTCAAAAGCACACTGGGATCCATGGTCCTGAACTCTGACCAATCTGATTCAGTTTAAGAATTGTAGATACCCACCTAGCAAGATTATAACTTACCTTAAAAAGAAGAAGAAGAAGAAGAAAGCAAGAAAGAAAGAGTGAAAAAGCTCTCAAACTTCAATAGAGGACAATTTTAAAATGGACCAGATCCTTTAGCGTAAAATCCAAATCCTCGGAGGTTTTAATTTAGATAAATCCTATGTAAAAGAAGTGAAACTCTACAGCGGGGCTCATCTATTGTAAATCAAACCATTAAAAAATAACACCCTCCAATCATATGAAGTATTATCAAATTTTATGTCAATCCGAGTTTCTTTGCCATTGATTTGAGTGCTTGATGAAAAACATGATTAACATGATCTTATGCACATTCAATATCATGTTTTTTTTTTTTTAATCAAACAATCAGTCTAATGGTGGAACAAGCTCGGATGACCATTTATTATCCACTTCATCAATACCTTTTTCTCCATAAATCTTTAAGAATTCAATATTAAATGACAAATGTCCTCTCAATAAATTAAAAAAAAAACATCATATCCTAAAAAATGATATATATATATATATATATATACATTCATTTCATAAGACGCTTGTATACCTACAGCCATACACACTACACAATGACCCTAACCAACGAACGTACATGTGAGGATGGCATGGGATTCCTATTAATTAGATTAGAGTCAGCCAAACGGGTTCTCAAATAAACTGAAGTTTGTTAAAGTTTCTTGAAGGTAAGATTCTGTTATTAAAGTTGAAACCGAATGTACGTGAGGGATGCCCCTCCACAACTGACGGCGGGTGTAAAAGACAAAATACTTATATGCTATTTGGTTTTTTATCAAGTAAGATAAGATACGAAAAGAAGATATTCTCTTTTTAATGAGTTTGTCCTGTAACTTTAAGAATCCTTTTAATCTCATGACGTCTTTTTGATGAAATGTGGTGTTCATTGTATTTTTTTTTTTTCCTTTTTTGGGTTTCATGAAAAAAAAAAAAAAAAAAAAACTCCTTATAAGAATGTGATGATGGTGAACCTAGACTCTGAATATTAACGGTAGAGGACCTCTTCCTCGGTTTTTTTTTATTTGATTTTAAATTTTTTCTCCTACACTGATATCAATGAAAAAGGCGAACGTGAAACAGTTTTTTCCACTTTCTTTCTCATCCTCTCCTTCTCTAGATTAGGACCCAAACTTGATTGAGCTCTATATAAACACTATAATTTATTGATATATTTAAAATACTTGTACGACCTGGATCTTCCATTAAAAAAGATGAGTGTCTACCATTAATACTATTGTATAACATAATATTAAAATAATATTTATTAATATATATATATAATTTTATATAATATATGATAAGGAGATGCTCTCATAGAAGCATCTCTCACCCTATCTCTCATTGGGTAAAGATGTTTAGACATGTACTAAATGGGACCATGACTTGGTCTGCTTATATTTCTCATTTTTGCAAAACCAAGTCTTTTATGATCCACCACCAGGGAGGTTTTCTTTTTCTTTTTTTTTTTTTTCCTTTTTCTTTTTTTCTAACAGCGTAGTCATATGGCATTTGACCCAATAGGACTAATCCACAGGGACACACGCACGACCCTAAAAAATGTGCACCAAGTAAATTTGGAGGGTTGTCAACCACAACGTGAGGGGAAAACTCACGCCTTATAACAAATAAAGCAACGCCCAAGAGGATTCCCATCGGGAGTTGAGAAAGGTCAATTATCCCATTTTTTCTTGCTAAAGGATCAATTATCATTAGAGGGGATCTTGTGTTGGGTCAATGACCTTCCTTTTAGTTTTTGCAAATAATCATCTGCCTGATCTTAAATCCTGAAGAACCACCATGACTTGCATCAAAGGCTAACTTTTGACTGCCTGCTCAAATTTCAATGTCCTTTATTATAAAATTAAAATCTTATAAGATCTAATATAATCAAGTTAAACTGAAGCTTAGATTATCTCAAACTAAATGGTTGTCTTGCATCACCTCCCCAAACTTAATCCAAATGAAGTTGAGATAAACAAATATTTTCCTTCTATTAAAAATACAAAGACTTTCTCTTACTTGAAGATGTACCATCAACTGATAGTTATGGTTGCCTGAGATTTCAAGATTAACATAGGTGGTTATTTAGAAAAACAAAAGAGAAACAATAATTATTCGCGGCTATCACAAAGAACAAATGCTTATACTTTGCTTTTCCAAACAAAGGTACCATTAACACTCCTCCAATAAAAAAAAAAAAAAAGGAGTAGAGAGAGAGAGAGACACACATGTACACTTTTGAGGATATTTCTTTTTTTCTTTTTACTAAATTAAGACCACCCGTGATGACTTAAGGATGAAAGCTTAAGGATCGATCCGTGGACATCAGTGCATCGATAGGATGCCAACACCATTCAACAATGACTATGCTCGCTTGAGTTAGCTAAGGATGCATGTATCTTTGGAGGATGAGTACAAAGCTCCTCATTGGGCCCAAGTGGAACTTGAGTGTATAAAATGCAAGTGGGGATTGTTACTGGCTAAAGTTAGTGGAACTTGAGTGTATAAAATGCAAGTGGGGATTGCTACTGGCTAAAGTTAGGCAAATTAATTCAGCCTTTTCACCCACACCAACCAGTCAGCATTTTCTTGTCCTTGACTTAATTTCCAGTAAAGAGCCAGGTAGTGTACCAAGGGGAATCTACCTAAAAAACTCTAGTCACATTTGAGACATGCAAAGGGAACACATGTGACACAAGGTCCCCTGTGGAGGGAGATGGGTCAGCCTAAGTCGGTTAGAAGCAGATTTGCTTCTGGTTTTTCTTTCTGAGATGGCAATTGGTGTGTGTTTGAATTTGATTTTGGGTACATTTCATTAGGAGTTTCAAATTCCAATCACTTAAAAAACCTTTTTGAATTTTTGAAATTTCACTCTTTATATCATTTGTTGGAATTTCAAATCCTCCATAAAAAAAAAGGGATTTGAAAGTCCACCTAAGGGGATAATTTTTGAAGAATTTAAAATTCTCATAGACATGAATTCTTAGAATTCTGATAAAGAAACGGGCCTTGGTTCAAGATCGACTCATAAGCTAATGAAGCAGAGTAGGGATTAGATTGGTTACTTGTCAATCATACTCCACATTGACAGGTGCATACTTGCAAAGTGCATTTGGTCCATCTAACCCGCTTGGGCCTACCTTCAATCAATCTATCATTTCTTGTGAACCATCAGCATGTTTGTTTCTTATGTACTGTCAGCCTTATTGGCTATTTGGCTTAGCTATGATCAGGTTGACCCCCCAGTCACTACTTGAATTACCACAAGCTCAAATTATTCGCTTAAACAGCTGATGCTCATTGTTGGCTGAAATCCAAAAATTGATGCTTGTAAACTTATTAAATAGAGGGTCATAAATAACTAAGATAAACCATGGGCCAATACTTTACACAGCCGTGAGAGGTAAATATATAAACTCTCTTTGTAACCCACTTAAATGCAAGTCAATCGTGAGAGATAGTATGATTGAAAGGTTTCATTGTGGATATGATTGCGGGCAAAACACCGGCTCAATTAAATCGTCGTATCCATTACTTCAGGAAACTTTAAGTTATATTTTCTATCAAATCAAATCCAGCAGTAAATATAATTAAAATTAGTGAAGAATAAGAGTGAGTGCCAATTCATGGATAAATATCCGAAATTTATCATGACAAATTGCGTAAATAAAGGTTAGTTTAAGTTAAAAAAAAAAAGTTTGTTTAAATTGCACCGAGTAAATGTTTACCTCAATTATTGATAATTTATCATGGGAGGTGCTCCTATGAGAGTTGCTCTCACCTTATTTTGAGAAATAAGGTGGGGGCCCTCACATTTATATCAAATGCCAACAATTTAAATGTGAGGACCCTCACCCTTATCTCTCTTAGTAAGATGAGAGATATAGGAGCATCTCGCATTTATGATTAAGTGATATATATATATATATATAAAATAGGGAATAAAGTGAAATTTGATTAAGTGCGCATTCGAGAGAAAGCCTACAATTTAATAGATAAGATTCATTAAAAATGAGCCCCCCATTGGTGTAATTAATTCTTCCTTATGAGAAATCATCCATGCAATTTATGTCTTGTTAGATAGCCAAGTCCTATTTGACAACTCTACTAATAGAGTTAAGTGGAGTAAAGTTGATTTTGAAGAAAGAATAAAATATAAATGAGTTATGATGGTATTTTATTTTGAGTCGTTTATTATCAAATCTTTTTAACTTTTTGTATGGGAAAGTGGAATTATTTCGTATTTTAATGGATAAAGGTAGTTGTTTTTTTATTTTTATTTTTTAAATAAAGAGAGTTTTAAATTAAAGTATTTTTTATGTGATATTTCATCTGAAAAATAAAAAATTTATTTGACTTTTACTATAATACTAAAGTGCCAAATTACTAAGTGGGTAAAGAAATTAAGGTCCAAGATAGGCTTTATAAAAAATCAATGTCCAACAGGAGCTTTTATTTGGATGAAATTATGACATGATGTGTGACATTTGTCCCACACCATGATTGCACAAAAGTCTTATCCTATTGGCTGCTTCACATTTGTGTACGATATCTGGACCGAGTCTTGAGCTTTTTCCACTTTGGCCCGGGTCACCACGAAGGCATCTTAGCCAGCTTTCACGTGTAGCACAAAGCGCCACTGATGAAAAGGTGATAGTATTTCCTATCAATGGAATGGGCCCTTCTACAAAGATACAAACACAAAAGTCAAACGTGTCGCCGACAACGCAGGAGCCCAATGGCAATGGTACACCGCGTTCATCAATTTGGGCACTACATGAAACACGTGTTGATCAATGCACTTCATTAACTATCATAGATTGTTGTTTAATAAATGGTTGGATGGACAGAAACTCCTCACCCAGATCATTGAGTAGAAGGTTCAAGTAGAGATGCAAATGGGGGCACCACTACTTTTACCTGAAAGACCAAAAGGAAGACATGCATCTCTCGCAGTGGAGGATCTAAAATTTTTGATTGGGTGGAGCTAAATTTTTATTAGACTTTGTTAAAAATTTTAACATTAATAATATAAAAAAAATAAATATATATATATATATATATATTGCAACTAAATAGACACAATTTTTTTCCATGCTCAGATCTCTGCCCAATTTAAGGTTATTCCCACTTCCTCTTCCAAATTCACGTGATTATCAATTCATCATCATTAAAACAACTTAACATGACATTTTATTTTTTATTAATCATAGGATGCCTTGAGACGATAATTTGGGTGACCACCCAATTATCCTATTTGGATTCCAAAAGGGTTCTACTTGGATCTAAGGAATTCGATTGCCTACAATTATTTTAACTTCCTTAGCTGTAAAAATAATTTCCTATAGTTAGTTGGTCGTGGGCTAATGGCAAAGAAGAAAAATTGTCACTTAAGTGTAACTCAAGTTATCCAAACATATAAATCATAAGGCTTGATTTATGTATGGATTGAAGATCAAAGTGTGTCCAATGGTGACTTGTAGATATGCATATGAGGATGGGGAAGACTACTTTATTTAGAGTTATTTGGTGATAGAGAGAAACTAACCATGAGAAGCTTAATCGGTGTAAAAAAAGGATTTTGGACTCTTAGTAAATAAAAGATGTTGAAAGAGAACGTTTTGTGACGTGGGGCGAAAGCATGATTTATATATGAGGCGATCGTTCATTAGTCATATAAAAGGAGAGGTCCAGGACATTAAAATATGCAATTTCAAGCTTGACGTAGGGCGGCTGCCCAAGGTCACCTCTATGCAGGTCCGCCACTGCATCTCTAATTTGGCATCATAATCACTTTTACATTCATTCAACCTTGTCTAAGATTGAATCTATAAAAAAATCTTTGATTATGATGTATTAAACTTTTAAGACTATTAAATCAACGACTAAAGATAGTCAATGTGCTAGCTGTCTTTTTTTTTTTTTTTACTTCCCCTTATTCATTTTTGAAACCTTTCATCTATCTACTCTTTTTTTATTGATAAAATTTTATTTAAATAGACCCCACGAGCCGGATTGCATAATAATTAACCCTATGCAATCTGCTAGTAGGATAACATTGTCCTCCAATATTATACCCTAATTATTTGTTTTGGTTATGGATTCAGGGGATGAACCTATAAAAAGTTTTTGGTTGTGACTTTGAAGGTTCATGGATTTCATACTTGATGACTAAAATACTTGAGGAGATGAGCTCCATAGGTGCTATTACTACACACACATCCGCATGCACGCGCAGCCGCGTGCACATATATTCTTTGTAGGTATATACGTAAATTCTGTAGGACAAAATTTCTGTAAAGCCACACGAGATAGGATGTGGGGCTCACAATGATCCAAATGGACCATCCATCATCCCCCATGACCCACCTAGTTCACTGGGAATAGACCGTTGGATCAAGGGTCTAGTAAATTATATATATATATATATCTATATATATATACATATATATATATATAAAATATATATGTTTGTGTAGTATATATAAAAATCATGGGCCACAAAGCAAGGGCTTAAAGGCATGCGATTGACTTGAATTTTGATATATGGCCCTACCCACATGGATCTTTCCATATGGATCTTTCCATCCCTTTAATCCCATGATCTGTGGGGCCCTAGATGGGTCCCAGTATGCATCCATTAATTAAGCCTTGTCCAGGTCCTCTATTCGTATTTGGATGGGGTTTAAATTTCTTAATTTTAGCGTGTTTGGAGGTTTTACTAATGGAGTTGAGGGAAGTGAACACTATTTTGAAGAAAGAATAAAATATAAGTCGGTTATGATGGTATTTTATTTTTAGTTTTTTTGTTATGATGATTTTTTGACTTTTTGTATAAAAAAGTGAAAATTGTTTTTTTAGTAGAGAAAGGAAGTTGTTTTTTACTCTCTTTTCTTAAATATGGCGGAAAGTTTAAATTAAAGTACTTTTGATATAACTCTTTTTTTAAGAAATAAAATTTTCTTTACTTGACTGTATAAATAGAGTAGCCAAACAAGTGCCTAGTGATTTGGGCTAAGATATAATACGGTTTTGCTATCAGTCTATATCAGTGATTGGGGTCCCTGTCTTTGTATGATAGGGACCTTACGTGAGCCTGTAATCAAAGTTCATATCTATTCAGCAGGACCATCACTTTACCTTTTCCTACTTATTCCTCTTCCAACCGGTTTATATATATCTTCCCATGTACAGAAAATGACCCAAGTTTTATTTCAACTGGATGGAGAAGCAGATCTGGATTGATATACAACATTCAACTTTGCCTAATTTCTTTTCACCTCTATTATTGCATACCAATCCAATTGAATCAAATTCAATCCAATGTTAAATGACAGTGTAACCCTGCAATTCATACGTCAAATAGATTGGTACCTATGTCATGACTAACGGTTCTCCTGGCCGTTCGAACTTGTATGGGCTTCTTTTTTCACTTGTGTGAGCTCTCCTTTCCATATTTTTGGACTTCCTCTTTCCACTTATGTGGGCTGTCTTGGGTTCTAGTCTCCAAGGCTGGGGTAAAAAAAAAAAAAAAGTTCTACGTACTGATAGAGAGTGAGGGGTAGCTCAATTAGTTGGCTCCTCTTTCTCATCCTACTTTGCGGGGCTTGAATCCGGGCTTCTTTCCTGTAGTATACATTGTCTTTTTAAATGGGTCCTAAGCTCCTTGGCTGGGTTAAAAAAAAAAGTTATCATCATTTCTGATAACCTTGTACATCCATTTGGGTGCTCATCGTAATTATATAAAAACTCAATTGGACTTGGAACTAGGCCCAATTTATCAAATGGGCTCAAAATCATGCATGATCCATCCCCAAAGTTTTTTTTTTGGCCTCGGTGCTTGGAAAGACAACTCCCAATGTCTCCTTGTGCCTCGGCCAAATGGTTCATTGTATCCAATCCATGTGGAAAATTGGATTCGACCCATCTTTGGGTCAGTAGTAAGGCATGTGCACTATCATTGTGCAAATCAGTGTCTAATTCTTAGCAATGAAACACTGGTCTGTGGCAAATTGCACCCCAAGCCCCAAATAAAAAAAAGGAAGAAAACTTTCATGAGCTCACTTAACTTTTAGGAGCTCATCTTAATTCATGCCGCACATGCCAACTGTGCAGCTTCAGCTCTGATTGTAAAAGAGTCTGGATCCTCTGTTTCATAGAAAATAGGGAGATACGGTTTCATCCAATCCACAATCGCCAAGAGATGGATTTTATCTTCATATTTAAGGTTCATTTTCAATCTTCCTATCTTGGATCGCTTCAATAGGTTTGCTTGACTTTGCAAAAACAATTGAGGTAGCAGGTGGCGATATCGTCTAATATAGTTGTATAATACCCACAGCTAGACTTGAAAAGATTCCAAACTCATAGGCTCATTTTAATATGCAAACTCATAGTGTTTCTCCCTTTTAATATGCAAACTCATAGGCTCATTTACAATGTCTTCCTAGATAAGATTGCTTCAGTAGGTTTACTTGAAACGAAGAAAATGACAGGCAAGAGAAGTGGCCAACACTATTGTCAACTGGAGAGGAAGAATCTATAATGGAATCTTGAAGGTTTCAACGATCTTCGGTAAGAGGAGAAAGAAAAAATAGAGTTCCTGATTAGCTGGGCCAGGAGAAGAAAATGAGGTTTTGGAGGGTTTTTGGGATTTTTTTTTTTTTTTTTTGTTGAATCAGGATACTTTAGGCTTTTGACTCATGTTTACCGTGGGAAAAGCCTATGGACTCTTTTTTGTAGGGAGGAAGGATTTCGTCAAAAAAAGTATGGACCGATTTGTCCTTATTTTAGAGAGTCGCTAATGCTACGCCCACACCCAGAACTTCTTTTTCCACATTCGATAAAATTTCTCTCTAAACACCCTTTTTTCGTCAAATTACCCAAAACTCTCCACCCTTAATTTCTCAGTACAGTCCCTTTCTTCCTCTCTCACTCTCACCGTCCCTATCTCCCTCTCCCTCTCCCCCTCTGGCGGTGTTGCCGGAGGGGGTGGTGGCAGCTGGGCTATTGTAGGGGTGAGGTGGGTGAGTGTAGAGAGAAATTAGGTGAGGTATGAAACTATGAATGATGTATATTTTGGTAATTTCACACATGGGTAAACTAATCTTAAAATAAAGGGATGTGGAAAAAGAAGTTTTGGGTGTGACATTAGCAGCTCTCTTATTTTATTATTATATGAACAAATTTGAGATTATTTTATTATTTTTCTTCATAAATCCTTATAATCGAGGATTGACCTTAATTTTTTTTTTTTGATAAAAACACCTTCTAATATCAGAATATTTCAAAGTCTCACCCACAATCTTTTCTTTTTCTTCCCTACAAAAACAACTCAAACTCATCAACTCATGCCTATGTCCTTCAACAACTATATCACATTATGTTATACATTAAAAAGTTGGATGTTAGTTGAAAAAAAAAAAAAAAAAGCCTCAAATCTCTACTCTCCTTAAGCTGCCTCAACTTTATATCTATTCTCCCATCAGCCATCTCTCCTCTCTTTGGTATAGTGTTTTGCAACTCTCAATCCATTAAGGCTCACTTAATTTTCATCTTATTCAGGAGAGTAATTTAACCCATTAAAGGACTTGCATCTTTTTTTTAGTCTTGCACCAAACCCCCAAAAAAAAAAAAAAAAAACAAAAACAAAAACTCTCATTTTTAGTTAGTCGATTCTACTCGGCCAAGTCAATTTTGCTGGATAGATTGGCAAGTGGAACAAGTCCCTATCCAGGTACTCGGCTGGACTTCAATAGATAATGTCATAAAACAGTCCCTACCACAGAACCAATGGTTCCAAAAAACTAGTGTTAAAGCTCAGAAATTCTGGAGCCTCTTAATAGCTAGAGTTTGTTTGTGCAGAACCACGCCCGTTTCTCTTCCGCGGTATTTGATTCTGTCATTGGGAGGTGAGAAAATTGGCGAAAAAAATGGAATTTCAAAGGCACGTAGGAAAATCAAAAAATATGGAATCCTCTCTACACCGAACACGATAGGGGAAGGCCCCGGATTTCCCCCGCGCCATGTCCCCGCCCATTTCCGCTTTCTTCCAGCACAAACAGAACCTATAAAGGTCTTGGTCTAATCGTCAACAGTATGTAGAACAGTCCAAGACAGACTCATTACTTGTAGGGCTCAAAGACTAAAATTTTAAGCTCAACAAATGTTTGTGGAAGTAGGACCAAGCCAACCTTGATAGGCCAGGACTCTTCTTTATTTCAAAATTCCCACACAATGAGAATTTCATCATACAGAAGAAAAAAAAATCTCATTTTGGCATTGACAAGTCATGCAATAGAGTTTGACGAGCCTCTAAGGTTACTGATTTGAGGATGTGAGTCAGGGGTAAAGGTCTTTAAGGTTTAGGTTTCTATCCTTTGCATGGAATTTAATTCTTAGGGGCCCATTTGTTTGCATGGAATTGAATAAGAGCCCACATATTTGAATGAAATTGAACACGTCGGAGTTAAGAGTGAAGGTTATAATAGGTGAAGATGGTGGATAAAATTTGAGTTACTAGAAAGATGAAAGAGTGTTGATTTCTGTTCTTCACTTGATTTATTTTCTTAAAGGGGAGATTATTTCATTGTCACTTTTTTTTTATATGCAACTTTGCTTCTTCTATTTTAACCACATTTAGAAATACAAATCGTACAATTTGAATTCAATTACACGAGCAAACAAGCACATATGAATCCCTTGTCAAATTGCCTCCAACAAAGGATTACTAAAGAGGTGAAGGGTAAAGGATATAAAGAGACATATAAGTGAAACCTCAACTTTCTTAGGATTTAAATTATCATGGTGATTGTTGGATATTCATATCCTAAATCCCCTAAATTCACTTTCTATTAAAGGTGAGATTATTTGATTGTCATTTTTAGATGTTCATTTTTGTCTCTTCATTTTAATAAAGCTTTTTTTTTATAAAAAAAGGTCTATAAATCCACATAACTCAATTACATGAAACAAATAAGAGTTAAGAGTTTCAAAACACATGATTTAAATGTGGCTAAATTTGAAGAAAGAAATCTGAAGTTCCATAAATTTAAATAAAATAATTTTCCCTTCAACGGAAAATAGATCTCTATTTTTAGAGATGGGAAATTAATATCCAGCCATGGTCATAGAAAAGTCAGTTATCTACATCTCAATTTTATATATTTTTGTTTCATCTCTTCGATAATTCTTTGTTCAAACCCGGCCATTTTGCCATGAGTTTCTGGAATTCAATTGCTTCCAAACAAACTGACCCTTTATTGCGAACAAGCTGCCTTTGCCTTTTTATTTTCTTCACTTATTTTATTTATTCTTTGCTACATTTTTTGTTGTTCTTTAAATAGTTTATTTTATTTATAGTTTTTTTATTTGGACTAGTATTGTGTTTAAGATGATTTTATTAGTTAATTTGGGGTTTTCTTGGGATTTACTAAGAAAAGTTGTTTTAAAAAACAACTATTTTAGAATAATTAAAAAATAATTAAGAAATATGAAATACTATTAAAATTATACAAGCAGAAGGGCCGGTTATGGGCCGGACTTGTCCAAGTCCAGTCGGCACCAGTTTGCCACAAGCTACCTGTATCCATTTTCTGGCCCACAGTTAAATGGGCTGGGCGTAAGTACACATATGCTTCAAGGGCTGACCATCCAGCTCAGCCCGACATAAGGAACACAAAGGGACATAAAATTGGAGTTCTTGGTATACACATGCCCCAACTTTCAGGCCTGCTGGCCCACTAGTGAACATTCGGTCCACGGGCTGAGATTGATGACCTTCCGGTTTAACGGGCTCGAGCCAGGGCCCATAACCACCCTAAATGGAGAAAAAGGTGATCAAAAGAACCCGAAAAAGGTGCATCTTCTTCTTGTTTTTTGATTTCCTAAGGTAAAGTTGTGATGTTTGGTACAGTTAATGATTTTTGGGCCTCTTTTTCAAATCATTCAGTGGTGATTTAGATTTTGATTTGGGTCAGCACAGGTTTGTCAAATATAACCCACTATCTGCCCTTGGGGGGGTCCGTCTATAAATGGGTCGTCGGTCGAATAGTCTAGCTCAGTCCATGTACAAGTCGGACTGAATCTAAATTTGAGGCCTATGACAGGACCAATTGAAATATATGGTTTGCTTATAGGCCCATCATTAATGGCCCACATGTGTGGCGATAAGAGCCCCAATAACTCTATTTGTAATGGTCAAATATGTGTACTTAGGCCTGCATATCGAGTTATTGGGGCCTGGAAGTGGTTCCAGCAGCAAAATCCGTACTTAGGCCTGTATACGTAGACCCGATAAGAGTCTAATTCCGCCAACTGCATCTTGGAAATTTTGTTTATTTGTCATCTGTTCTGTGGCGGATTTTGTTTGATGCCCAACTATATCGGGTTATATATGTATTATATGTTTATTTCGGTCATTTCATATGGCGGCGATTATACTTTGTTTTCTCTCATTACTTCGGTAATGAGAGAATAAAGCTCAGTGTGGTTGCCATGGTTTTATTCGATTATCATAATTCTTTTAATTGTTTCCTATTTTATATATTGGTTTTCAGTACCTAACAGTTATTTCATCATCATTTATGTTTAACTTTCAAATGTACTGATTTATTTAAAGGTGATTTTGTTTACACTTTTCATGCCCTTATCTGCCTTATTCGCTTGCCAGACTGCGTTGTGTTTGATTCTTCTTTGTTTGGTGCCAGATGTCAATCCCCTTGCCCATGAGGTGGAGCGTGAGGAGGAAGCAGTTGAGCCGCCGTTTGCTTGAGAGTGGCAGCTTGGCGATGTCATCTAGACATCGAGTTGGGTTATGAGACGCGGGTAACTTTTTGGGATTTTGTCTTACTAGCCTTTGGCTTTTATTTTGGGATGTATAACTTTAAATTTACCTCCTTTGGTGCTGTAAAACTTAAACCTTAACTTTGTGTATGCTTAATTATGTTTCTCACTTTGACATGAGAGTTGGATATGTTGTGTGTTGTTGGACTTTAGGTAATGTTTGGTACATGCTTCCACAAATTTATTTATGCATATGTGATTTTGAGGTCAACGACCGTGTAAATCCTCAACGCGGAAACCTGTATTTGTATTCGCCTTGGATCTCGTAGTTAGATTCCTAAGTGATCCGGATGTGCTAGATTGTTGCCTGTGTGACAAGTGAATAAGATGAATAAGTGAATAATAAGAATCTTATGTACATTAAAACATTTGCTATGCTATTTGTATCTTAGGTGTTAACTTGGAGCTGCATGGTTGTAAGGATGCCTGTTAAGGTAGTAACTTGGACGAGAGGAGTCCATGTTCTCAGGCAAATAATATTTTTTCAAGATAAGAAAGAGATAAATTTTGGAAGCTCTATTAGGATCGTAAGTTGAGTACACAACCAAAAAATGCCGTAGTAGTCCAAGTGGCCATCATGTTGCATCTCTTCATTCATAATTGAAGTTGGTAAGAACCGATGAGCCAATGCAAATGTTAAAGTCCTCAATCACATTAGCAAAATAGAACATTAATTCCATAGTTCCCCAATTGAACTAAGATCATAAAGTATCTGAGATGTGGGTTATAAATAATGAGATTATTATCTCGAGTATCCCACTTGTGGAATTGATTATTGGTTTACACTGAGTTAATGCCTAGATAGTCAGGTACGTGATGTGCATTGGAATTGCAGATGAATAGTTAATGTACGTGGCATTCGTGCCAAGTAGTAGATTGTAGGAAATCGTGTGGCCTGTTTGCAACAGGTCCCGCGTTAGATAAAAAAGGGTAGAGAATACAATCGCACTTAATGTAAGACTTGATCTGTCCCCACAAATAAGACTCCCAATTGGATAAGTGAATGTGGGTTTTTTGGCGAAGAAGTTTCCAGTGTGTCTATATTAGATAAGGGAGCCTTATGGTTCGATATTTTCCAGGCAAGACAGAAGCAAAGAGATCCACGAAGCTTCCAAATCGCTAGAACGTGTATAGATTTTCGGCTTCGCGTTGGAGTCTCCATATCCAGATCCATCAGTTAAAACTTGTGAAAGGGATGTAGTATGGCCAGTTTTATGGAGCAGTTTTCTAAATCCCTTCCTTGGTGGTTCTATTGTCTCCATTTGTGTTTAAATGAATCCATATCTTTCTTACTAAAAAAACATACCGGAAGAGTTGAAAAAAAAAAAAAAGGAGGCGGCAATGTAAGGCCATTGTTGTATTCAATTATAACTTATTAAAGTTAAGAAGAGGACTTTTATTGTAACCCTGAGGTTGGTCACATCTTTTAGGGTTCGCATCCACATATGCATCGGTGATTGCTGCAGTTGGCGGACTTGCATCCTGGACACTTGGGTTTGCAATCTTTATCGCTGTTGCAAGGAGCCATTGGATCCACTCCACCTTTAACTTCAGTACTCGCGATTGAAAATGGCATACCTACAACAAATATATTGCCCCACAAATTGTCAGAGAAGATGAGCCAACACAATTTTGTCATACTAGTGTCATGGGTGAATGATATTCATTTCCCAACACAGTGAAGATGATTTTATTACCCCATGTTTATGGCCCTTCCTTTTCTTGCCCTCTTGATATAAAGATATTGCTTATACTTCCTACACTTACAAAACTATAACACTAAACAGTTTTAATTTTAAAGCCGTAATTGAGAGTGAGAGAGAGGGAGAGAGATATGCAGGAATAAAGAAACACTGACCAGATGCCATCACCAAGAGGATGACCATGAAAGCCAATTTAATAGACGTCTTCTCCATGCTTGTTTTTTTGTTTTTTTAGTGTATGAGTTGAGTATTGGGGTGTGATCTTGGAGGCTTTTATAGAGAAAATCATGTCTGTATATTGGAGGATACTCGTGCAATATAATCTTTAGAAGATACAGAAGATGCAGATGCTTGTGTGTCTTCTTTTATAATTGGCTGGAGTGTCGTACTTTGCTAAATCCAAGCCGCTATTAAAACTCATACCACCCAATGTATTTTGGGTGCAGCCCATAGTTTCGACAATGCTATTGTTGGATGGAGCTATTGGCAGCTGTGATGGGATCCACACTTGCTCACATGTGGGTGGGCCTCCAATCCTTGAAAATGCCCTGAGGATCCATCAATCCTCAGGAGGTGATAAGGATGACAATCTATAATTCTAATATGGGATCCTAATATCCTTCGAATAATCTTTTTCCCAAATTCGAATATAGAGCTTATGACCTTTTTTTTTTTCTTTTTGGGTAAAAATAGAGCTCATGACTTGGTAAGCCAAATGCTACAAAATAGAGCTTATGATCATCAGTTTCTACATCCAGGTGTCCATCATTGCCCCTCCACTGTGATGAGTGAATCACACGCGATTGATCTCTCATAAACAGTCTCCGCATCTATTGATCAATCCAAGCCGACTAAATCCTAATCGCATTTGTTGCGGTCATCCCCTTGAAGATTTGTACTTCCACGGTATCTAAAGCCTACATTGGTATCAGAACTTCCTCTGGCCCGTTCACGTGCAGATCAGATTGATTTTCGTTGCGTTTAAGGTAGCCCGAAACAAATCTCATTAAGCCAAACGATCTAAAACACCTGGAAATCTTGAAGTGATTTTGCTGGATTTGAACCGTTGGTTTAATAATCACATTGTGTGTAATGGTCTCTAAGGGTGTGTTTGGCATCATGGAATTCGGATGTTCCCATGTTCTAACGAGATTGAGATTGTGGAAAACAAGTTTTGCTAGTGTAAATCAATCCCCCAAATTTTGGTCTTGGTGGAAGGAATCAAAAAATCTTAACCCGAAAGTTGGAAAAAAAATCTTTTAATAAACAACTTGCTAGAACACTTCACACATCTTTAAGTGAAGGTAGGTCTCATGTTCACAATTTCAAATAAGGTGCCCCCAATTTTAATTCCCAAAAGTGGGTCACATGGTCATATTCACAAAAAGTGGGCCTCTATTATAATTCCTATAATGGTGCGACTGCATTATAAATCCTATAAATATGAGGCCCATGTTCTAAATTCTAAAGGTGGGCAACATATTGTAATTTTTAAAGGTGGGTCTTATACTAGCAATCACAGAAAAGGTAAATCCACTTTATTATAATTACAAAAGGTTGACCCACATTTTAAATTTTATGAATGTGGGCCCTATATTCTAATTTCTAAAGTTGTGTATCACATGATTTCTAAAGGAAAGTCTCATATTCATATTCATAAAAAGGTGGCCCCACATTAAAATTTTTATAAAGGTGTGTGTACATTGTAAATGCTATGAATGTGGGACTCATGTACCAATTTCTAAAGGTGGGCATCAGATGTAATTTCTACAGGTGGATCACATGTACAACAATAATAGAGTTCCATAAACAACAGAAGGTGAGTCCCACATTGTTAATCTCATTATTTACTATGGTTCCTTAAAGCAAAACTTTTATAATATTATCAAACAAGTTCCTTCCAACATACTACTATTTTAGTATGACTTTACCAAACAAGTTTAATAAAGTATGCAAATTGAAAACAACAACAAAATGACGCCAAATGGGCCCTAAACTTTTCAGATCTTAATACCTTAGATAATGGTGTTTTTTTTTTTTTTTGGTTTGTTGATGACAATTGTATCTTTTGTAAAGCTAGCTTGTGTGAGGCTAGGGAAGTAAAGTACGTTGTTAAGGCTTACTGTGAACTCTGGGGACAAGTTATAAATTTTCATAAATCTGGTGTTTACGTTTTTTCTGATGAAAAGATGTCGATTATATTAACTCGAAGAGCTTGATGAACTAAGGGACCATATGACAATTATTAACGCGAAGATGCATTACTGTATTAGCTGATTGGCGGATTAGGTTCACTCTCCACCTTTAGAGAGTTTCAAGTTGAAAAAGAATCCTACGCCAGAGAGGCATTAATTGCCAACAGGGTTACAGAACCCTCCCGGACATATATCCACTTGTAGCAGGGTGGGGCGGAGCGGGCGGGTTGGTGGATTACGATTATTTTTGTGCAGCCCCACTTAAAATGGAAAGGGCTTTGTGAGCCGATTGCGGAAGGAGGGATTGGAATTAGAGATACTAAGAGTAATAACTTAGCCCTCCTTGCCAAAACTTGTTGGCGCTGCCTGAAAGATGATCAACTCTTATGCTCCTGCCTGAATGATGATAAATTCTTATGCTCCAAAATCCTTAAAGCAAAGTATTGCCCCAAATCCAGCTTATGGGAAGCAAAGTATAGAAAAGGTAATTCTTAATTTTGGATGGGGTTTGTAGAGGGCGTTACTTTTATCTATGAAAGGGTGGGTTGGATTATTGGCAATTGAGAAAAAAAATCTCAGTGTGGGAGCATAATTGAATCCCATCTAGTGAAGGCTTGAGAAAACCGCTCTCTAATATTACCAATCAAAATATTACATTTAAAGACTTATGGAGTATGGATAAAAGATGGGATGAACATGTCATCAAAGGAATTTACAATAATCCAACAGACATGGAAGATATTTGCCAAATATATATTCCGGTTGGTAGTGAAAATGATAAGAGGGTCTGGCCTTTCACAAAGAATGGACAATTTTCTAGAAAGTCGGGTTATAGAGAATTAGTCAAAAAAAGAAATAATACTCAAGATCCTATCATCAATTGGAAGGATTTTTGGAGAATTCCTCTTCCTCAAAGAGTCATTCTCTTTGGTTGGAAGTGCTTGAGAAATGCTATTGGGGTTAGAAAGATCACGAATTCAAAAATTAACTCTATAAGTCCCTTATGCCCAATTTGTGAAGGTGCAGATGAAATGGTGGATCATGCTTTAATGAAATGCGATTATGCATGTTGGTTTTGTTCCCATTTAGACCTGCTAACTCATAACTCTCGTGTGGGGGAGTTGGAGAAATGGCGGAAGGACTTGTGTGAGTAGAGTCGAGTGTTGTGGATCCAGGTGCTTGGATTGGTCAGAAAGTCACCTTTTCTAAAGAAGTTGAAACATTGAATCCCGCATGATTGTTTAAGTTTTTCGGGTGTGGGGTGGGGGTTGTTTGGAAATTTTTTTTTTTCATTATAGGTTGTATTTTTTTTTAATTGAATGATAAATCATTTGGGTAATCATCAGAAAATAAATCCACATGTGAGAATGATCAAAAGTAAAAATAAATTCATATATAACACTTAAATAATAATAAGTGAGTAAGTATCTATAAATCACTCTACAATTCGAATTTAAACAATCATGCAATCGGTTAAATGTTTGTATACGTTTGAACATTTTTATAGTATATCCTAATTAAATGTTCCAGAAAATGACTATTGAATTACTAACATGTCTTTTGACTAAAAACTAAATCAAATCTTCAAGTGCACACCACACCCCCCCCCCCCCCCCCCCACTGTGGGATCAAATAAATAATATAATAAAAGTGGGCTCTCCTAATGATAGTTAATGCCAAGGTGTAAGTCATGTAAGATGAAAATTATAATATTTCAAAAAAAAAAAAATTTATGAATTGCTTATTTCAAAAGAAGTTTTATGAAAATCTTGGACCATCGATGACATTGATTACAAAGATAACCTTTTTTTGAAAGATGATTGGAAAACTTATCAAACTTTTTTAAACAAGTGATTCATGACACTTTTTTTTTTTAATGGGAAGAACATTGGGATTTTTTTAGATTCTTCCTTTATCCAAATATGGTTCTTTGCCATCCAAAGTACAAAAAATGAAGAAGTAAATTAAGTCGTTTCTTCCTTTTATTCAGGTCTCTCATAAAACCCACAAGGATCTAAAATATGAAACTTTGGATGACCTAATTGGTGTGTAGGGAGATAGAAACTTCACATGTCCGTGAAATAGTCGATTTTCGAAGAGGCCAAACACCTTCCTTTAAAAAAATATTAGTGGTACCAACAGGGGCGTACCTACATTGTTGTGTTTTGAGGCGGTCGCCCCAGGTCGGAATTGAGATTCCTTGAGAACTGAATGACTTATTGAAGCAGGGCGGACCTACGTTGGAGCGATTTGGGGTGCGATATGAGGTAGTTGCCCTACGTCAAAACAAAAATCCTCATAGAGTTGAATAAGGCATTGAAACATGCGCCATTAGTTTAACCCAGTGCGGCAACACATTGCTCCATCTTCTTTCAAAATCACTTCACCTCAGTTGTCGATCGAGCTCCTCGTCGCCGGTCCATATACTCTGTGTAGATTTCTACATCTTTGTCTACCAAATTTATCTAGTATAATCCTTCCTAATCACTCTATACCTAAATTAATCTCCAAATCCTAATTACAAACCACAAATTCCTAAATTATAATCCAAACTTTAAGCCCTAAACCACCAAATTTGAGCGTATGTACAAAAATCCAAAGATGACCAAATCTATTCCTGTTATCATGTCTTCTTACCCCACTGTGATTTCAATATGAAATTCCATTCTCATTATCCAAAGGTTGGAGAGGCTTTGAGAAAGTGGAACTGAAAAGCATGGGTATCCTCAAGATGTTCTTGTATTTAGTTTTTCTCACACATCCACTCACCTTGAATTTACAGTGACATCCATTGGGCATTGATTTTGACATATAAATTTAGTGAAACATGATAACATGAGTTGAGTATTTAAAATCAAGGTTAAAATCATTTTTTTAATCTATCGAATGATTTTTAGTACTTATTATTAACATTCTAACCTCTTCATCTAGTTGAGTTCCACGAGAAAAATACATTGGTTCTATTTGGTAATGTGAAAAAGTCTATCAAAATCTAATAAAAGCCTTTTTTTTTTTTTTTTTTATGGATCCAATGTTTTGTCTAGTAAAATTTTAACTCGTCCAAATAAAAATCTTGAGTCCGCCGCGGGTACCAATATATTGAGGTAAAGCTTTGGGATATCACAAAATGAGAGGATCAACTCGGAATTTCTGTGTATCCACTGTGGATAATCCATAAAATGTTTCCATCCGAATCCGGGCCCACTGACACGCCCGAACAAAATGAATAATCTTCACACGGCCCGAGTATAGAATATTTTTGTATGCGTCATTGCGTTTTTCCACGTTTCTGCTAGCTGGAGAAGCCTTGAATAGAAGATGGCGACAGTGTGGAAGTGAAGAAATTCTTCCACTCTTTGCGATACATTACAGAGAAAGCTTTGAATCTCTCATTTGGATTCTCTTGAATCGAGACGAGAGACGACTCAAAAATTCACAAGCAGAATCAAATCAAATCGAATCGAATCCAAGGTCTTTTTTTCTACAATCTCTCGATATTGGATTGGATTGGATAGTGATCCAATCATCTGCAGGCAAGATTTCCTTCAAAATCAACTCCAATTTCATCTTTCTCTCCGAGAATCCAGATTCCAAATTGATAATTTAGGGTTGTGTTTTGATTTGAAAGTCGATTTAGCGGAAGCGGGAATTAAGATCCGATCGAGGCGGGTATCGGGATTTCCTGTTTGTTTTTTTTTTTTTTTTTTGGCTGCGATCTGCGAATCGGACTCGAATCTTCGTTCTTTGATAGAAGTATAGAAGATTCTGCTAGGGATTGATATCGAATTAGGGGGGAGCAGAAGCGGAAACAGAGAGATTTGGTACGGATCTGTATTAGGAAAAAAGCTGCGATTTGAAGATTGGATCCGTTCTGGTTTTGTTCCGATTTCCAAGGATCATTGAAGCTGCTGGAAAGGAAGTTGTTTTCGAAGAGTATTCATTCGAGCTGAACAGTTTGAAGAACTGGATTATTGAAGGATTGAGGTTGATTGCTCTGCGAAGAGCTGGATCCTCTCTAGTGAGACCGATTTCTCTGATTTGAGTACGTTGCAGAACTCAATTAAAGATATCGTAAAGGCTGGATCTTTGAAAGAAGTTGCCTTTCCGATCTGAAGCTTGAGAAAGTTTGATTTCAGATATCTGAAGAAAACCAGGCAAAAGCAGATTCACAGGAAGTGAGATTTGAAGAAGAAGAAGAAGAAGTGTTTTTAAGAATAGAACAGTTGTATTAGGCTTCTGCTAATTTAAGACTTTTTTCACATGGGAAAAGGAGGAGGATGTGTGCCCAGCAAGAAACGCGTGCCGTTAGTCGCTTCAGATGATCCTCCAACTGCTGTGACAGATGCAGCGATCTCTGTGGAGGATAAAAGCCCTAGCTTTGGTGATGCAACCTCTGCTGTAGATGTAGCCGCATCGCCAATTGGAAAGTTAAAGATTTTTATTGTGTTCTATTCAATGTATGGGCATGTTGAAGGGTTAGCAAGAAGGATGAAAAAAGGAGTGGATGGGATTGAGGGTGTTGAAGGGGTCTTGTTTCGTGTCCAGGAGACACTAACACCAGAGGTTTTGGAGCAGATGAAGGCGCCTCCGAAAAGTGAGGATATCCCAACCATATCTGCTGCAGAATTGGTGGCAGCGGATGGGATAGTGTTTGGATTTCCGACGAGGTATGGGTGTATGGCTGCACAGATGAAGGCTTTCTTTGATTCGACAGGGCAGTTATGGAGGGAGCAGAAGCTCGCAGGGAAGCCTGCGGGGTTCTTTGTTAGCACTGGCACACAAGGGGGAGGGCAAGAAACCACTGCGTAAGCTAGCTTCTCTGATATATCATTTTACATGTAAAATTTATTGATTGCATTGTTCTATTGCAAACTGATTTTGATTTGTGGCCGGCCTGTTGCTTGTCTATCTGCCAACATTCTTATTTTTTCTCACTGACTTCCCAAGTACTTTTTCTTGTTGCATTTGATATATGCAAGTGAGGGACTAACTGATAGCATAATCCTTTTTCCCCACAATTGGTAATTGATAGAAGAATAAGTTTCGATTAAACATAGTGGCCTATATTTTTTTTTTTAAATTTGTTACTTGCAATTTGCCAGGGACTGCTTAATTATGTCAGACAGAAGTAATTAACGGCTCATGCATTGTCATTTCATGGTTTATCACATTAAACCATCTGCGGACGTGGTGAACAATAGAAGTAACTAGAAGCAAGAAGGTAGAGAAGGCTAGAGTACAAGTCATAATCTGACTAATGATTTTACTTCCAAGTTTATAAATCTCAGATGATATAATATAGACTTTAATCTTTCAAGCCTTAAATCTTCACAGATTTGAGATTTTGATCTAGGAAGTCGAGCCAAAAGGCCCTTGATACCCATCGCATGCTCAATGTCAAAAGTGAGGAAAGAAGCCCCAAATTATGTTATAAAGGCTCACAATTCAGCTCTTAAAGACATCCAAGTTGGCATTGTTTCCACTTGGATGAGTCATATGAGATGGCTGAGTTCACAAGGGACTCTGTCAAGTTGCATGGCACTTGTTGGCTCCTTTACATTTTCAATATCAGATATTGGACTCTGACATGCTGGTGGTATAGTCCAATACACTTTGGCGAAGTCACTTGGACTCTATTTGTTAAGGCCAGGTGAAGTTATGACTTTGATGAGTTTGAGTCCATATACAATTAGAACCATGTGGCAATGTTGGGAAAATACTGAAAGAGAAAAGGCATTGCTGGGGGTAATATTGAATCATAGAAGAAATGTATAAGGGGGGACTTACTGGTGTGAGAACAGTTGGTGGGTCTACATATGAGTTCCCTATTGGAGTTGATTTGCGCCAAGGGTCTACTTTAAGCCCATACCTATTCTGCTTGATTATGGACAACAACAAATATCCAAGGTGAATTTCCTCGGTGCAGTTGCAGATGATATACTTAATTAATCAAACAACAAAGAATAGGAATGGTATATTGGAACGTTGGAGAAAAGGCATTCGATTCTATTGGATGAAAAATTAGTAGATTTAAGAAGAAAAAAAAAAAAAATGGATTGCAAAGTTTAGTGGATCTGACTAGAGAAGTTGAGATAATCTAAATTGAAACAACCTAGTGTAAAAAGTTTTGCTAGTTAGGAGCTATCATAGAATAAACTGGGGGTTTGAAAGACAGGGTAGCGAAATGTTATATGGTCTGTGATCATCGAGCACCACTTAGATTAAAAATGTCAATTTTATAGGACCACAGTTAGGCCTGATATGTTATATTGGGCTGAATGTTAGGGAATGAAGAAATGTGAAATTAATGTTCATTTGCTAAGATGCACGTGCTTAGAACAATTTGTGGAGTTAGTTGAAGCGATAGTATTAGAAATTAGAAATGATCAAACAAGTGCATTAGAAACAACCTAAAAATAGCTGGAATTGAAGATAAAGTAAATGAATATTGTTTGAGATGGTTTGGGCATATATTTATAGGGCAGATATGGCCTCTGTTAGATGAATTGAAGGGTTAACGGTTGAAGGTGCTAGATGAAGGGGGAGGCTATTTGAGACCTTGGGTGAAGCGGTGAAGAAAACATGTCAGTCTGTGGAGCTACTAAGTGCATATCATGACTAGGGAAGAGCGGAAGAATATCATGCACAAAGGCAACCCTAACTACTTTGGTTTTGCAATGGTGTAGACGTCTATGTTTATCCTTTTCTGGTCAACATGTGGGTTAGCATGACCAATCCACTTGCAGCTCAAGCTGTGAGGCGCCTCCCCTCCACAAGAACAACCAGGGATCAATCCCTGGCTGTAGCGCTGATGGTGGGGGACTTGGGATGTGTGTGTGCGTGCTTGGAATTGTACAGCTCTTGATATAGTGGCTGTTCTTGGCAATTCTCTAGGTAACTATTGCATCACCTTGATTGAGTTGTGCATAGATTCCTCATGTCTCTGGCTAGAGGTAGGCAGGTGACTAAACACAGCTCGAAGCTTGCATTTGCAGGTGTTTTCAAACTTTAAGAGTAGGCTGGATGAAGGAAATGCCACCAGGCTCTAGAACTCAGTAATTTATTTACCCAGCAAATGTACTGTTGCACTGGACGGGTCTGCTCTCACATCTGCTGGGAGTCACTAGCTACAACTGATGGTGATGCTGCATGGAACTCTCCTACCTGACAATTTTAGTTCTCTAAGCTTGCAAATTAATGATAAAAGGAATATAATATCCTATGGTCCATATTTAGGTGTAAAAAGGCGAACCGATCGAAGTAACTGTTATTTTTCCATGGAGGCTTTGCACCGTCGCCTCTGTTATCCCATGAAATGAATGACATGGATCACAGAATATGTATCATATCTATGTATACTGCTTCTCCTGAATAAAAAATACCTATGGACCTACCATTGTATAATATTCGTATTTCGAGAAACAAAACAAAGAAATTGGGAATTCTCAATGCTTCTAGAATCCTTTTATAGTTACAAGAGATAGTATTACAAGGGATCGATTACAGGCCTAACCGTAAAGATTGTATCTAATCCTTCTTGATTACAAACCTTATCTAATTTGTTAAAACAAATTCTATGGATCTACACTTGACTCATTAGGCCACAGTCTAGGCCTGCAGGACTTATTGTGGGCCATTGCCCATTGGGTTGACTTCTTTGGTCCAAGACTTTTTAAACCTTCCCATTGTCTGTACACTTCCCCTCAAATTGATGTGGAGTAGAATGAGGCATCAATTTGCTCGTGAGAAAATCAGGACGAGTTTTGGATCTGACGAGATTTGCGAAATGGGACCATACCTGAAGGTGCAACAGGTGAATTGAGTTCTGCTGGATCAGGTTATTGAGAAGAAACAGTTGGAGGCATAGTAGAAGAATATATGTCTTTAGGTGTGTTGACACAACCAGAAAATCTATTAGGAGATTCAAGAAATGGTGAGTTTGGAAATGCAGAAAGGGCGATGTTAGAGATTTTTGAAAAAAAAAAAAAAATTGGCAGTCATAGAAATTAATTCTTTTGAAAAGGTAACATGACCACTATGTTTGGCAGCAGGGTCTTAACATGAAAGTCCTTTATGTTCCTCACTATATCCAACAAAAGAGGTTGTGCGCTTTGCTTGGTACCTTCATGTATAGGAAAATGAATGAAGCATAGACATCCGAAAACTCTTTTAAGTGTGGATATGAATGAGGTTTCTTAAATAATATCTTAAAGGGAGATTTGTTCTGTCTATTAGTGGCTGGTATATGATTGATTAAATAAAGTGCAGTTTGAACAGTTTCACACTAAAATGCTGGAGGAACTCGAGGAGTCTAGATTCCAAAGAAGAATACGAGTTGTTTCTGCAATATGCCATTTTTCCTTTCCGCAATTCTGTTCTGTAGTGGAGTATAAGGGCATATTGGAGTATGCAACTATGCATTATCAATAAGGTGGGAGATAAAGGCATTGGACATTTTGTCACCCCTGAATCCGAAAGCAAAATCTTAATATGCTTGTTAACTTGCATGGAGAAACAATTGATAAGAGTTTTGGAAGACAAATAGGACTTCATCCTTATATTAAAGAAAATACAACTGATGTCAAAGGGGGAAAGGAGGGAGGGGGGGGGGGGGGGGGGGGGGGGGGGGGGTGGGGGGGGGGGGGGGTGGCTTCTACTTGAGAATGAGAAATAGGAAAAAAGAAAAAAAAATGTACTTTTTCTGAACCATGAGAAACACACTTGGTATTCAACAGTGAAGAATTAATTAAAAACTTAATAAGAAAATGTTTCTGTTTAAATAAAGGTAATAGGAGGTTATTACTCAAGTGATCCATATGTATGTCAAAGATTCCAAGATTTATGTGATAGAAGCTAATCAGTTAGGAGAGATACAAAAGGATGATCAATATCGAAGACAAAAAGTCTACCTTGTCTATGCCTTGTCCTCATAACCTTCCCAATCACTTGATCACGCACAACTCAATCAGAAGATGAAAACATTACTGAGCATATTTTGTTAACAAGTTGGCCAATAGAGAGAAGTTTAGCAGGTATGCTTTGTAACCGTTAAAAAAAAGAGACTAGGTTAGGCATGAAAATCTGGGCGGGCCATGCCGGCACGACCCATATATCTTCAGGCCGGCCCAGGCACCAGGAGCTCAGCCCAGCACGACCCAGGGCACGGATTTATTCGTGCCGTGTTGGGCCGGCCCACATGCTACTTCTATTTTTTTAATTTTTTTTATATAAACTGAAAGAGACTTTATTATGAATTTTTAGGGGTTCTTAACTTGAAATAAGGTTGAAACTATTAAAATAAATGCAAAAAACATTGATGCTAATTTACAAATGAAAAACAAATCTTTTATTATTTTAAGTTTTATATTTTATTTATATAATTTTTTTAAACAAGAAATAGGAGTGGGTCGTGTCGTGCCGTAGTCCCAGGCGCCCTGGCCCAGCACAGCGTAGATATTTCCCGTGCGTGCCGCGGCCTAGGCGGGAAAACCGGGCCATGCCGTGCTGGCTTGTTGAACAAGTCAATGGCCCAGGCACTGTTTTTTCCGTGCTAGGCCGTGCTGGGCCTGGGTGGCCCGCTCAGATTTTCTTGCCTAGACTAGGTGCGTAGTCTGTGTCTGACACGGTCAATGTCTGACTGGGGCTGATAGAGAGCACAATTGCCCCATTCTAGAAATAGACATATTTGGATCATTAGCGGCAGTAATATGTTTATTCTTTGTGTATGGATGTAAGAGCTCCCGCGTCTATATGTACCAAGAAGTAGGATGAAAAGAAGAAACAACAAACAAGAGAACTAACTTATTATGCCCTTCGCAGAGACTAAGATTGGACTGAGGTGGCCACCAAGGATTGAATCATGTCGTTAATTTGAACTGGTGTCATAGGAGAGGATGCACGTCCATCTGACCGAAGTTTCTCTTGCAGAGCTTGAGAATGGAGGAAGCTTTTTTATTGAATCCTTGATCTTGTCTGTGCCATGGATGACAAGTACATTTCTTTTTGCAATTTCGAGCAAAGTGCTCAACTCCTTTGGATTCAGAACATTGAATGATTTATAATTTCTCCCCCTTGGCGTGATTGCTAAAAATGGAATCATCGGATGAGGGGCAGCATGTACCACTTTGAATTCTGGATGCCGATTCATGACAAACTGACTGGTATGTGGTTCCGCTTGAATTTTCAAGACATCCGGGTGTTGCTGTTGAGGAAATGAGTTAATGATTATTGAATCCCTTTCGATCCATAGGGTTAAAAAACCATTGTAATATTCTTGAATAGTTTGATCACCTCGGGTATAATTAGCCTACTCAGTGTTAGGATAAAGTTTCCGAGTTGTGTTCCGTTGATGCTATAACGTCTTCACATGGGCCCACATATTAGATGCTTTCTTGAAAGATCAAAGAGACAATCCAACATTGGATTCAACAGAATTGAGGATCCAAATTACCATTTTGGAATTATTTTGATCCCACATGACTAGAGCTTTCTCATCTATGGGAATAGGTATAATCCCCTCTAAATAGCCCGAGTTTCCTTTTCCAGAGAAAAAATGAAAACACAGAATGACGAAAGGCAAAAAACTTTTTCATTTAATTTTATCGGCAGGAGTTTGCACTGATATATGGAAAATTCACAGAAAGAAACAATCACACAATTGTATGAAAAAACTAGCTGCTTGTCCTCCTTGCTATGCATGGAGTTTGACGAAAAGTACTTCTAAATGCATTTGAATCAGAGATCAGCCTGAATTGAATCATTAAAAAAGATCATTAGAAATCTCGGATCAAACAGATCAAGATCAACTGATTTGTAATCATTAAAAAAGCAGATACACACACACAAACACACACCAAAAAAATAAAAAAATAAAAAAATAAAAAAAAAAAAAAAAAAAAGAAGAAGAAGAAAAGAAAGATCAACTGATTTGCCTGCCATTGATGAAAACTTAACCTGAAAAAGAGGTTGCTGAAAACTCCAACAAGAAGTTTAGATAAATTCTGAAAAACAAAAATCTGTAAATGCTCATAGGGGTAGGGGAAACTTGTTTGTATAGGTGTCTGCACCTATCAATCACCTGAAGTGGGCCCCACAGGAAGATCACAAATGTCCAATGATGCTGTAAGATGTCTTTGGGCAGATCTGATCGAGTCAGACGAAATCCGGGAGAAATATCTAAAGATAGTGCACTGAGGAATGCACCAGATGCTTGTTGAACTGGTTCCAGATGATTAAAAGTGGACCCCATGAGAGAAGAATGAAGCCCTCAGTCACTAACGAAGCCCTAGTCCTGACCAATGGAGGAGAGTGACGTGTCCTTGTGGAGAAAGCCCAATCATGAACTCCACAGTTGCGAACGAAGATGGCAGTCACTAGAAAGAAAAAGGCAGTGAGCCTTTCTAATATAGGAGTGAGCCGATGTTTGCGAATCTAGTGTCTTTCTAGCTTTATCCTTATTTTCACTTGGTTATAGGCTTGCATGTGCATCTGATCCAAGTTATGCATCTTCTGTGGTCCACAATGTTGATTACCTAAATGAAAATCTGGCCAATTCCATTCAGTCACCATTGGCTAAGGTTTTTGCATCTGTAAATTTATTCTGTGCATTGTCATCCATCTCCTGAAGCACTTTTAAAGTCTTAACTCATTTTCAATTTTTCATAATAGGTCTAGTGCTCCACCTCGAGTGTTAACGGGTAACAAATATATCCATGTACAGATGTAATGACATGAAAAACAAAAACAGCTTCCACTTGTAAGATAATATGAATAGCATATTGTCATAATTTTATCCATGTTTTTTTTTTCCTCTTGTTGACCACTTCATTGTTTTTGTGATTTGTAGTTAAAAATACAATTTATATTTGCTTAAAGAATCAATTTGTAATTTTGAGTGTTTTGGGATCTGTGTTTTGTTCTTTACAATTAAAAAACATTATATTGCTTTAACAGTCAACATACATTTTATGCCTTTTGGGATCAATGATTTGCAGACTGCAGAGTGATTGTTACTTCTGTTGACAGTTTTTTCACTTCTATTTTACCTAATGCAGTTGGACCGCAATCACTCAGTTAGCCCACCATGGAATGCTCTTTGTTCCCATTGGATACACTTTTGGGGCTGGTATGTTCAAGATGGACACCATTAGAGGGGGTTCTCCGTATGGTGCTGGAGTTTTTGCTGGTGACGGTACTAGGCAACCGAGTGAGACGGAGCTGGCTCTTGCAGAGCATCAGGGCAAGTACATGGCTGCGGTGGTAAAAAGGCTTGCACAAGCTTAATGATCTGAAGTTAGTAGAAACTTTTCCTACCCTGCATTCTTCCATTTGAGCGCTCTCTCTCTCATGTATCTATTTGTGATTGAAATTGAAAATTTGCTTGTTCTGTCAATGTTTTTCTTTTTCCTGAATTCAGTGATGTGTTATTTCCATTTCCCTCCCCGCATTCTTACATTTGTGATCTCTCTCATCTCATGTATCTATTTCTTGATTCGATCCAGAATTCACTTGTCTTGTCAATGTTCTTCTGTTCCCTAAACTCGGTGTCATTGGCTTCTTGTTGTTGGGTTCTAGATGGAGTGAGGTATTAGGGCTCGCAAACCTGTTCTATTGGTTTATCTACCATTTGCAGCTTCTGTTTTATTAATGTTTCTTGTTTAGTCATTCAAACTGTTATATATGTTACTCAGATATTCTATTGCATTCACATAAAGATGATTATCATTTTGTGGGTTTATTATTGTGTCCATACATGTCAGTGTTTGATCCAGTCCACGCTGCAACGAAAAGAAATGGATAAAAAATGATGGCCTCACACCAGGAGATTATTGAAATGAAACAAGACTTCTGTCTTAATCGCTCTCTAATCAATGTCATCTTAATTTTATTTCTCTTCAACCAAGTAAAAGAAGAAAATCTATTAATCTAAATCATTGAAAGGAGTATGTCAAATCCTAGCAACCTGAACATAATAAAATATGAAATTTACGAAGATATGTCCAAAAGTTTAGACTGGCACGAACTTAATCCTGATGTGCTCATTGAATAAGCTAGCCAACATATTCAATTCATTTTATTCTAAAATTGTTATGACACAGAAAATTCGGTCATCCTTAGGACAGGTGAAAATGAATTAAAATTAAAGTTGCAACCAATCTTCCCCATTGCCCATGGCTTTGGGTGAGACACTGGCACCATTTTTACTGGCTGCATCAGTGTCTTTGTAGGTAAGGTATAGCTTAAATGATTAATGGATCCAAGATGATTAATAGAAAGATCTCTTTCAGTGCAACTGATGTGTGTTCATCTTGTTAGATTAATTGATGCTTAGGATCATCAGATCAAGGTGATTGTCGAGAGCGCAATCCAATATAGGACTGCTCAACTGCCGACCTAGATTCATGGTATTAATTGGATGGCATGTCACTTATTTTAAATTTTTTGAGTGTTCTTATGGACTGGGTCAGCCTGTGCCCTTCCCTAGCCAACTGCTGTTGTGTTGGATTTTCTTCTTGTGTGCCAAGCCCATGTTAGTTCTTCTATCCAATAACTAAATGGGCTGGACTTGGGCTTTTGTATTGGACTTGGGCTTTTGTACTGTTCATACATGGCTTGACTGTAGGCGGAACAGGCCTTATGCTTACCTTTTTTTCAACACAGAGAAATGGACTAGGCCTGGCCTGATCCTATACGTGGACAGCCCTATTCGAGACAATCAGAGTTGCGAAAAACTTGTAAGGCTTGACATTGTTCTAGACAGTGTTTGGAAATCTGAAAGTTAATAAATGTATATAAGTATTGTGAATGCTTCAAACTCTACCAAGTCGCTTTTTGACTCAGTTAAAACTTTGACTGGGATCTCAACTGAGTTTTTGACTAAAAAATCAACTCAATTCGGGTGTGGGTTTTGAAACAAAATGGCTTCCAGAATCCAGGAGGTTGCTTGAGTTCGTTATCATGGTTTCAAAACATGCTTTCGGACATTCTATCAATCAATCCATGTATGGGTCTTGCCAAAATTTCTGTTTGTTTGTCCCAGAAAATTTTCTGAAGAAAAAATTCTCATAAAATAAATATCTATGTCTAAATTGCCTTTAAGCTGTACTTTTAGATGCAACTTCATATATATATATATATAGGGGCTAGCTCTCCTAAGCTCAAGTGTGTGGTGGGGCCCACTTGGGGACCCTCATGGGAATGGGGATGAGGGGAATTTTAAGGACTCATTGGGATCCTCCTCTCTACAAAAAATTAGCCCAAACCATGATTTCTATCGTCTCCATATAGGACCAAAAGTTTAATGGTCAATAGTCCATTCAGATCGATACATAGTCGATCCAACGGTCCAGTAAATTCGGATCTGACCGAAAGTTGGTGGACATGTGCAATTTAGGGAAGTCATATGTTTGGTCCATTTGGATGAATCAAAGGTGAGCCCCACAAACATGAACTTACGAAATTTTATCATAAGCTTCAGTTTAGGAGAGCCTTGCTCATATATATATATATATATATATATATTTATATATATATATATATATATATATATATAAAAGGTAGTTTTTAAGAAGGGTCATTGCTTGCGTGATAACACAAGTGTTCAAGACCTGTGCGCAACCACTTAGTGTTAAATTGTCAAAAGTTAGGTATGTCTCTAGTCTGGATTCTGCTTCGGCGGGACCCGCACCGGATGAAGAGTTTTTAGATAGTTTTTAAGATGTAAGTAAAATAATAAAATACTATATAAAGGTCTTTAGAATGGAGTTTGAGCACATTTTTAAGTACTGTATTAAAACCCATAAAATTAGTATCTATCATGGCCTAACCTCTATCTATTAGACGTTGCCACTTGTTTTTGGTCGAGTTTTATATAACCATTCTGTGCATCTAGATGTGTATATGGATTGCGTCCATGGTGGACCTGGATCTAGACCCAATCCATCACCCCCCAACATGCGCTAGAGAGAGTAATTTGAGGCTGGTGTTTACCCTTAGATTTTTGGTTTGGATTTGTGGACATTTTTTACCAGATTGATAACTCAAATTGTAATCAGGTTGAGAAGTTTTGGTATTTGATCTATCAACCCAAACCAATCCAACTTACCCACCAATAACCCACTCACTCTTAAGTTGAATTTAACCTGTTACGGGTCTAGCACCTTGGGTCGAACTTTTTAGCTTTTGGGTTAGGTTGGGATTGGCATTTTCATCCCAACTAATGAATATATGAGGCTACGCATATTTCCCATGGTGCAAGTGTATCGTGTGCAAGCGCAGAACCTCGCACTGAATTATCTGAGAGTGCTTTGCTTCTTTCTTCGAAAAGTTGATATTATCGAAATAGTTTTCCTCTCTTTCACGAAATCTTCTTACTATATTAACCAACACTATCAAAGCAATTTTCCTCTATCATGAAATCCTTGCATCATACAACTGCACCTGCGAGAGTATTGCACTTTTTCTGAATTTTTATTTGCACGCAAAAGAGGTATCCTACGTTCCTAACTCTCATATAAGAAATTGAAAATCCTTTTCATTAAGCATAAACACCGGAAAAGTTGACGGAAAATCCATTTGATGCGGAACAATTCCGCGGAAATGTTTTCCTCTCAGCATTTCTATGATAAGAAATGATAAGTATCGGAAATGGACTTCGGAAAAACATCTACTTTTCCTCACTCTTGTCCATTTCAACCCAAAACTATAAAAATCAATTATTATATATAATAAATAATTACATATCATGGTATTCTCTCAGTATATCACAAATAAAAAATTTTGATTTTCTATAAGGAATGAGCCGCACCAAACAACAAGCACCAATTCAATGAGGAAACTCTGCACCAAACATCATCTAAATTCTATGGAAATCCTTTTCCGAGGCCATTTCTATGGAATTTGCTCCACTTTCCGCGGAAAGGGTGTGTACACAAACGTGCCCTAAAGAAAACCAACTCATTTTTTTTTCTATTTCTATGAGGAAAATAAGTCTCACCAAACAATTGCACAATGGACTGCACGGAAAATCAAAATATATACTTTTTTTTTTCGTGGTACCCTCTCAGTGCACAAAAGCACTCAAAGTGAGGTAAGTGCTTCTCCTCATCCCCTCCAGCCAGTCTCCACCACATTAACACACCCCGTGAAAACCACTCCAGGCCTAGAGAGAAGCCGAGTAAAACCCCTGAAGGTCAATACACAAGTGGACTCTCTATTTCTGAAGAGGGGGAAGTCGATAATAAGACCTCTAGCTCCGTGACCAGGTAACCTATTCATATTGATCTTTCCGGTGGAAGTTTCCAATGGGATCCATGGATCTTCCCTCTTACGCTATCCCCATTGATTCAGCCTTATAATAAATAGAGGATGAGAATGTATGGGTTGATATTATTACATTTTACTTCCTTTTCCACACCTTTCATACATGGTCAAAAACATCATCATCGCCCCATCGGATGCTATTGACAAAGATGGTTGGGATAAATTTCAAGATTTTCTTGAGTTTTTATGGGATTATTTAGAAGAAAAAAAAAAGACTATTAACAAAGGACAGCTAATAATTTTAAAAAGGCTGTTTTATAAATAAAGAAACACATAAGAAATTTATGCAGAGTTCTGTTTGGAGATTAGATTATCAGTTTGTTAGGATGTTAGTGATATTAGTAGGTTAATTCTTATTCTCAGGGAACCCTAAGAGGTAGCTCAGTTGGCCTAAGACCACTATTTGTACACGGAGGTTGTAGGTTCGAAACTGCACCACCACACTGGGGCTACATGGGAGTTTACCCGGCTTCCCTATAGGCCTGGACGGATTAGTCCAGCCTAAAGGGTTGGGAACCCTTCGATAGCCAAAAAATAAATAAAATCCCTTGTCCTCAAGATAAGATTAGTTAGTATTTTCTTATAAATGTAGGTATTTTCATCCCTTTTCTAGCATTGTCTTGGATTTTCACTTTATTGTGGAAAATTTAATTTTGGGTAGCTACTTTGTTTGCAAAGATCCAAATGGGCCAAGGGCTGGTTTCTAGTAATTCGATTACTTACAAATTGCTGCCCAACCACCACCACAACCCAATGATTTTATTAGAACTTTACATAGAGGCCCTGAAGGTGAGATTCCTGGTTCCGCCCTTGATAGTAGTGTGATTGCGCCCTACACCGGCACGGCGGCGCCCCCACTCACCCACACACACGGTCACAAATCTTTATTGTATTTTGAAAATTGTTACGAAAATGTGCCAAAATCAAAGATACAATTAAAAATGGAAAAAATAAATAAATACAATAACTCAACCAATATATTCATTGGACTTAATGATCTCCTCGAGGAAGATTTCACAATGTCTTGAGAAAATTGAAACTGCTAATGCTACTGCCCAAATGTTTACAACAGTTAATAATTTGCCTCTCCTTACATCCTCTAACATTCATTTACAAGATTTGAAGACTACAGTATCATAGTGGGATGCCGATGAGAGGTATAATTGAAGTGAAAGGTCGTGAGTCAAGTATGCAATCTAGAAATGATGTTTGATATAAAGCTATGTAATGTTTGTAATAGTTGTGAGTGTTTGTGTTTTGAATTTTTTTTTTTCCGAACCAAACTCCTCTTTCAGAAAAAGGAAAACTTGGCTGGCGCATTTTTGATGGCACATATTTTCTCACGACGAGTCATTTTTTTTGGAATTCGAATTCACGGTCAGTTGACTTTAGTACCATCTTAAATTTTTAGCTAATCATTTCTGCCAAAACCTCAACGCATTAGCAAAGACAATATAAATACTTTTCAATACTCTCCTCGGATGGAGCCTACGCCCTGTTTCTTTAGTAGAGTTTTTGCCAGGATTTCACCTTGTCCAGGAATTCCTGGACATGATGTGACAGGCTGTCTCCTGAAATTTCTGAATTTCATATTTTTTTACTAGCATTTCTGGACTCCAACCAAATGAAAAGTCTCTTTTGACTTTTGGGAATCCAGGAATTCTATTCCCTATGTATTTTGGTGGGATTCCTGGATGCTCAAGCCCAAAGGGTTATCCAGAAACTCCACTTTGTCAGAAAATTCAAAAATTTCATAAATTTTTCTTGGAATTCCAGTAAAGAAACACGCCCTACTTCTCTTCCCTTTCGACGACAAAATAGGGGCTTTGGACCACACCTTATACCTCTCCACCAACTCCAAATTGGATAATTTCCCAAGATTCCCATTTTGTGACAGTGACAAGTGCCAACAGGCACCAACACATACCGACACCTTCTAAAAAACACAAACACATACCGACACCTCCTATTGACCTTTTACATTCCATGTATTTAGTAGGTCATAAAAATGTGTGACCATCATAAATCAGAAGATACGGTTGGCTTCATCTGCTGGATCTCCTTTCTTTTTCCAAGCTATCTTCTTGCTTTTCTAGCAGTTCTCTGCAGTCGCTTGAAGCTCATTTTGTTTATTGTAATTGATCTCTAAGATTTTTAGGAATTCTAAGATTTTTACCATAAAAAATAGTTTCTTCCTTAAAGAAAAAATAAATTAAGAGAAGACATGAAATGAATACCCACAACCCACCGATCGCTCTAGTAAATGCTGAATCGATCAAGGTCCCATTTGCATCTCCTTACATCCATCGACTTTGGCATTGGAGCCCGTTTTACCATGAATTCTTACGTATTCAATTCTATACGACTAAATGGGCCCTCAATGTACTTGGAGCACTGCTGATTTCCATTTTTAACCATCTATCTCTAATGGCTGTGATTGCTCAATCAGTGAATTATATAGTAGCAATGGCTGATAGATGTGATTAGAGTGGCATCCCATACAAAGGTTCAAGCAGCCGAGAAGGGATCATGTCCCTTAACCAGAAACACTAAACCAATGTTAATGGATCATGCATCCTCACATATCAAACGATATCATGTGAGATACTTTTATCTAATGCACATTTGTAGTCCATTTGCCAATCTATATCATCTGAGGCTCTTCCTATGGCTCAATTCATTTTATTTGGTCTTGTGGTTGTGGGTACTTCAATGTAATAATGCACTTGGGGAGGGCTTCCACTTGGTACTCCAAATGAAGTTTATAAGTTATTTGAGTCATTTTAGAATTATAGTTGTATGTTTATTGTGGTCTGAAGATTAGATAGTCAATTCTATTACATTCAGTAGTCTTTTTTTCTTTTTTTCCTAGCAAAGCATTTTTAGATAAAATTCATTAAAATTTATCCTTATTTTTTCTTTTTTAAATTTGGGAGAATTAATTGTTGCTTTGTTGGTGAGGCACCTCCCTTCTACTAAAAGAAAAAAAAAAAAAAAAAAAAAAAAAAACAGAGACCAATTACTAACAATAGTGTTGAGTATGTGTGTGTGGGGTGAGAGTACTTGCCTTTCCATTACACACACAAGGTTGGCCCGGCCAGGGGTGACACTTATCCGCATGAAGACCCAGGGATTGTTGGAAATATTACTTTTAGTATTCTAGTATGAAAATCAAGAAAGTCTCTTAGGGAATCCAAAAGTCAATTTGGAAAGTCTAAAGCGCTGTTTCTTCACTAGAATTTCTGACAGGAATTCAAGCTGTCTGAGAATTCTGTGTTTCATTAGTAGAATTTCTGAGCCTTTGAAATTCCAAGCATTTGAAATCCCAAAAAAATCAGCATTTGAAAAACCACTTTAACAAGGAGGATTTGGAAATCTCACTCGGCATTGGAATTCCTGAAGAGAGACGACGGCATTCCGGGAGCTCAACGGTCATCTGCTTCATTGATATTTTTGTGCCACATGAACTATTGGGGGAAAGATGAACATACAAGTGCCAGGTTGTGGCTTTTATTATTATTTTTTCCTTTTTGAATGATCACAGGAAGCAAGAAGAGTTAAAAGAAGCTTATCTCTCTATCTTTGGATTTGTATGAGTGAGGGCCATGTATGTATCATATTGGACTTTGGAGGTCAATTTAAAGTTGAATCTATATATAAATAATACATATGTGACAAGAATTCTAGTTAGAAATTCTTCTAGCCATGAAACATGGAATTTGTGGAGACAGAGATTCAAAATTCTCAGGCAGGAATTCAGGCCATAACTGAAACAAGGAATTTAGAATTCCATAATTTGGCAACATTTCAAATACTAGCTTTTGAAATTTCCCAAATAACCATCAGACATGAATTTTTATGAATTCTAGTAAAGAAACGGCCTTGTCAAAGGCCATCTAGAAAAGCTAAAGGTCATGGGGTTTTATTGTTGTCTTGATATACGTAAAGTCATGTCTTTTGGAAGTGTCCTTTAGTAAGCTATTTAAGGTTGTATTGTAGAGAGCGAAGAAAGTGTGTGAACCAAGAGTGTGTGGTGAAGGTGTAAGAGATTGTCCAAGTATTGGTGTAGAGACATCTCTTGTTATCTTAAGATTTGAGTTATATAAGTATTTGTTAATAATTTGATTCATAGTAGGGGCTCTGTACGGCCTGTGGCTGTATAACCACACACACACACACACACCACTCCACACCTTCATGTTTCTACAAAATGGTATCAAAGCATTTTCTTTAAAGTGGAATTAGATTATGTTTTATTCAAATTGGTATCAGACCATTTCTTCAATCTGTTATTAGATCATGTTTTCTACGGGAATCGATCCCTAGGTATGTGGGTAGTTGAAGGTGCAACACCACACATCTTTAGTCAGCATTCTAGATTTTACCATTTTGTGGGAGAATATGATGATGAGTAATGCTACTTGGACAAACTTCTTGAATAGAATTTTGGACAAACTCTATGGTATGGTTTGATTATCATAGGAGATATTCAAGCCATACCATAGGGTTTGTCCAAAATTCTGTCCAAATAGACTTTTTGTATGATGATACTCTCGCCTACTACCCATTTAGTGCAGGATCTGTATGTGAAAATTGCACTACTTTTCCACTCTTTCACACAATTTATATATTGAAACAATATATATCAATGGCAATGATTTTGCAGGCACAATTTTAAATCTTGACCTCTCAAAAAGATTCTGACTTTAAATGAAGCTCACAAAATTTTCATTGACATTGAAGTCCAATTGATAATAATGAGTCAGATTTGGTCAAGGTGAAGCTAAATCTGAATCCGCACTTAAAAGGCCCAATTTCATAGAGGATGGAAATCATGGTATGCCAAACAACCACATTAAACGTGTTGTTTGCATTACTTAGCAATCGGTTTGAAATGTTATAATGTCACAAACCCATTTAGATTAGTTAGTTGCATTATTTTATGCGATAGGCCTTATCCCTTGTAGTTGCAGGTATGCGCTAGGGATTTTGCTTTTATTATATATAGCTTTTTTTATTATATGTGTCCTTTGATTTTTGACATTTTTCAGTTTCCTTTCCCACTATTTTCCAATCTTTCCATGCTTGTGGCTTCCTAAGGGCATGTTTGTGTAACACTTTTATGTGGAAAAGTAGACAATTTTCAGCGGAAAATCCATTTTTCCGGCGTTTGGTGCGGAACAATTCTGCGGAAATGCTTTCCTGCCTTGTCAGCATTTTCCTTGATAATGGTGGAAATGGATTTCCCATGAGGGGTATGAGAAATGAACTTCCTCTAAAAACTTGTCCCTCTTTTCTTCACTCTTGTCCATTTCAACCCAAAAACCCTATAAATCTTTCATTTTTTATTTCTTTATATAAATTATTATTTAATGTTAAATAAATAATATACATGTTATGTTATTTTTATTCAAAAAATTATATCACTAAATAAGAAATTTTGATTTTCTATAAGGAATCCACAGCCGCACAAACAACATCTGCACCAATTCAATGAGGAAACTCTTTTTGAACCAAACATGAATTTCTAAATTCTACGGAAATCTTTTTCCGAGGTTTTCATTTCTATGGAATTTGTTAATGTGGTAATTTCCTCTTTCCGCAGAAAGGGTATGTACACAAACGTGCCCTAAAGGTAAAAAAAAGCCGAATTTAGACAGCTCAAGCTCACAACCAATTCACTACCTATCCATATTTGGTGAATCAGTCAATTGATCCTTAAAATAATGTGTCTAGAGTTAAATCCTATATATGGGCAAAACTGACATAGTTTGCACGTGATCAATCTTATATTGGGTTCCAACTCCTACTAAAATGGAATTTGAGCCAAAGCTAACATACAAGCGTTCGCCACGAAAAACTTAGAGTCTTACCACAGTAGTAAGAAGCTGTAATTCTCACTAGGATGACCAGGTTTTCAAACCTGGCCACCCCTTTTTGTTGCATGTGTGAAGTTCCTATTACCTCATATGTATAAGTTGTGAGTTGTTTGCCCTTTCAATGTGCAAGTCCCTCAGGGACGCAGATATTCGAAGGTTCAAGATTTCCTACTACTTTTGTTATTTTGGTCAGGAGTCTGGATCCTCTGAGGATTCCCCCACGGTGACCGTGAATAGACCAATCAAGGTTTGCCACATCACAACGGGCAGCCTGCCATGTACGCAGGCAGTTTGGCATACATCCAGGTAGGGGCTGCCCATGGTGACGTGGCAAACCATGATTCGTCCACTCACGGTCACCGTAGGGGAAATCCTTAGATGATCCCGATTCTTTTTGTCAGTAACGAAACTTATATTAAAAGCTTCTAGTTCTAAATCTTGAAGTCATCTGCTGAGCCTTTGCGTAGTTTGGATGAGTAGTCCAAGTTCCTTCGAATCCCTTCAAGATAATTCTCTCTTTTGAAGACTACATATTTTAAGTTTTTGGTTTCTAAACTTTGGGTGACATGGAAGATTCTTGGATATTTGAAGTTGTGAATGAGGTTTTCAAGTTGAAGCCCAACCCCATGATTAACTTGCACTCCGTATGGTTTTTTTTTTTTTTTTTTTGGCTATCAAATTGAAGGGTTCTCAACTCTTTGGGCTGGACTAATCCATCCGAGTCCAAAGGGTAGCCAGGTAAACTCCCCTGTAGCCCCAGTGTGGTAGTGCAATTTCGAACCTACAACCTCTGGGTGCAAACCGTGGTCCTATGCCAACTGAGCTACCCCTTGGGGTGATGGCTTGTTGTGGGTTATCTTGAACTGCAACTTAAACAGATGGAACATACGTTGACCTTCCTAACCCATTTAACCTGACTGAGCCCCTATATAAGCCTCATTCACAATTTCAAATGCATTAAAAAGCAATAATATGAATATCTTTGAATGAGCTCATAATATATAGGGATTTTGACCATACGGGATATAAATGACCATAAATTCCTCAAAATGGTGTTGACCAAAACTATATCTCAAATGTGGTTATTGTACATGGGGCTCCAAATTCTTTTTCCAATTCTACCCATATTATGCGATATTGCACAATCTATGCGATATCGCACAAACTAAATGTGAAAATAATAGATTTTCCTCTTATATCTTATTTCTTTTCCATCTACTAAAGCACTAAACTTTCATTTCTTACGGCGACTTTCTTCGTTCCTACTACTTTTTCCATCACTAAAAAGGGTTTTCAATAGGGTTTCTCCGTTGCTCATTTATCCAAAAATATCTCAAGGTTTCTCCACAACTCTCCTTCCTTTTTCAAATGGTCATTGCCCTGTTGTGATAACTTTACTCTGAGGACAAGGGATGAGTCCACAATATCAATATCTTGTAGAATTTTATAGTCTATGCATGTTTTTTTGGGAACTGCTTCTCATGAGTCATCTTTTAGGTGAAGAGAATGAAAGGCAACTCTTTTTGGGAACTATTTTTAACAACCGAGAAAGTAGTAGGAACAGGAAGGTCGCGGGAAAGAAAAGCGGGTTTAGTGCTTTAGAAGAAGGGAATTGAGGAAAATATAAGAGAGAGATCGAACAGTTTGTGTGATATCGCACAAAATGGATAGAATTGGAAAAAGAATTTAGGGTCCCATGTATAGTACCCACATTTGGGTTATAGTTTTGGTCAATATCATTTTTAGAAATTCATGGTATATTATATCCCGCATGGTAAGAATCCCTAATATACAATTCATAATTGCACGCTCTCTTTAAAAAGCCAAAGATAAGAAGACTTCTTTAAACGGGTATTGCGGTTTAGTGAGGGTTGTGTTTATCTGCATGTTCAGTAAATGGCTGCTATATGGGTTGTCACTTAGAGCCCACCCATTCATGAGAACGCATCCAACCCATTTGCCACCCCTATAATATGAATCCATAGGCTAGGGTGCACTTGTTAGGGCATATTTGTGTAATTGTGTTTCCACATAAATGCTCTGGTGATATCCTATTTTTGTAGTTTGGTGTGTCACATTTTCTGTGTAAATAAGTTTTAAAAAGCATGACTTTCTATAGAAGTAAGAATATCTTTTTTATAACATCTACCAGATGTTTCTACAAAAATATATATATATATATCTTTGTATGGAGGATTTTAACCGAAAAAACACTTTATGTAGTTACTGGACTGAAACAAACACTTTAACAAATCATACACCAAACAAGACATTTCACCCAAAACCCCAATTTTTTTCGAGGGTCGATATTGAGCCTCATTTTATGTGTTGAGGGTCGTTTGTGACACAGGTATTGACATTCTGCTTAAACAAAATGTAAATGTCAAGGTCGACGTCGACCCTTGCTAAAACTAGTGAAGGTCTATATCGACCCTCACCTGTGAGTTTCTCGTGCCACGAATAAATAGTCTAACATTCAAGATCCATCAACCAGGTTTCTAACATTCAATTCGTCTAAGGGCATGTTTGGTAACAGGCAAGGAATCCATAGATCTGGTGATTCTTCACTACCATTGGAACAATGATTTCTCACCGGAGATTTGTATAGTCGATGATTTCATATTGATATTGGTGTATATTGATGCATATAGCTGAGAAAAATAGAGTTACGTGTGTAAATCCACTTAAGTGAGGATTTTCAAATCTTATGGGGGGTGGTCGGATATGAAAATCCTAACAAATGATGATGTCCATTCGTCCAAATCCTCAATAATTTACAATTACCAAACATGGATTTACCACAACTTTAGAGAAACCAAAAATATTTTTCCTAAAGATTTGGTTGCCAAACGTGCCCTAAAAGTTATTGAAATTCAAGTAACAACCATTTGTCTTATGATAAATCTCGTCTTTTCTGTTCATTTTTAATTTCTATACTCTCAAACAGTCAAAGACCCTTGTTTTCGAATTTCATGGAATTGTTGCCTAAGGCTATCTCTCCTAGTATCCAACCCGCTTAGTCTCTCAACCTCTAAAATCCCCAAAAGGCCATTGAATATAGATCATCATAAGGAGTTTCTTTGTTCTTTCCCTGCATTTCAAAATTATCAGGCTGATTTGTTTTCAAGCAATTGGCAGATGATTCGTGAGTGAACAAGGAGGGCTTGGATGCTCGTTGGAGAATGCAGTGCTGCCTGACTTTGTCCCTGCCTGCAAATATACAACCCACGACTTGAAGAGGAAAAATGCGTTGTAGAAGCCGGGTCGTTCATAGACATTGACAGTACACCTCAACTAATATTAGAAAAATTCATAGAACTCATCCATTGTATGCAGTTCTACATATCCCTACAATTTGTTTAAAAAGAAGAATCAAAGGTGAATATGTTTAAAATAATAATCATTAAATACATAAACACTATCATGTTGAGATTAATGCCCAGTCTTCCACCTGGAAAAGCCCTCCACCCCTCACCTCTAGTAATCCTCCGGCAGAGCTCATTTCAAATGTGGATTCCTATGCATCGTTCCCCTTTCTCAAACAAACAGGTCCACAATTGCCCAAAAAAAAAACTAAAATGGTTCATTTTTACTTGAAACATCTTTCATTGGGAGGTACCAAAAGAACTTTAACTTTGGCAAGATTCACAAAACAATTCTAGGATTTGCTTGGGACGATAAATTCTCTCACGTCCCTTTAATACCATTTAAAATCAAAAGTAAAGGAACGAGTATCACAAAAGGTTGAACACAATCTATAAGAATTAAGATAAAAAGAAGGCTCAGGCATTTAAGTAGCTGCATGGCCATCCGGAACAAAATCCTTTCTAGACGAATCATGTTGGAGAATGCAATCCTCACTGTTTATTTAGTTCTCCATCCTCGACCTCCATCCCTAAAAGTAATCTGCTCAGGGTCGATATCGACCCTCAACACATAAAATGAGGGTCAATATCGACACTCGAAAAATATATTAAAACACTTGGATTTTTGGGCAAAATGCCCTATTTGGTGCATCATTCGCTAAAGTGTTTGTTTCGGTCCACTAGATACATAAAGTGTTTTTTCTTGTAAACTTCTCTTTTTTGTTTGATCTATGAGAAAGGAGTTTTTAGCTTTGCAGGAAAATTAAATTCCACAAAATATCTTTTTGCATATATTATACAAATGTGCCATTCATTAGCATCTGAGCATGATGACTCTCTAACGGCCAACCGATGTGGAAATGAAGCTTTGCTTGGTATAATTTGAAGGATCTTGATGCGGAAGAATCTGACACTGCGGTAGGATGTCTAAGTGCATTCCAACGATTAGGAAGTTTCGTAGATCTCCTTGCTATTGCCACATGGCCTAAGAAGGAATGCCATGACCTAAAGCTCCATCATCTCTTAAATAGTCAGTCCGCCAAGAAACCCATGTCTCCTAATCCATTTACGAGTTTTTAGTGGGAACATATCAAGTCTTACTCCAAGTCCTAATCTGTCTTGGCCTCTATCATTTTTGATTTGACGTGGGACTCGTGACATGTGAGCCACACGGTTTCCTATACAATTTTTAACAATCCATACCATTCTAACATGATGGGCACCACTTGGATGGCCCATGCTCTTGAGTCTTGACCTGACCATAAGATTCGACCAGGTCCAGCTTTGACTTCTTAATTATTTCCTAAAACCCAAAAAAACAAGAAAGGGAGAAAAAAAAAAAAAAAAAAAACTCATAAGATCCAGAAATCTTCTTTGGCCATTTGTGATAATTAATGGTTGTCGAGAGCCTCCAAAAAGTCGGCAGCAGACACATTCGAAATGTCCTAGTCCAGATTAAATGGGCGGTTGGATGAGGTGCGACACTCGTCACACAACAAATAAAAGCAAAGGCCTTCCAGTGGCAAAAGCCCAGACACATCTCTTATCCACACACGCTTGGATTTTTGAAAAGAGATTGGACTTTGGTTGGTGAGCACAAGTCTATTTTGTTTGCTCATATGCATCATCTTCCTCTACATCCCTGTCGGTTCCCACTCAGAAATAGAGTTGCTGATTACTACTGATTCTGTGGCCCTAGCCACTATTCTGACTGCTCAGTGGACCTATTTAAAACTCTCAACATCACACTTCCTTGAGTGGTAGCATTGGACCAATTTTGACTCAATTGACAGTTGGGCCCACTTTTGTACATGAGATGGATGTCACTATTTTGCTGATATTGATTAATATTATTACTTTATAAGAAGAACAAGAAGTAGGAAAGAAAAACAAAAACTACTGCTAGTAGTATACTGTTGTTGTTGGTGAACTACTACCATACATTCAACTCAATCTAAGGTAAATTAAACTGGTAAAATAAGTTGATACTCCATTGAATTCTTCGTTGAGATTCGACGATAAAGCTCCATGAAACATCCGAAGACTAATGCAAAAAGGAGGACAGCATGGTAGCCAAGGCAGATGCTGATGACTTTGTGTCTGACAAGGGTGGAATCTAGTATGAGAGTACCATCTGCAGTGCTAGGGACCATGTGCGATGGGAAGATGACCATTGTGTAAATAAGGCCAATGATAGCAGACCCAAGAGATAAACCCGCAAAGAATGCGATAAATTCAAATCTGATGCTTCTCCATGCTTCCCAAAACTGCTTCCCCATTATCGCTCTTCTCAGCTGCTTTTCTCTTTCCGGCGACTCTCACTCTCACTGTCTATGCTGTTTTTCTCTTTCTGTCGACAAGCGCGCTCTCGCTCTCTCTCTCTCTATCTCTCTCACTTAAAAAGAGATAGAGGAGGAAAGTTCTAAGTTCAACACTGACTTCAATTACTACACTCCTTGTTGCCATAGGCCACCGACTAAGTCAAGAGAAATTTATCATTTCGGCATTTCATCGAACGGCTTGTACTCCAAATCAATATCCTCAAATGAGTATACATTTTAATAAGGAGTGAGAAATGAGTGGAAATCACGCATGGGACCCATACATGAGGAAAATTGCCAAGACCACCTAAATAAGACAATCAGACTCAAAATCCAATTGCTTTCACAAACTTTCTATCACTAAATAGAGAAAGATGAACATAGTGACTATATCGCAAACCAATTGACGATATTATTAATTGGGTTGATGATATCGTGAACTAAGGTGGTTTTGTCAAAGAAAAATGTGCGAACAACTCTCTTGTCATTTTATGATTTTTCTTCATAAAACCGTTGAATTAAGATTTAATTTTTTTTTCCGTAAAAATCCCATAAATTTACGTGTTTCTAATAATGCCCTTGAATTCAGCCTTTAACTCTTTTAATATGAGTTGTGAACATGGCCCACATTTATAGAGACTGCAATGTAGACCTATGTTTTATAATTGCAAAAATGAGGCCTAGTGGCCTACGTACCCTTTTGGCAATTTAGTAGGTTAGTATAAGCAATTTAAAGCCTCCATTTTTCAGATATGGGGTCACATAAAAAATACGTATATTTAAAATCCCCTCCTCCTTTTTTTTTTTTTTTTAAAGCCGAAAAAAACAACTTCCTTTCTCTACTAAATGACAAGAAAAAAAAAATTACACAAAAAAGGTAAAGATTCCCTATCAAGCCACTAAAAATTAAAAACCATCATAATTTTCTTATATTTTATTCTCTCTTGTTTTGATGCTTCACCTCACTTTACTTCAATGAGACCCACCTTTAAAAATTAAAAATATGCAGCCCACCTTCATAAGAATTATAATGTGGGAACATGTTTATATGAATTATGAACATCAGACTCACCTTTAAGAATTACAAAGTGGGGCCACTTTTGTGATTGTGAATAAGGATCCACCATTTAGGAATTGCGAAGTGGGGCCATATTATTGGGTACCTAAATTATAAGACAGAGGGTTGTGTAACACATTTCAAACTCCATCGCGGAGCCCACATGGAGATAATCTAGACCGTTTAAGATGAATTCCATCTCCTCCACTAATATACCCTCATCTTTTATTTCAAATGGAGTGGGCCCCACTATAAGATTGGGCATCATAACAGAAACATGACTAGGCATTGATGTGGCATCATTGTGCTCAATCATACGGTGAGACCAACTCTAATTGAAATGAAATTTGGAGCGATGTCAATGGAGGGGATGAAACTCATTTTGAACGGTTCGGATGATCGTTATTTGGCCCCCATGATGGAGTTCCAAAAAAGTATTACACAGTTCCTATATAAAAGCCACGACAAAGGATCTAGACTCAAATTGTAATGGATAGCAGGGGCTTTTTGGAAACTCTAAAAATAAACTTTATTTTATGATTTAGATCTTACCTACATACTGGAATGTGTGGTACACGTATAGCCGTTTCTTTTTTTTTTTTTTTGTGTGTATAATTATATATATAATAAAACTTTGGCTTCTAAAAAAGGGAGATGCTCCTATGAGAGATATCTCCCACCTTATATGAGAGATAGGGGTGGGGGCCCTCATATTTAAGTTATTTGTATTGGATATGGATGTGAGGGCCTCCACCCTATCTCTCGTATAAGGTGATAGATATATCTTATATGAGCATCTCCCTCTAAAGAATACATTAAAGAGGACTACTTTTTTTGTAGAGCTTTTTTTTTTTTTTTCATTAAAGTAGATAGAGATCATGAATAATGCAAAATTCACTAGTTTCTTTTTACGAAAATGGACTCATAATTATTTTTTTAAAATAATGCAGGGTTCTATGTTGTAAAGGGTGAGCCCCACTAACCATAATTCGAAAGGGCGGGTGGGTCAACAATCATAAAAGTAGCCCAACTTTGTCATTAGGTCCTACGTTCACAATCACAAAAGATAACTCAAATGATAATTCATATAAAGGTATGCCCACATTGTAATTCTTATGAAGATGGGTCATATTTTTGTATTTCTAAAGCTAGGCCCGATATTATAATTCCTAAAAAAAGTGGGCCCCATGTTCTAATTTGTAAATGTGAGTCTCATGTTGTAATTTTTTTTAAAGGCGTGCTCCATGTATAATAATTTGTAAAGGTAAGCCCATGTTATAATTCTTAAAGGGCAGATCTCATTTTTTTAAATACAAAATGGTATATCTACATTTGTGTTTCAACGACTGCAGGGGCACGTTCACAACTCATACAAAAAGAGTTAAAAGGCTAATTCAGGAGCGTTATTTAATACTTAATGAATATAGAACCGTGTGAATGCGTTTTTGACGTCCTAAACCCGTGGCGTATGGTTTGCTTTCGGAGGCCAAGGGTTCAAAATTGGTCTGCCACAATGGGGCAACATGGAATTTACCTGGGTCCATAGGAATTTATCCGGCTCAAAGGACTGAGACACACTCCGATATAAATAAAAAGAAGTCTGAAACACATGGAGTACTGCTATTAGATGCAGATCACCGCAGCACCTTACTAAAGTGCAGCGACGCCGCACCGGAAACCTGCCCAAGATTTAACTACATGAACATGAAGCACTATAGGCGTATCGCTATTGTTTTTTCAATGTTTACTGTTTGTGTAATGATCGTCCAATTGAAGTGCTTATGCTCCCATGGCCAATCTGACCCAACCCAATTAATGAAATTACTGTTGTTGGTGTATGTATGAAAGTATGGACCAGGATCCCACCATAACAAGGAAGAAGTTATATTAAAGTCAATCTCATTAAAATTTTCTAGCAATCCCATCATAAAAAAAAAAAAAAAAAAAAATGAAATTAGGAGATTAATTATGGTTGGAAAACTCTCCGAGTTGACTCTTTACTCTCTCGAGTCATCTTATTTTGATTAAGGACCGAGTCAGAAATAGGGAAGACTCAGCCGAGTCATCTCGTTTTAAGAAGTTATTTACATTTTGAGCCATTTAATAGACAAATTTAATTTGAAACAATTAAAGTTTATTTATATGTAATTATGCATAAGGCTTGGAGTCAATGATTTAAAAATGGTGACTGAAGTGTAATTTAAAACTTCTAATTGATCTTTTACATTCACAATATTTGGACTAACAAATTATGTAATATGCAATGTTTTTTCTTTTATTTTTCTTATTGTAGTACTTTTCTTGCAGATATAAATTTATTAAATTGAATTGAATATTATGAATACATGTAAATAAATATAATTCTATATTTTATAAGTAATGGATTCATTTTTAATTATTTTTGAAAAAGTATGACTCTCCTTAGCCTCCATATTGACCGAATCCGAATTAGTTCTTTTGCATTGGATAAGTTGAGTCCGAATCACGAGTTCTCCAACCTTGCAATCAACTTGAAATCTGTGAATAACTAGTATCAATACCTTTGACTAGACATCCAAGGTTCCATGAGGTCAATCGCCTATAGAAGCATAATCCTATGTACCAACTTTGGGATGTTGGATGACGTATTAAATATGTGGGATGAGAGTATGGCCAGCAACCCATCTTAATTTTTTTTTATTAGTTGTTTATAAAATACTAATTTTATTAGACAATTCTAATTTCAGGTATTGATCAAGGGCGGCGCTACATTAATCATAGTGAAGTCAATTGACCCCACTGAAATCTGAAATTTTTTTTTCCTGAATTAAACTTATAGGAAGCTTTCGACTCCATTTAATGCCTAAATTAATGGATCATCTGTCTACTAAAACAAAAATAAAAAAATAATAATATGCCATTACAGAGGAAAAGATCAAGATATTGTGAATGCTATGAAATTAGTTAAAGTATCTAAGTTACGATTGCAGAAAATGAGAGACGATGAATGAGAATCTCTATTGACTGAAGTGTCTTTATTTTGCAACGGTGTTTCTATTCCAAACATGGATGATAGATTTGTAGTTTCTAGGAGGCAATGACACAAAGCCCCACAAATTACAAATTTATACATGTTAGTCTGAGTACAATCAGTAATAGTTCAGTATTTAGTAGACAGTTGTTCACAACAGTGAATGAAATCAACAGAGTAAAATTACTGAAAGTAATCTAAAAGAAATTAAAATTCACTTACTGTTTGAAGGCAGAAAAATAGTAGAAATTTAGAGAAAATGGTTGATCAAAGCTAGTGTTTAACACTATGTCCTTAAGACAAATTTTGCCCTCGCTAAGGTGCTAACGAGCTTCAACAGCGTCTGTCTCCCAGGATACAATGATCGGTCTCACAACAGTTGCAACACTACAAACTGTGTGACTAGCGAACCAACAGTGCAACAAGACTCTTCTCTCTGGACTCAGATGACTCAAATAATGCAATGCAACAGCAGTTGATTGAATGAGCAAAAACGTATGGACAAGATGCATATTTATAGCTTGCATCAAGTCCTTTCATAGGGGGTTGCATCTGTTCAGTACAGTGACTGTTCAGGTGAACAGATGCACCTCTTCTTTATCTTTGGACACACCACTTGGGGACATACCCTTTCAACTGCGAAATGACACACCACACAACTAAGGACACATCCCATTTGAAAAAGAAAAATTTTATAAAATAAAATTTCTCCAAAAAAAATGGGTAGTGGGCCGAGCCAGGCCCAACTCGCACGTGAAGCCCCAGCCCGGCCCGGCGCGCGCGTGTGTGGTGGTGACCCCACCTTGATCTAGGTCCTCCCTCCTCCACAAAAGTGGGATGCCCCTTGGGGCTCATCTTATACTGCCAAGGTAAGTGTATTTATACCCAATGAATGTTTTGCTCCCAAGCAATGTGGGAAGCAAGTTTACCACTTCCTTTTGTTTCCATGTTTAACATGTTCAAATAGTGGTGTTTAGGAGGCAATTTCTCATTCACTCTTTAATGTATTAGAGCAACCTAATACATGTCTTTAATCTACTCATGGAGTAGATTACATATCCATGTATTTCCACCTAAAATGATAAGTGGGTCCCACTTAGTTTTTGGCTCAAAATTTACAAAAAATAGTGGTTCTCTAGGCCATTTTTCAACAATACCACTACCGTGTTAAACTTTTTTATACGGTCATCAATGTGCAACTTCAAGAACTCAACAACCGTTTCACAGAGGTTAATACTAAGTTACTTCTTTATGTGGCTTGATTGAATCCCACAAATTCATTTTCTCCGAAAATAATTTACAAAGGAGACTATTATTTTGAGCTGTTTAAATCACCGAGAATATTACCAAATCTCTCTGATTTCCATTCTTGGACAGTGACTGATAAATCTGAAGCAGTTTCATCTAGAGAGAGAATGCAATATAATATATAAAGGTTCAGAATCGAAGCACAAGAATTTTTGGTTAGTGGAGGCTTTTTGCATTTGGGAGGCATTTATTCCCAAAATCCCATCACAATAATGAAAGTTAAACTGTCAAACAAAGTCACTGTAAACGAATAGAAGTCACTGTAACTTTTGAAATGCGAACAGAATAATTCAGCTAAAGGAATTAGCAGTCAAATATGCATTTGTTCTTTAGAATTCAAATTCCAAATGTTTGCCATGTCAAAGATTCCATGTTGCTGGCCGCATTGTTTGACACTATCACCTTTACAAGTTTACACGCATTGTGTTGACATTTCCTCTGTCTTGTTTGGAGCTTTTTTGAGAAACGGAAAATAAAATTACAATGGTTTTAGAGGAAAATGATTTTTTCTGCTCTGTGTTGATATTTCATGAGGTTTTCATTTTCCAAAGTAAAACTACTTTTTAAGAACCATTGCTTACCCCACTGGTAAGGAGTTGGATACCCCAGACTCCCCCTATATATTCATGTATGTGTATATACGGGCTTTCTTCTCACTTCCGTGGGCTTCCTTTCCGGTTGTGTCGGGCTTTCTTCCGACCTTGGTGGGCTTCCTTCCGAGGTGTATCGGGCTTTATATATATATAAAAAAAAAAGGTCCCAGCCACTGAAACTGGGGTACCAAAAAAAAGTGAAAGTGCTTTTTTTTATTTTTTTGAAAAAGTATGAACGGAAGAGTAAAAAATTATTTTTCCTCTGTCTTGTTTTATAGGGAAAAATAGATTTCACTGCAGAGTGTGTTTTGCTGCAAGCAGTAGAGCTGAAGAAAATATAGAAAATAAAATCTTTAGTTTTTATTTTTTATATAAGAAAAAGAATATAGCGGAAACTATTCATTGAGTAAAAATATGCCTTTAGGCTTGTTTTAAATCACTGAGACTCTATTGGGCTGCACTCAAATTACCTAGGACTCTAACCACTTGTAACTGGTTAGCAAAGAGTGGGAAAACTGCAGCTTATGAGTAAACTCATGAGCTAATCCAGATGCATGAACTTCAAAGGGATATAGGCAAACTTGTTGGAGGTTTTAGGTTATTCTGGTAGTCTTCTAAAACACAAATCAAGCATTATGGGCCTAAAGATTCAAGAGTTGTATTACTAAAAGTGGTCAAAATGAAGAAATAAATGTGAAAAAAAAAAAAAAACCATCAAATAATCTCCATTTAATTTAAGATGAGTCGGATATAGAAAACGAATAGCAACTAACACCATAGTAATTCAAATCCTACGAAAGTCAAGATTATATCAACATCTCTTGGGGTGGAACTGAAACACACCCTCGGGAAACGCACCCTCGGGTTAAGGGGGGTTTTATACTTATTTTCACATTGCACCCATCCCCTACAAGAAAGTACTTTTCTTTTTTTACACAGTGTCCCTGCAAAGCAAATTGTCTGTTCTACTGATGAGTATGTTTACTTTTTATCTTTCACCACTTACCTCCTTAATTATCCTTTGCAGAAGCTCAATTGACCATGAATAACTATGCATTCAACTTTCATGCAAACAAATTGGCCCGGCCTTCATATATTTTTGGTTATTAGGTTTTCTATAATGGGTATAAGTTTTAAAGGGTGCCCCTTCATTTAACTTATCATTATTAATAATTTAAATTAAAAATTTTTTTGTTAGACAGTGTGCATCTTAAAGTAAGAAACCTTTAATGCTACATTGAAAGCAAATTTGATCGGCTTCGTCAATTTTCCTTTTAAGGAAGAACAACTTGATAAATTTCACCTTTCTTTTTAATGTTGATGTGGTATCTCCTCTTGACCCAACAGGATCAGTACTCCTTCCCCCGGCACATATGACCCTCCAACACATGTGCACCAGATAAATCTAGAAGGGACACACGACTTGGCTTATACCAACAAACCAATACTAGGGGGGTTACACTTTCACTTTCTTGAAATAATAAGATAACTTTTATTTAGCATTAAACTTTTTTGGCTTTGATGTTGTAGCTCAGTTGGCTTATGATTACGGTTTGCACTCGCAGGCTTTGAGTTCGAAACTGCACTACTACATTAGGACCACAGGGGGATTTTATCCGGCTCTCTTTCTTGAGCACGTAGGAATTATTTCGATCCAAAGGACCGAGAACCTGCTTTATAAAAAAAAAAAAGATGTGGATATTGCTGGTCTACCTATCTGTCTTCTGTTTTTATTGGTGGTCTTACCAATTTTTTCCCGGAAACTTAGGTTGAACTTCTTTTCAACATTTATTTCACTTTGCATATCTCTCATCGTCATCCTTTCCATCAAGCTTGGACTTTGGCATAATCCTGCAGATGGGTTCCATAAATAAATATTAACCTCAAAACACACATTTCAACGAGCACAAGGAAGAGAAATGATTCCTTGTTTGCCTTGGGGGCTATGGTGATGCCAACTTATATGCAATGCAACGGAAAACCCTCAGGCCAGGAGTGCTTGTTGATGAGTGCCGACCGTTGGATGGGCTGACATGACTTCTGTCCATGTGGGCAGCTCTCGGGCGCATGTTGATATGTTTTTAATTTGTGTAGTGACTATTTATAATAATGTCTTTGCCTACCGGTTTTTTGTGAAATTTGATTGCCCAAGAATGAAAGATGGTTGTTTAATTACACAACTAGCTCTCTAATCATGATTACACAACCAGCTCTCTAATCATGATTACACAACTAGCTCTCTAATTATGATGACTCCAACAAATTACAGTATTAATTAAGTCTTTCTAGAGTAAGTAAAAAGGTTTTTCTCACGAAATAAATTATTCCCTTGGAAAGACTATCAAAACCAAATGGATCCTAAATGAGAGAAATAAGAATATGGTCTTTATCTTTATATTTTTACTCTCGTAAGTAAATACTGAAACTCGCACACTATACACATTATAGGCACGTTTGTGTAACCCATTTCAGCAGAAAATAAATTAGTTTTCTACGAAAATTACTTTTTCATGCTTTTGGTGAATCAATTTTCTACAAAAATGTTTTTTTGCCATGTCAGTATTTTTCTTGAATAGCCTGGAAATAGAGTTCCTATGTAGGAGTATGGGAAGTCCATTTCCGCAGGAAATTCTCCCCTCTTTATTACTTTATTTCCTCACTCCCCTCTTTAGTACTAGTTTTTAATAAGCAATCCGTATTCGCACCAAACAACATCAGCACTAATTCATGAAGGAAAAAAAAGTTTGTACCAAATATGAATTTCTAACTTCCACGGTAAAACCTTTTCAGAGGCATTTAAAAATCATAGGCTTTGATGATGTGGCAATTTTATCTTTTCATGGAAATTGCTTGTATAAAAAGATGCCCTACAAGTCTCTTATGGGACAACTATATTGCCTTTTTTATAGGACAGCTTGCCGTATTTATTTATGGGACAACTGAGAGTTGCTCAATTGATTAGCAACCCAGCCTTTCACCGCAAATGATCAGGAATCTACCCTAGTCTTGAGTTCTCACTCTCTCACATGTGCGAGTCTCTCATATTCAAGATCCAAGTCCACTTATTTGGGATAACAAAAAAATTGCAATGTTTAACACGCCTTACGAAAAGCCATATTCTCAGCTCTCTTCTAAAATGGCCGAGCTCACAAGTCCCACCTAAATGTCACATGTCTTATATTCAACAATGATAATGTTATTGTTTTTTCAAAGTTATTATTATTATTTTTTAAAACGAAAGAGAATGAGAGAAAATGCCTGCCCCTTCATAAAAGTACAAATGTGTCCCCTTTTTTATTAAAAAAAAAAAAAAAAAACAAAAAAAAAGGGATTTCTTGCATTTTAACATCTTTGTTGCTTGCGGGTTTTTTTTTTTTTTTTTTTTTTTTCCCCAAAGGTCTATTGGGTTGCAAGCATTGCTTGCATTTGACATATTTGTTGCTTGTATGGTTTTTTTTTTTTTTTTAAAAGCATATTTGGTTGCAAGCATTGCTAGAATTCTTGTATTTGAAAAGCATACAGGTGTCACATAAAATAGTCATTTAAAAACAGTTTGAAATGAGGAATAGATAATTTATAAAAAAAAAGAAAAATGAAAACCGACACAAGTCAACATAGTGCAAGTAACTCTCACCTTTCGGAAACCACACATCACCTGTGGGCCCTAGGCACTGTGTGATGAAAGTTGATTTTGGACCCCACATGCCACCTAAGTCAACGATTCTTGCAGGAAAAAAGTTGCATATCACAAGAAATCTTTTATTTCAACAACCATCTAATGGCTACATCCGATGATCTGGAGACTTCTCGACTGTGGCCAAACTTCTCTTTTTGTATTTTCTTCTTGTTTTTGGTTTGCTAAAGGTGGCCCACTTCATTTCAATTGTACTAAGCACAGGACACGTTTTGGGAGATCTGAGCCATCAATCAAGTCGGCCACATCTTGAATTTAGATAGGGACTGTTGATGGACAGAATGGACTAGGCACGACCACGTTTCGGGTTGGAGCATTTGTTGGACTCGACCTGGGTCAGGTGCTTTGATGGAGAAGAATCTATGCGGTCTTGGGCTAGAATCGATCGTCCCTCTGTCTCAGGATCAAAGGCTCTTTTATTGGGTTGGACAGGAAAAATGACCTAGGTTATCAGAAAAAAAAAAAAAAAAAAAAAACAAAAATATATGCGGCTCTTTAAGGATCCGGATCCCCTATTTGGACCAATCAGGGAGTGACACATTTTTTTATACTTGTTTTGTACTTAAAAGACGGTGTTGTCTTTTAAAGACAGCACCGGTTTTTAAACTCAATAAGTTCATGTGTCACTCTCTGATTAGTCCAAACAGGATTTCCCTGTTTGGTCCGGATTCGCTATATAATGTCGGATTGAGGGAGATGATGAATTGAGCATCAGTTAGGTACTATGTTATCATTGAGGGGGTGTTTGGAAACTAACAGGGGGTGCTTGGAAACTAACATACTTTTAAAGATTTTGCTAATTTATTTACTAGTTTAGATTATAATCTGCACATGCTTTTTTAATAAAAACTTTCATATTACATTATTCAGAAATATGCCGAATAAAAAAAAAAATCTTCTGTGAAAAAGTTCTATCAAAACACAAGTGAAGAGTTTACAAATCTTCATCAGATCGAGCAACTATTTATCATAGTGGGCCACTATAATTTTTGACATTGAGTGTTCTTGTATTATAGACAATAAATGAGTCCTACTATAACTCCTAACGTTAAACTGAGTTCATATTGTTTACAGATTCTATGGTGGTCATATAGCTTTGTTATGATGGCGTACTGCCCTTGTTGATTATTAATATTATGTCCTCCAAATGTCGCATTAGTTAGCTTTCACTATATGGTTACCAATATTAGGTGGCTATGATATTGATTATTAAGATTGAATTGTGTGACTATAATTATTAGTTTTACATCATTGAGTGAGTCCCATTTTTTTTATTGCTCTCCTTGTGATTACTACAATTAGTTTGATTAATATGATTACAAATATCAAATGGGTCCCAAAATGATTTCCCATTGATCCATCTATGATGTCTAATGCAAGATAGGACTTTTCGTGAAAATCACCATTAGATATATTATACTATAGTTGTTGACATTGAGTAAACAGAATTGCTAACATTAGATGGATCCTACCATGATCATAAAACGACATGGATCCTATCATTGTTGCAAATATTATTTAAGATCTACTGTAGTTGTAGTTGTTTGGCATATATTCATTGTGATTTCAAATTTTGGTGGGCTTTGTTCTAATTCCTTAATTATTTAGTTACAAATTGTTTAATGTAATTGAGCTTTTAATAATTCTAACACTTGACATTTTTATAAGTGGTTGAAATTGAATAATCAAAAGTAAATATTCAAAAATGATGATAAAGTAACCTCTCCATTAACCCATCTATCACCCTTGTAATTTAAATTCTAAGAAAGCCAATGTCTCATATTAAAAACTTACCTCCTCATATCCTTCACTCTCCTCACATTTTCAATAAACCTCTCGTGGAGCTTATTTGATCTGTATTCAGTTCCTATGTATTCTATATAAACAAAGAGGCTGCACTAAAGAAGATATTTTAACCATTCAATAAATATTTATTTTAAGCGTTATTATTCTCTTTGGGCACATTTGTGCAGCACCAAATCAGTGGAAAAGTAGCTTGGTAGGGATCTTATTTTGTGCATGTTTTTTCCTTTTCTCTTTGTTTGATATAACTATACTCTTTGCGGAAATCCTGCTTTTTATGATCTTATATCTTTATAAGAGAGGGTTTCTAAATTCGACCTTCCCATCCGGGGACTTTCATTTCACAAAAAGGAAAGTCGGCTTTTTTCTTCTGTGTTATCATACAAACAAGCTGTTAAAGCATCTTTGAGTAATGCAAGAAATCCTTCTCTCAAACCTCTTTCTTCATACGTCAGGTTTCAATTTGTTTTAAAAAGAACTTGTTTGTTGAAAGACTTTTATTTTTACAAAAAAAAAAAAACCTTATATTTTTGAAAGATCCTCTAAATCTTTCTAAGAAAGTCCTAAGAAAGTCTTTCTAAAAAGTCTTTAAAAAAAATTTCAACTTGTTTATGTCAGTACTAAGCTTGAAATGGTATCTTTGTACACTTGGAAAAATGGTACATCAAACTCAAAAAACGAGAGCATGAGTGCAACTTGTGTGATAATCCATCCCTCAAATGTGCCAAAAAAATTTTATTTGGAAATGGCTGGACATCCCCTTCAGCTTCCACTTTCACAATAACAAGCTATCTATCAATCACCTAATTTCCTGCTACATTCTTTAGCAAAAATTTAAAAAAAAAAATAAAAAAAAAAAAAAAGACTATCACATTCATTGGACGGCTTAAGATGCATGATCAAAAGATATAAAAGGAATGACATGGAAAGTTTTATTGAGACCATCCATTTTATCGCCTTTATATCATCAAGCTTAAATGGTTGTATCCCTTTGGATCAACTCTACATGAATATGTTGTCTATCACATTCATGCTTAAGATGCATGCATGATCAAAAGATATGTGACATGAAGGAGACCATCATTTTATCGCCTTTATATCATCAAGCTTAAATGGTTGTTTGGATCAAACATGAACTTATAAGGAATCTTTATCCTTTTTTTTTTAATGGCTCATTAGATTCATATAGTTAAATTTAAGAATGTTAAAGACCTAATTTCAAAAATTGGTTAAAAAAGGAACTGAGTAAAGTGAATTTTCGAAAATGATCATCAAATAAATTTTCGAAAATGATCATCAAATAGTCTCTCCTACTAATTCAAATCATAGAAAACATCTTTATTATGTATCATTTGCTCTACTCTTTAGCACACTTTTGGTGGAGGTCATCTGATTATGAGCACCAAGCGTGTTAATTGCCGTGTTAAAATCGAATTGCACTGATACCAAATTGATATGTAATTTTCTACAACCTCGAGCTATGGTACTTAGTTGACAAGCGCTGTTACCAAAATGGGTGGAAAGAGGGTTGGACCCAATCAACTTGGAATGATGCATTGCATGAATGCGAGCCAAACCAACCAACTAACCATCCCATGAGTCCTGTTGAGTCCATAGGCGACAACAAGACATATGAATGCGTGCTAAGCCACAAGACTGACTCAATTGAAACATTTTAGACTACGTGATGTGACTCATGATTATTTGGGGATAGGGGGTTTTACCCTTGGGTCTATGTTTCCAAGAGTTACAGTTGGAACCCTTAGTAATACACATCTATCCTCTTGTGAATCCATAACCACATAAGGATATCAATATCCTTCAAAATGTCACTTAAGTTCTTTTATATCAATGATGCATAATACATAATAGATAATGCATAACAATACACTCTATCAATCTTAAGAGCAAGGTTGTCATCCACATGTAAGTATAAGGCTATTCATCTTTGTGTAGCCATGGGATCTTATTTATTCGTAACTTATCGCTATCTTGACGCTCTGATGGTGGTTAACAACTAGGGTCCCACGCTTGCATACCCACGACGTAACGTTATACCACACATGCATCCGAACAACTCGTAAGTGAAGTTAGCTCCACTATCACCTACTCTTGATCTCATACATAAACTATATTGGTGAGTTTGGGGTCTATGTCCACATCCTAACTTATATCTAGTACCTACTGATGATAAACCACTACGGTTTGTAGTGATGCAGCATAGACCTCATGGCCACACTGTTAGATTATATGGACTCAATCCATCAGAAAATGTAATAAATTGATTAATTTCTTTATTCATTAATAAAATTATGCTTTCCTCTCATGAGATAAATAGTGTTTTATTACTTAATACACATGACCAATACATATGACATGATGGTTCATGAGATGAACATGATCCCATTAGTATATTAGATGTGATATATGTGTATGAATTAGATCCATATATGAGAGATATGTGTCACAAATCTTATACTTAAATATCTTCACAGCCAGTGATGAAACTGGGCATCTCATCTGATAAGGTTGCAACACTTTGATTACTATGAGATAATGTAATTTGTCTCGATTATCAGAATATAAGATTCTAGATCATGGTGCTGGTACATTGGATGTATTGACGGACCATGAGAAGCACCTTATAGAATAGTATCTCGATTTTAAGGTCTACTCTCATACTTTCATAGCAATAGGCTCTCAATCCTGAGAGATTGATGAACTCAAGTTTCTATCTATTCATTTGCTTTGATTCACTAATGAGTGAGGCCAACTGTAGGTAAACACTTTGGTGTCTTGGGTACGTGATAGTAGAACTGTGGGAACATCCAATGGTCAAAATGAAATCTATCCATACTCTCCTTGTGCCAATTAATGGATATGTCATTAGTAAGTGTGCACCTATCTCGATTGAAAGTTAATTGGATGTTACTAATGATCATTGTGATTAATTGGGACTCAAGGATAATAAGATGTGGATCTAAGATTGAAAGTAACAGATTTGATCAAATTGATCCATGTATATTGATAGAGGGGCCTACTTGTGGTAATTAGGAAGTTTAGGGTCTTCTTTATAATTTATTCCTAAGACTAGAGTGCAATTGCATTTATATAGTGGTGTTATTTACAATTAACTGTGGCCCGAATTGCACATGAGATGTGGCCCGGGGTCGCAGTATCCCAATTGAAAACAACTTTCTATAGAATCCCTAGTGGTCCCCATGCTAGCCAAAGTTATTAGAAAGATACTAATCCTACTTAAACTCTAAAAGGAAGGAGTTAGAAAGTTACTATTTCTATTTAAAGTAAGACTTCTAATAGTGGTAATAATAAGTTACTAATTGTTGTGGAAGTAATACTTCTATAGTAATTAGAAAGGAGAAAATTACTAATTTGTAATGGGAGTTGGACTTCTATTTCAATTAGTAAAAGAAGAGGTTTGATAAGCTATAAAAGGGGAGCAAAGGGGCTGGGACGTCCAACATTGAAATTCACGCCCAATCCCCTTTGTGCAAGAGTTGCACATCTCTCATTTTTCTCTTTTAGTTCTCTTCTAGTTCATTAGAACTTCTAGCTGGGTTTTCTCTTGGAGTTGCCACCAATCTTCTTGAGAAAAGAGATCTGATAGTGGGTCATGGCGTGGAAGACAATTAGGTCTTGGAGATCCTAATTAGCTACGAAGAAAGAGTTTCTTCAACTAGCAAGTCTTCTTCTCCATTAAAGCACTACCGGGCTCCAAATGTATAATCTACTTCTTTATTTTTTGTGGATTATTTTGGTTGCATGGTGTTACTGATTTCTATCTTTTAGATAAAATTTATTGTTGTACATGATTGATGAGACAGAGACATTGCATCCTGGATGTCGTTTATGGCCTTATGGGTACTTGATCCTTGAGGCCCACTTACTTCCAACACACACGAGTAGGGCCCACATAGATTTAGAAATTTAATTTTATGTCAATAGTTTCTAATTCTATTGTAATTAGGATTAGTATTTTGATTTCTTAGTTTGATTAGGATACTTTTTATTATTAGATTAGATTTTCTTAGACCCTAAGTTATTTTGCCTATTTATATTACAATATAGAGATGATAATTTTAGAATTGGAATTGAGTAAAATTGAGATTTTCCCCTTGGAGAGGGTTTTCTTCGTGTTGAAATATCTGCGGAGATAATTTGAGGTGTCTTTTGACACGTGATTCGACATCTACGCAAACCCTAACTCTAGGGCCTTCATCATGTAGGTTGATCAACTCTGTGTTTAAGCTCACTAGGGGTGCGAGGGGAATGCCCTGAACCCAAAAATGGTTTCGGAATACTTTAATCCGAAATGTGACTTTTCGGCCGAAATGGAATTTTACATAATTATTATTTTTTTACTTTTTTTATACATATATTTTGTATTTCTTATTTTTTTTCCACAAAATATAATTTCAAAAAAAATTACTATAATGGATTAAATCTATATGTACTACTTTTTCTATTTTTTTTACTTATATATGTATATATTATGTTATATTTTTCCCGAAATGTAATTCCGAAAAGTTTCGCCGAAATCTCGAATCGGCCGAAACTTTTCATTTTGCAGGCTAGAGTGAAATGAGGTCTGAAACGATATTAACAACTATGGTGTGTGTGTGTGTGTGTTCAGTGGGAGGCCCTAGCCAACCACCGAACAATCAATGAACAACTCTGGAACGAACAGTCGAACGGTCTTGGACTTATTTGGATTTTTTAGGCTTTTCCTCCTTCATGGTTCCATCCTAAGTGTTGTTGGAAATAGGTGGGCCTCGTGGATGCGATTTCAAAAACTTTTGACCCACTTGACGCAGGGATCAAACGCCCATAAGGCCATTAACCATATCCAGGATGCAATCCCTCATACTCATATACCATGTACAGCAATATTACAAGCAACACCATGCAAATATAATCTACAAAAGATAGAGAAGCAGATTATACCTTTGTTGTCCGGTTGTGCTTTGATGGAGAAGGAAACTACTTTAGATCTCCAAGACCTCTTAGTCTTCCACGCTATGACCCGTACCAGATCTCTTCTCTAAAGTAGATGGGTGGGATCTCCCAAAGAAAACAACTAGAAGCTCTAAAGGAAACTAGAAGAGAACTAGAAGAAGAAGAGAAGTATGTGCAACTCTTGCACAAAGGGGGCTGGGCGTGAATTCCAAGGTTGTGTATGTCCCAGCCCCTTTGGTACTCCTTTTATAGCATTAAGCAACCTCCTTCTCTTGTACTAATTGAACTAGAAGTCCTTCCACACAAAATAGTAACCTTACTATTACCACTATTAGAAGTCTCACTTCAAATAGAAATAGTAACTTCCTAATTCCTTCATCTTAGAGTTCTAGTAGAATTAGTATCTTTCTAATAACTTGGGCTAGCGTGGGGACCACTAGGGATTCTATAGAAAGCTGGCTCCAATTGGGATACCGTGACCCTACATCTTATGTGCAATCCGAGCCCACAGTTAATTGCAAATAACACCACTATATAAATGCAATTGCACTCCAGTCTTAGGAATAAATTATAATGAAGACCCTAAACTTCCTAATTACCACAATTAAGTCCCTCTATCAATATCCATGGATTAACTGGACTAATACTGTCCCACCAATTTAAATCCACATCTTATTATCCTTGAGCTCCAGTTAATCACAGTGATTATCAGTACCATCCAATTAACTCTTAATCGAGATGGGTGCACACTTACTAATGATAAATCCATTAATTGGTACAAGGGGATAATATAGATAGATTCCATTTTGACCATTGGATGTTCCCACAGTCCTACTACCACGTACCCAAGACACCGAGGTGTTGACCTACAGTTGGCCTCACTCATTGGTGACTCAAAGCAAATGAATAGATAGAAACTTGAGTTCATCAATGTCTCAGAATTGAAAGCCTATTGCTAGGGAATTATGAGAGCAAATCTTAAACTCAAGACAGTATTCCATAAGGTGTATCTCATGGTCCTTCAATACATCCAATGTACCAGCACCGTGATCCAGAATCTTACGTTCTGATGATCGAGACAAATCACACTATCTTATAGTGATCAAAGCGCTGCAACCTTATCAGACGAGATGCCCAGTCTCATCACCGGTTGTGAAGATGTTTAAGTATAAGATTTGTGACAAATGTCTCCTGTGTGTGGATCTCATCCATACACATATATCACATCTAATATACTAATGGGTCCCGGTTCATCTCATAAACCATTTATGTCATATGTATTGGTCATGTGTATTAAGTAGCAAAATACCATTTATCTCATGAAAGGAAAGCATGATATTATTGATAAATAAAGAAATTAATCAATTTATTACATCATCTGATGGATTGAGTCCATACAATCTGACAAGTGTTTTATTCTTTATTTTAGAGGCTTGAAGCATATTATAAAGTCCCATTTTGACGCACATTGATTCTAAACATAAATTGAGCTTAAAGATGGCGACGTTCAAAAACTTGAAAACCCAATTCAACAATGTATCATGCTTTCAAGAGTAACTATGGATTGCAAACTTGCCTCAAGTTTTAGAATCCCCTATGAAATACGAGCTACAATTGAGGTCCCTCTTTTTTCCAAAAATCTTCAAATTAGATCTCAAGATCCTATAAACTAGGAAAACGAAGAAATTGTTTTTGAAGCTCTTTGCCTGTCAAGATCCGGAGTGGTAATAGAATCCTAAACTCAAATCTAGAAGATGGGAGAAGGATCTTACCTTTTGGTGCCCTAACAAAGAAGAAGCCTTCACCAATGGGGGGTGTCGTCAAGCATGAAATGACTTAGAAAATGGTATGGTCGAGATCATGGGAGTGTGTGGAGTAATTCTCATGGATTGAAACTTGAATTTGATGGAGAAATAGAGGATGGAGTAGTGGGCGAGTGGTTGTTGGTTCGGTTGCTTGGTTTGGGACGGAAACGAAATGAGAATGAGAATAGAAAAGACGATGGTAGCCCCATTTTTATATAAAAACAGAGATTTTAGAAATGACGCCTATGTCCCTTTCACATAAGTAAAAATAATGTTGAAAATGATGGGTTCAATTCGGGACATTGAATGGGTTTAGGCTGAGAACAAAAGCTTCTCGACATTAAATTTACTTTCCAACGATCTCAAAAAAGATGTATTTTTTCATTATGAGAAAACTCAACTTCTACAAAAATAATGACTATATCTTGATTCAAATGCGAGCTACGAAACAAAGGATTTCCACACACCAAATACTACGAGTTGAACGCAAAGGTTTCTCGGAATAATTTAAGCTATCCAACGAGCTACAATTTGATCTCTTCTTGTAAAAACCTTTCATTCGGCTCTATTTAAGCCGTAACCTATTATAATCACAACCAAACTGACTCAAAAGCTATTCTAACACTAACACTAACTTAATTAACACCTAAGTAAGATTAATCAATAATAACTGCTATTGATTAGAGTCGGGGCCTTAAATGTCCGATGTGAGAAAAGGACTCTGCCTAACTCAAATAACATGACAAAAGACCTGATACATATCTAGAATGTGGCCCACCCATGACTTGCCTGTGATGTGTATACAGGACCACCAAAATGGACATGTATCATTTGTTGTTTGTGTTGTCTAATTAAAGGATTTGACCCTCTTCCATTAAAGAGAGTGGGAGAGAGAAAGAGAGAGAGGGATTGGGTACTATGGTGAGCATTTAATTGGTTTGAGGTTTTCCCACACGATCAGCCTTTTTCCATTGCATGGAAACATTGAGCTTAATAAGGAAGGTTGGGAACTATGGTGAGCATTTAAGCAGTGTGGGGTCTTCCACTCTTCCCACGTGATTAGCCATTTCTCATTGCATGGAAACACAAGGATAAATGTATTTTGTAGCAAAAACACACAGGTCTTTGGCATTTAGTTTTGAGGGGGACCACCATTAATATATCAAATTTATCTTCATAAATCTAGCCTTTTTACATTAGCCCAAGGGGAGTGATAGGATTGGACTATGATCATATGATGACGATAACCAAGATCATCAATTAGAAGTTTTCAAATTCTACATTAGTAATGGTAAAAGCAGGTAGAATAGTAATATAAGGCCAAAATCAAATGGCTACGTGGACCTGGTTGAAAAACCGTGTAGATAGTCTTTAATGGAAAGTCGTCCTAATCACTAGATAGTCACTTGTTTGCCTTTTTGATGTGATACTTTTCTTTCAGAAGAAATTGAAAATTCACTAAATAATTTTATTAACTTTCTTACTACATGGTAATTAACTTAAATATTAATTAATTTATAAAAACAATAGAATTTGATGCTAGTATCACATATTTCACTTTTACCTCTTAAACTAAAAGTTGCCAGGGTGGCCGATGTTGTGGGTTTGAGCTGCTAATTGAACTAGTTCACTTGTGCCACTACGTACAGTCACAGAGATTTTTATTCAGCTTTTCACTAGTCCGGAAAAAATAGTCCAGTTCAAAAAAGTTAAAAACCCTCTTTTAAGAAAGGAAAATATAAATGCTAATCTTTCAAATAAATAAAAACAAAGTGTGGGAACCACACGTTTGAAATTCCGTGCTGTCGTCGCAGTGGCTGCCTTTTTTAACTCTGATGTTTTTATATTATTTTTATTTCTTGGTGGAAGCTTCACATGAGATCATACCCTTTGTGTAAAAATGCCATCGCAACGGCTCAAATGTCGGCCACTACGCTTAACTTATCGAAGGGGGATGGAAGTGAAGTTACGAAACTACCCTTCGCACGCGAAGAATCCACTGGCTCTCGACCCTGCCTGATTGATAATATTGGGAGCATCCTCGAGCAAAGACGTGGGCTGTTGCTTTACGGAAACGTGGGGCCTTGTCAGCATCGCGTCATGTCCTCCCTCCACGAACACCCCGCTCTCTCTCTCTCTCTCTCTCTCTCACACACACAGCTTTTTTCCTTTTCTCCATTTTCTTGGAAGGAGAGGATCTCTCGGTGGGACCCACTTATCGAGAAAACTTTAATACTAGATGGTCCTCCTCAACTTTTAATGCAACAATAGTTGGTCCAAGTGTAGAATTGAAAAAAAAACATGTGATAAATAATGTATAAGATTTCATTCATTATGCCATTAATTATGTGTTCATTTTTATGGTGGGACCGACTCAATTAAATAAAATTTTAGAATATTTGATACATGAGTAAGGGCATTAATAGAGCAGCATTGATTTTCCGTAAGTGGGTACTGCAGTTGAGTTTCACTCCTTATATTCATTCCTTGTTTTTTCAAGTTTCGGACATTATATCCATAGGTAGGGTTTAACTTTCGAGATTCAAATTACTCAAAATTTCTTTTCCAATTGATTTTGGGATAAATTTCACTAAATTACAATCACATTAGATTGATCACATGTAGAAATGTGTTTTATGCTATTCTCATTTTATTCACTTATTTTAGACATGCAGGATGATACATCCGGATGTTTTAGAGTGGGATTGTAATCATGATTTCTTTTGGATTATAGTGGTGGGCTCATTTGAGTGGATCATAGGGCTAGAGTTTGATAGACAGATTTGGAGCTCCCCAAAGAGAAGCCTTATATAGAGTTTCTGAGCTCATAGCAATAAGTCATCATCATAAAATAAATTTGGATCCTCCTGTCGGGTCAAAGGCAGTGGGAGATATCCTCATAAAAATAATTACCTTTTTTTGAAATCTAACTACTCTGAATCACACTCTCACCTTTTTTTTCTTTTTGGCTTAGCCCAATTTGCTGAAAATGGGTCATTTTCAATAAGTACATCCAACAATTCACTATTTTCTTCTCAAATTTCTTAAAATCAATGATGAATCAAATCCCTAAGTTTGACCCCATCCATCTCCGACTATTCCAAAGAGGATGAACTATTCATATGGTGAAAGAGGGCTCCACAAAAGACTATTTTGGCAAATTCAACCGTCGAAGATTTTCCTTTTAATTTTCTTAAGATATACATGAATTAAATTTTACACCATAGTCATTCTTGGTCTTTCAAAGACATCCAACGGCATGGATTTTTATAATTAAAAAACCGAAAACGACTACATTCTTAATTTTGGGTCCCACATGATTAATAAATAAATAAAAATCCAGACTGCCCAAATGTGTATTGTAGAACCCCCAATGTTCAATGACTGTGTAAACTTTTTACAAGTTTTTGGCACAAAATCACACTCATTTTCACAGTGCAACCAAACATGAGATGGGTAATTATCATGCACTAAACTCCACCGTTTACAATTTTTACATGCATAAATAGTGCAGCAAACAAACAGATTGATAGTGGGTGTAACAGGAGTGAAACGTGGCCCACTTTATCAGAAGGTGGGAGAGTAATTTTGGGCGGTATGGGCTTCTCAGATTGTGCCAACTGATGCATGTAGAGGGCTCTATCTCAGCAAATTTTCTGGGGCCTGACATTATAAAGGGACCTTATTCCCTTCATCTCCATTCTTAGAAAAAGAGGTAATTTTGTTGAATCTTTTGCACCGAATGCTGCCTCGAGTATCAGGCTTTCTTCTGTTTGGACGGTGGTGTTGTATTTAAAGAATTGGTTTTTTTGACTGGTATTTTGAGTTGTTGTGGTTGTACTGGATTCACCTTACAATTCTAGATTTATGTTGACAGCACACCTTCCCTACTAAAACCGTTTTTTCTTTGACAGTTTCAGCTTCATCTCAAAAACCCACCTCCAAAATCCGTTTTTTTCATGGTTTTGGTTGAAGTTATTCTATAAGGTTTCTAGCCTTTTTTTGGGTCATTTGTGGTTTTCTCTGTTGTCATTTCTGTTGGGTTTTGGATATTTAAGATTCATTTACAACAACCCATCTCACAAATCCTTTTGTCTTTGGCCGAAAAAACCCAGATTTAATCCACAAACCTGCTGCAAATCCTGTTTTTCCAGTGGTTATTGCTGTGGTTTTGTGGTAAAGGAGGTGGTTTTGGGTCTGTGATCAATCTCTGGATAGGATTTTGAGCATCTCACCTTTCCTTCACAGACACTCACTTAGCTCTCTAAAAGATACATTTCCTTTCTCTTCCCTGCCTTTTGCTTGGTTCCTTTCTCCTTTTGCCCCCAAAGAATCTTCTCCATAGTCTCAGCTTTTCCTCACAAGATTTCATTTTTGCTGTCTTTTGGAAAACACCCACCTTTAGGAATCAGCAACTGTTGCACCACTTGGGTCGTTGTGTTTATCTCTAAAAAATGAAGATTTCCTGCTTTCTTTGTTCTTTTTGCTCGACATCAATAAACATAATCAAGATTGATAACATCTGCCCCGGAAAGTTCATTTTTCCAGCATTTCTGGTGTTGATCTTCTCTGGAAAGTTAGTCTTTTCCGTCAGTTTCTGGTGTCCAACAATCTTTTACTCTGTTTTCTCTGTTATTTAATACAATCTCAGATCTCCAAGGTAGAAACCACCATCCCATCTTTTCACGGATTTCCCATTAGCAATATTCTAGAAATGGTGGGATTGAGATTGAGATTGAGATTGAGATTTCTGGTATGGGTTTTTCTTGCTGGGCTTCTGGGTTCTGCTGTGGATGGTCTTGGTGTGAATTGGGGGACGATGGCCACACATCGCTTGCCTCCTAATATTGTTGTTCAGCTCTTGAAAGATAACGGATTTAAGAAGGTAAAGCTGTTTGATGCGGATGAATCTTCCATGAAGGCTCTTGCTGGGAGTAATATTGAGGTGATGGTAGCCATCCCAAACAACATGCTTGCCACCATGACTAGCTACGATTCGGCTAAGCAATGGGTAAAGAAAAATGTCACTCGTTATAACTTCAGTGGAGGAGTGAACATCAAGTGAGCTTTTCATCTTCTCTGTGTTACTTTCTCTTTTCTCACTCTTAGTTTTGATGGCTTCTATTTAGTTCTTAGCAGTTGTTCGCATTTTGTTCTTATGATTATTCTGTTTGGAATTGTGACTTCTGGGTCTTATTTGTTTCTTGATCTTATAGTTATATGCTAGTGATGAAACTTTATCAAAATTCAGTACGATTTGAGTGGAGGAACAGGCACCATGAAATCCATATCATTGCATTTTCTAAAGGGGTGTGATTTGAGAGGAGGAACAGGCACCAGGCAATCATATCATTGCATTTTATAAATGGATCTGATCAATTATAGCAACTCATCTCATTTCTGCTCTGACTTTACTTTATGAGTTCTGGGTTTTACTGGCTTATGATCTCTTTTTGAGTTATTTCAGATTTCTGTCTTTCTTTCTGATTCTTTGATTTTCTAACCTATTTCTTACGAACTGGTTTTCTTTGTTGATTTTTTTTTCAACCCTTCTCAATGTTAGAATTTTGTTATGTAACAACTTCTTTTAATTGTTTTTGTCCTTTCCCTTAGTTTAGAAAAATGGCTGGTTTTATCTTTGGGGATCTGCTTTTGTTTTTGGAGTTCTCTTTTATTAGGTAGTCTTTATAATATTCATGACCTCGACTCTTCCATTAATCTGTATTGGATTTTCTCATCAGATTTTGCATTTTATTTGTTTCATGATCTTATGAATGATGGCTATATAGTATTAGTGATTTGGATCCTTTTGGATTTGTACCCTTCTTTGTAATTTCAGATTTTTCCTAATTTGTATAATCACTTGGATTTGTTTTTTTCTAATTTTCATTTAACCTCCTAATTGTTCATTATTAGAGTTTACCACTTTTGTCTTCTTTCTTTTAGAGATTTTTGGGACTGTTGGTATATGCTTTTGTGTGTGTGTGTGTGTTTTTATAATACCTTGTTGCCTTTTTAGTTTTTAGTTACATCATTGCAATCTTCAAATTCCTTGTGTCGAATAAAGATTTTGCCTTATTAATTTGTTACTCTTTTGTTCTTTTTTTTTTTTTTTTGTTACCTTGTGAATTGTGATGGATGTGATTAGGCTTTTAAGGTTGAGTATTAACTAATGATAGTAATTCAGAAAGAAGTTTAATATATGATTAGAAGATATGACTTAACCAGTCACCATATCTGTGGAAGTTTACAAATGAAGCTTATGTCTGGTCATTATATCTATACAGAGAAAAGTTTAATGTATGTTTAGAAGATATGGTTTAATCAGTTACCATATCTGTGGTAGTTTACAAATGAAGCTTCTGACTGGTCATTATAAATATTAAATTATGAACTGCATTAATATAAAATGGATTAGTTTGGGTACAACAACCCTACATCATAGTTCATAAGTCAGTGAGGTCTGATGGCCAGCTTAGCGACTGGGTGGAATGGGTCCAAATGGGTCAGGCAGTCTCATTCAATAGCATAAAGCAATGGCTTTCGAATTTTTTTTCCTCTACTCCTGTAGTCAACTTCATGATTCTGTAGCTTTTATAGTTGTGGCTGGGTAGTAGAGTTCCTTATGGTTCAGTTCTGTAATTCGAGTATGGGCACTGGATGCATGCACACATTTTGACAGCAATGCAGGCCCTTGCCACAGAAGCACATTGAAATGCATTGATGTTTTATAAGAAGATAATTTTCAATAAAAATATTCAGGTGAATCCTGAGTGTAGATCCTTGGATCAGAAGTTCCATGCACCCCCAATTTGACACGTATGAAACCCAGACCGGTGACCTGATAGCCCCAGTTTAAAATACAAACATTGAATCGTTCTTGTTGAATGTGGTTTTTTTTTACTATCGTTTTTCCTATTTGCAGTCCAATGATTGAAGCACTATGGATTGTGATTTCACTATCTTATGGGACAATTGCACAGCACACTTAAGGGTCTGGCCTATCAGGTTACTGGACTGGTTCACCAAACCATGGATTGCACATACGCCAGCTCTAATGTGCTTTAGGCATGCGGATATGATTCAGTGATATTCAATTTTTTTAATGCCTTTCTAGCAGAGATTTCCAGTGATTATACAAGCTCAGCTACTTATCCAGTTATTCTTCATTGTCTTTGGCCAGTGACTATTCAGTGTTTGCAGTCTTGCATGCACTCATAGAAATCTCAGTGAAGAAAAAGAAAAAGATCATGCATGTATAATTCAATTAAATAACAGTTCCTTAAAAAATTAAACTTTGTTAGAACTATTGATTAACAAGGTGCTGCGCACACTGGTTCATCAGGACATGTGACTCACATGATAACACCATCATGTACAACTCCTGTAAAAGTGGGGTCCAGATTTGTTGTTGTTCCAGAATCCAGATCATTAACCGATGAGTCCATATTCTATATTGGGATGCTCCAAAAATTCTGCCTACTTGGACGTGCCCATTGTTCTTTTTCACCATTTTAAAGTTTGACTAGCATGAACTAATGATATGTTTCCTTTCTAATCTAGAAGAACTTTAATGTATCCCCATCCGGGATGGGGCTCACAAATCATCTGATCAACCATCCAGTTCACCACCGAACAATGGGCCCAACTTATAACAATATGGAAAACTAGATGCTAATCATTCCCTAATGTATCATAACCTTATTTTCTGATCATTCTTATTGCTGGAAAAAAAAAAAAGCTTCCAAGGCATATAATCAATATCCATTTTTGCGTTTTCACTCGTATCAGTTTCTCATCAAGAAACCATTCAAAAAAAAAAAGTTTCTCATCAAGAACTTTGCATGTTTCTTTGGAGCTGTGGCCTGTTTCATTGCGGATGTTAGCAATGCAGGACCCTTCTTTGTACAACTATTACCATACTTCTTGTTTCCAATACTCAATTCTTGTCACAGTCATTCCTGGTTCTGTCCCATATATGATGTATCCCATCCTAGCTTATCGTAAATCTACAACCAAACAGTCCCTTAGAGGTTTGTAGTGTTGTATATATATATTTTTAATTGGTGTCATATATGCTTTTATTGTAGTGTTGTGTCATTAGAGATAAAATTTAGTGATATACTATAATTCGTCTATCTTGGGTCTTTGTGTTCAAGCGAACGTTCTCATAAAATATTGATGAAAACCCAGCTGTCATTCATGATTAGCTGACAAAAATCTATGACCTATTTTCCGTCTAGTTGCTATAGTGTATCTACAAGCAATTGATTGCTCTTAAGCTAATTTTCATGTCCAAAACACTTGTAGCTGTCGTAAATCCAAAAGGAATACATAGATAAAAGTTAGAATTTTTCTATATTTATCTTTATTTTTATTTTTATTTCTTTTAATGGTAATATGAATCGAACCCGCAGTTATGTGGTTGCATAGATGAGCGCCTGCCAACTGGGCTACAAGCTCTTGTTATAACATTTAGAGCTGAACTTGTAGTTTTTGAGCATGTCTGCTATCTCATGCTAGATTTGGGATGGTTTGTCATCGGCTTTGTCCAAGCCTTTAATTGGCACTTTCATCAAGAAGAACCTGACATATGTATCTTCTTTTTCCTACTAACTGTTGGTTAGTTTTCCAATCCACTTATGGGTCTTATGTCAATTTGTACTGTCAAGCTGTAACCAGAACTTTCGATGGAAGTAGCAGAAAACATCAATTATGCCCATCATTTGAGCTGCAGTAGTGTAGTTAAGGATTTTTTTTTTTTAATGCTTGATGTTACATGCAAATGTGATATGAACTCTGATTGGACTTAAGGTTATGATCAACACTATTTCTGTACATGTAGAAGTGGAATTCTGTCTGGTTACTGTCAATATGTCAATTTTCTTTTGTTGGTTCATGAAGTTTGCTAATAACATGCTGGTTAGCTCTACCATCCATCAGGTGTGGGCTGCTGCTGGAACCTGGTCAAGGGCCAGGCGGCTTTACTCAGCACATGATCCACATAGAACCACAGAAAATGGGGTAAAGCATTATGGGACGAAGAACTACTGTTGCACATTCAATGTGCATATGCAGTCACTTTCTAAGTGAACCCCATTGATATCCATGGGTCATTGACATAGTGGGGCCTACTCAATACATGAAATGGATGTCACCACTTGGATGGATGGATGTAGTGTGATCAGCAAACATCATTAGTTTTCAGTTATTCATGTCCTATGAAATTATCCAATAACCTGAAATTGATGTGATGATGGAGTTGTTTTTAAACACCCATTTGACATCCTCTCTCTTAAAAGTTTCAAATTATTAATTACTCACCTTTGCTGAGAATTTCTCTGGAAAAAGCAAAGTTGTAAAATAATCTCTAACTTTATTTTTGCCTATCTTTTTGGCAGATACGTAGCAGTTGGAAATGAGCCCTTTCTCTCCTCATATAACAATTCGTTCTTGAATGTTACTTTTCCGGCGCTACAGAACATCCAGAGGGCACTCAATGATGCAGGTGTTGGCGGCACCATCAAGGCCACTGTGCCCCTTAATGCCGATGTTTACAACTCTCCTTCTAACAACAATGTTCCATCTGCTGGGCGTTTTCGGACCGACATCAATGACCTCATGACACAAATTGTGCAGTTCCTCAATGAGAATAGCGCACCATTCACTGTGAACATCTACCCATTTCTGAGCCTCTACAGTGATGACAACTTCCCTATTGATTTCGCCTTCTTTGATGGTGCAAGTAACCCAATTGAAGACAATGGACTTCAATACACCAATGTTTTTGATGCCAACTTCGATACATTGGTCTCGGCTTTAAAAGCAGCAGGATTTGGTGACATGCCCATTTTGGTTGGAGAAGTTGGATGGCCAACCGATGGAGACAAAAATGCCAACAATGCATATGCTCAAAGATTCTACGCTGGAATCATGAAGAGGATTGCATTGAATCAGGGGACACCTCTTCGGCCTAGCAGTATAGAAATATACTTATTTGGTCTGATTGACGAGGATGCTAAGAGCATTGCCCCAGGTAGCTTTGAGCGGCATTGGGGAATCTTCAGGTATGATGGGCAACCCAAGTTTCCGTTGGATTTATCTGGCCAGGGGCAGAACACGTTTCTAGTAGGGGCGAAGAACGTCGAATATCTGCCACAGAAGTGGTGTGTTTTTAACCCCAATGCAAAGGACTTAAGCAAGCTTGGAGATAACATAAACTACGCATGCACTTTCTCAGACTGTACTGCTCTTGGATATGGTTCTTCTTGCAATAACTTGGATGCTAATGGGAATGCTTCCTATGCATTCAACATGTATTTCCAAGCACAAAACCAGAAAGAAGGGAGCTGTATTTTCCAAGGTCTAGCAATGATTACTTCGCAGAATGCTTCAACTGGGAATTGTGATTTCATCGTGCAGATTGTTGCATCTCCTGCGCCTGCACTTGTACCAGCACTGGTGTCAGTGGTGATGTTTGTAACGGTCCTCATGGTTTTCTTTCTCTAGTAATTGTACAAGCAGATATATGTAAATTTTCATTATTTGTTTATTTTGGTGCAGATTCTTGTCTCTAGGCATTTGGATTAGTGTCATTTCTTAGATTCATTGAATAAATCTGAGGGACCTTTTGAGTCTGTTGGCTAGAATGGCATTTTGCATTTGGACTAGAGGCATGGTTGGCTTGAGGATTCCCTAAATGAGTGCAACATCGTAACGTATTTCATCAGAATATGTGGATTCTTCGAGGTTCTTACTGGCCTAAAAGAGTTTATGTTGGACCAGATTATCATGAAGGAGAGCAGGACATGCCCTGTTGAGCCAAAAAGAACTCTGACCAAATACAAGCCACAGGCAGAACAAAATTTTACATGGTTGTATGGTGCCACTACTGCTAACCAAATTGATTCATGTCCATTTGCTAATAATGGGGTAAGATGGTTCTGGCATGTGTACTTAAACGGCTAGAAACAACTCTTGTACATTGTGTTGAAGGAAAAGGGAGGAATGAAGACTTTGGCGCCCTCTTCAGAAACTCTCGCACTTGTGTGGTGCAGGATTTTGAATCCCTGCCGTCCAAAGTCTGAAACTGGACCCGGAGCGGAATCGACTCGTTTACAATCCTAGGTAATAGGAACTCACACATGTAACAAAACAAGGTGTCTAAGTTTGAAACCTGGTCATCCCAGTGAGAACTGCCACTTCTTACCACTGTGGTAAGACTCCAGGTTTTTCGTAGCGAACACTTGTATGTTAGCTTTGGCTCAAATTCCATTTTAACAGGAGTTGGAACCCAATATAAGATTGATCATGTGCAAACTATGCAGTTTTGCCCATATATAGGATTTAACTCTAGACACATTATTTTAAGGATCTGTTGACTGATTCACCACCGAATATGGATAGGGAGTGAATTGGTTGTGAGCTTGAGCTGTCTAAATTCGCCTTTTTTTTCACCTTTAGGAAGCCACAAGCATGGAAAGATTGGGAAATAGTGGGAAAGGAACCTGAAAAATGTCAAAAATCAAAGGACACATATAATAAAAAAAGCTATATATAATAAAAGCAAAATCCCTAGTGCCTACCTACAACTACAAGGGATAAGGCCTATCGCATAAAATAATGCAACTAACTAATCTAAAAGGTTTTGTGGCATTATAACATTTTCAAACCGATTGCTGAGTAATGCAAACAACACGTTTAATGTGGTTGTTTGGCATATCATGTCAAGGTTCCAATGACGATGTTGTTGATCACTACATTTGAGGAGGACGAGGGTAATGTAACCAAACACTTCATGATAGCTAGATAAGTGACTCCTTGTTTTCATGTGCTTTCTAGGTGCTGTGGGTCATATAGAGGTTTTGTTTTAACTTGTATTTTCATTCTTTTCATCTTTGTCTCCATGATGTGCTCTCTCACTCAAAAACAAGTAAACACCACACAAATGTAGCGAGAGAGAGAGAGAGAGATTCCATCCATGAAGGCCGCTGTCATCCACTGAAGCTAGAAAGATATGATTGGTGGACATGGTTCATTCTCGAATTTACAAGCTCAGCTCATCAGTGGACCTTGGACGGATAAGGCTAAGATGGTGGCTGTGCTATTTGTTGTTGATGTGCTTGTTTGGCCCTTGTATATGGGTCACACTTTCCACCAGTTTGTTCCACTAGTAGAAACTTCTATTAAGCACGTTTCTTCGACAGATCCAAACCATCTCAATTGTGGCCTCATTGTTGATGGAGTTGTAGTAGTTGTCATCAAAGTCCTATCTCAATTATGTTTGTGTCAGCTACATTAATTCTATTTCTCTATTTCAGTCTGTCTTGAACCAAAATTTACAAAAATAGTATTATCTCAGAATTTATTTGGGATTGTGACAAAAGGCTTACACATGTTGCCAACCTGCATTACGCAACCACTCTCCTTTATCTGGACTTGGGTAAGACAGTTAAAACAACGGGTGGAGTTTCATTGTCAATGAAGCATAGCTTGTACTCAACAACATAGCAATTCGAAAAGAAATCTGAACTGTTCATTAGACAATTCCTATAATGGATCATTCCATGTAGAGTGGTAGGTCAGGTCAAGCTTGACCCAAGACTCAGCTAGATCAGAAATTGAAATTCCCACTATAATCCAAATTTAAACCTAAAGGGTCAGTTGTGTCTAAACAAGTCATTCTTGGCCTAAATGACCATGAATCCCGAATAAACCCAAGTTATGCTAAAATAATAGAGATTCATAAATCCTTCTGAAAGTATATAGAATTATCTAGTGTAGGTTGGTATATTAAAAAGAAACTACAAATGGAAGTATCAACAGATTCATATGCCGTAAATATAATGATGGTATTTTGTAAATCTATGTTTTTTACATTTAACTTCTTTTCTTATATATATGAGAGGTACTCATGTGAGAACATTTCTCACCTTAATATGAGAGATAAAATGGGGACCATCACATTTAAGTTGTTGGCATTGGATATGGATGTGACGGCCCCCACCTCAATACTAATTTAAGAACGAAGATAACTATCAATGCAACTATGAATGTGATTAATCCAACTATACATAATATCATACATATAATTATCATAGTAGTGATTGTCACTCTTAAACCCGTTATTTAAATAACTAGAAAAAAGCAGTTTCTAGTTCACTCAGAAAAGAACTATCATTGTCAATCTCAAAAACCCGATTTTCAATATCAAAATATACGGAATAGCTGTTACCGTTACTATCCTTAACTAGAAAAGTTTCATTAGAGATGAAACTCCAAATGTCCTTGACAACGAAAAAATGATCAACATTACTGCAACTATTACTTTCGCGCCAACCATGATTATGATTGTTTTTATTCATAGTAAGGTGAGAGCATCTCCCTATATATATATATGTATGTATCCTAAGCTGAAACAGTGTCGGTCCCACAAATCAAAGTCGACTATCGTTGTTTTTTGCATGATGATCGTCTCCAAAATCAAGATAAATCCAATCAAAACTGGATTTTCCAGTCCATCATGCAAAAACAAATATAATCAACTTAGATTTGCAATTTCAGCTTATGATAAGTTAAGTTTCAGCTTAGGAGAGCCATGTTCATATATATATATGAGCGGGGTTCTCTCCTAAGCCTGACCTTAGGATAAAATTTCGTAAGATCATGCTTGTGGGGCCCACCTTTGGTCCATCCAAATGGACCAAACAAATGACCCCCTTAAATTGTACATCCACCAACTTTCGGTCAAATCCGAATTTACTGGACCGTTGGATCGGCTATGTATCGATCCGAATGGACTGTTGGCCATTAAACTTTTGGATCCGTATGGAGATAATAGAAATCACGGTTGTGACTGATTATATATATAATTGTGCAGAATCAGAATCTGATATGCTAATCGATGTTTTTTAGTTCATTTTCCTGTCATGATGATTTGTGTGCCCGAGCCATAGCTGATCAAAATAGATCAGCCGGTTATTGTTGAACTAGGACCTAAGTACCTGACCATTTAAATGACAGCCCTCAAAGGTCCTTTTTTTTTCCTTTTGTTTTTTGAGTATGTCCATGTCCATTTGAGTCCCTTTGGGGGCACGACCAGTTGGATTTGGGTTTGACTAATAAGAGCCGACTTCAGGTCCATTCTCTATATGGTGCCCAAGTCTAGATCCAAATCCAACAGGACTTTTAACCCTAAGCCTGATCCTTTTCCCATCTAGCAAAAATGGATACTCAAGCTCTTCCTCCATTAGCCTATCTCCACTTAGAATCTGTATTTGAACTCAAGCACTCTCGTTGGCCGTTTAACAATGGAGTACACACGCATATGTGCCCAGTGGTTTCTTGTGTGAGGCCCAATGCATGGACAAGAGCCCAGTGGTTTCTTGTGTGAGACCCAATGCATGGACAAGAGCCCAGTGGGGCCCAACTATGATCCACGTCTTCTTCCCCTAAATGGCCACCAGGATACTTGAGCAGGCCCATGACCGCTGGGCTCGGACCCACAGATCTCCTGGGTAGTCTCACCCAGAATCGCAGGTATGTTTAATATGTGCATGGGCTTGCTAGAGTCCAATGGGCTTTCATTCCCCGGACTGTTGTAATTTTTTAGTTGGCTCTGTTAGTGGCACAATTCTGGCCCATCAGGCACATATCTGTTCCCAGCCTGCAAATGCCTGCAAGGACCTAGAAGTAAGGACATAGGGATCGATCTTGGGCACATGAGTCATACTAACGTGCTAACACCACTCAATCATGAGTGTGTATAGACCGCTACCATGAACTTTACTTGTATCGGATTCTGTTTATTAATTTATCTATTACTTTTTTTCTCTCTTTTGCTCTAGTGCAACTTACACATTCTACCTTCAAGTGTTTCACCATTATTATATATTATAGATGTAGGACTCGATTTCCAAATTCAAGTCCGATTTTGCAATTAATTTTAAAATTGGAGCTCAATTTCGATTTCTATTCTGATTGGAGAGAAATTTCAAGATTTACATCAAAAGCCCACTTTTGTTAACTTTTTTAGGTAAATTTAAAATTTTAATATTCAAAATTGAGCTCTAATTTCGTAATTGATTGCAAAATTGGGCTCAAATTCGATTTCAATTTTCAGTAGCAACAAATCCAAATCTCGGTGGACTCTTTATGGATAGAGATATTCTCACATGATAGTTCATTTTTCTATTTTGTTGTAAATCTCATATCTTATTTAATTTTAGGTTCCAGTCTCTCTAGGCAGAATATTAGATGCATTCTTATCCTCTTCTATTTTGCAAAAAGTCTAAATCTCCGTGGAGTCTTTATAAACAAAGATAAACTTTATTCATTTTCTTAGTAAATTTTATATAATAGTATTTATTTTTTTTTGCCCGAGCTTAGCACAAGCATATATTGCTAGTCTTAATTATAGCCAGGGATCAAAACTTATAATTTCTATGGAGAGTAATTAAGGTACATGATGGTTAAGCTAACAATGGATAAGCGAGCTTTCAAATATTAATCTGTTCAATATCTAGCCTGCAGTCGACCACCAATTTGCTACAGCCACAAATCTAAGTGTGCTTGCAAAAGGCAGCTTGTGCGCTGGGCTCATACTCATTGTAGATGGAGTAGTTTCCAATAGATTACCCAATCAAGAAAATCATTCAACATGTTTGAAGATTTCAAGGTTTTATACCCAGCTCATGGTGAGCTTTTTGTTGTTTCCTTATTTCTACAAATTTGACTGCCAAGATCACATTTGTCCTCCTCGTTACAGTGCCCTTGGTTATCCAATTTGTCGACTCAATACACTGAGATTACAGTAGCTGCTTTCATTCTTCGCTTGGAGTTGTATAAGAGCAGCATGTCCCAAAATGGTGTGACTTGCTCAGAGCTGATTATAAATTCTGCAAGTAACCTACAATGTATGATTACAAAGTCTCTACATAATCTTCCATATGCTTCTTTCATATTGCCTAAATGTTGTATTTTTCGTCCTCTTGAGTTGTTTGAGGGAGTGACCAATAGCTTTTCATTTGGTTTTTTCCCCTTCTGAGGCATTTTGTTGAACACTTGGGTGCGCATGTGTACGTGCGTGTGATTGAGAGTGTGTATGTGTGTACGTGCATGTGACCATGCGCGCGTGCGAGTGTTCTGGTGCAACTATACATGTGTTTGTGTGTGTGTGTGTGCACGTATCCGTGCATGAGTGGTAGAGTTTGGTAAATTTTTAAGGCTAGTTGGAAAGGGCGTCTATATAGAAGGGTTAAAAGTGAGAGATGTTGGGGAGATAAGAAGCTTTTCATCTCTATGTGAATCACTTGTTGAAATTCAACAAACATATAGGGGATATGGTGCACAAGATAATCGAAGCGACCACAAGTATTATAGAAAGAAAAATAAAGAAAGCAAGAACAAAGAACGCACCAAATGTACTTGAAACTCCTCTAAAATGAAAGGAAAAACCACTAGCCACCGATCAAATCAACTATGTAAAATAGGATTTGCAAGGTTGTTTTTTTTTTTTTTTTTTAATATTGGCGGTGTCCCAACCCTTTGGGCCAGACTAATCCCTATGGGCCCGGGGCCGGGGGAGCTGGATAAATCCTCTGTAGCCCCATTGTGGTAGTGTAGTTTCAAACCCTCAACCTCTGAGAGTAAACCGTGCTCAGCTTCTCATGTTCCCCCACCCCAACCCCCCGGCGGAAGATAAGATTCAAGAGGTTCTCAACAACTCTCTCTTTGCTTGATCATTTCTCTATAACCCTTTATAAAAAGAGAAGAAATGTCATACTTAAACACTTTCCCTACACACCTTGTTAGGCCTCATTTGCATGCATCTTAATATGTGGCTTAGATGGTAGGGGACATGTGAGGGGTCTCTAGACTAAAATTTGGAACATTCGAAAATCGGAAGGCCAAAACGCAAAAGAAGTTTCGTTTCTAGACTCTCCGTCTCCCCTCACGCGATCTTCTTTGAATAATAAGGGAAGAAATGACGTGCTTAGCACTTTCTCAACACACCTTGTTAGGCCGCATTTGCATGTATCTTAATATGTGGCTCAGTCAGCAGATTCCAAGAAGCCCTCATGTATCAGCTTTGTCGATCCGCAACAATTTCTTCTTATTTGGTAGGGATTTGAAGAGAAATGTATAGAGAGACTTGAAGAGAAGATGATAGACACACTTTCCATGGGAGATAGAGAGTACAGAAACGAGAAGTTGGCTTGCTTTTTTCGTTTTGGGCTTTTCATCTTGGAATATTCTATATTTTACTTAGAAGCCCTCCACATGCCCCCCATCCCTCAACATGTCCCTTAACCATCTGAAAAACATATCAACATCCATGCAAATCGGGAGTTATGGGTGTGTAAAGAAAGTGTTTAAGCAGGACATTTCTTCTCGCGCGATATTCTTCGGAGAATAAGGGAAGAAATGTCGTACTTAGTACTTTCTCTACACACCTTGTTAGGCCCCATTTGCATGCATCTTAATATGTGGCTCAGATGGTAGGGGACATGTGGAGGGTCTCTAGACTAAAATCTAGAACATTCAAAATCGGAAGGCCAAAACGCAAAACGAGTTTCGTTTCTAGACTCTCTGTCTTCCCTCACGCGATCTTTTTCTCCTTCTCCGACTCCTACTGATAGGTATCTCTCTCTATCTCTTTCTGTAAGATCACGGTCCCACTTATAATATTTAATTATATTTTAATTAGAACATTACTATTATTTTAATTAAATGTATTTTAGTTATTTAAGTGAGTAGGATTAAGTGGGGCACACGTTAGATTAGATGTGTGGATCGATGAGTTGGGCTAATGGGTAGATGACCTGACCCGTAGTTTGACCCAATAACTTAAGCCCAGATAATATTCCCTTTAACATAATCCCTAGTTTTAATAACCGCATGACTTATCCCTCCCCACTTATCTCTGCAACTCCTCCCATTAGTTTTCGTCTTCTTCCTCTTTCAGCTTCCCAAGCCATTGCAGCTTTTGGATCTGGCCACGAGAATCTAAATCGGAGGATATCATCATTATTCGCTCAACTTTCTTATCTAAGGTAATCCTCTCCTCAAACCATTAGGAGTAGATCTATACTCTGGGTTATCTCCTTTTTCTTTCCAATGGTAGACTTGGATATGAGTACCATAGATCTGCTCATCTGAGCATTTGTTTCCATTTTCTTTGTCAGATCGGTGATAGGATTATCCTCGAGCGCTGTGGGAATCTCGATTTGGGTATTGGTTAGGATCTGTGCATTTTCTTCAACCCCAGTAAAAGGCAAGTACCTAAACATAATTTGTGAATTTAATATATGTTTTTTTCTCGTTGATTCCAGTGTGGATGCATGTAGTAACCCTTTATGCCTTTTCTTATGATAATTCTGTAATGCGATTTTGTTATGCAATGAGATCGAAGATTTGGAGATGACCCAATCGATCTTCTCGTACTGATGATACTATTGCAAATGGCTATTACCGCAACACTTTGTTTGGATCTCAAAACCCCTTTTTCATCTTCTGTTGTTTGGATTTCAAAACCTTTATTTTTTTATCTTCTGTAGATTTGTGTTAGAAATGTGAGACCATTATTTTAAGTGACCTTGATGGGCAAGCAAAACCATATAATTCATGGAGTAAGGAGAACCGGATTTGTAACAGGGGAAAACGCAGGCAGTTTGGGACTGTCCGTGTTTTTTTACCATGGAACACAGGTGGGGCACTTGATGCACGATCGAGTCTGTGGATCTGATAGGGGACCCATGGACGATTTTGTTGGTGGTAGATCCATGGGGATTGGGTCCCATCTGGCCCACCATCTATTGGTTTTAAGAAGCTGGAGCGAAGTTGCAAGTTGAGAGTTTTGCTTGGGCAACATGCAATAGTGGGACCCACTGGGGGATCCGAACACAGATCTGGCTCATTCACATTGTCGTGTGTGGTCGGGCGACCTCAGAGGACTGAAACCATCTGGCTTCTTGATCAGTAGAGCCCACTATCCACGTGACCTTTTATATTAGGTGTGATGTGTGTGAAGTCCATTATTCTGAAACTGGGTTATTGGTTCTGTTATGTATAGTCGGGGCAGTTATGTCCTGAATATGCATTAGGAGAGAGAGACCTCTTGGTTTGAGTGTGACAATGTCCTTGCCCATGTGTGTTTTTAATAAGTTGAAAGGAAGTTGTGTGTGTGTGTGTGTGTGTGTTGACCTGGGCACAGTTTTGAATGAGGGAGCCCATGTGTCTATCACAGAACATTGAGTTATGTTAGAAATTTGAGATTAGGGCCCTGATTATGTTATAAACCCACTTGGACCTTTGGGCCTATTTTATAAGAGTTGAATTTGGGAAAATGTTTTAGGTGGGGCCTCGAGTTTTTCTAAAATTATAAACTAAGATTTATTATTATTATTTGCAAATTAATATTAAATGATATCATTGGGTTTTAATGTGTTACAATTATATTTTTGTACTTTATTAGTAGATCTTTGGACCAAGTAAATACCGTCCGGGCACACGGTATATTACTAACATAGGGTTTAATACTTTGTATAACCTCGGGAAATCCTAATGGATTCAAGCCCAACCCATCTCTATTGGAAAACCCTTAATTGGGTCTATGCACCATTGATGGATAAGGGATGCGTTGACCTTTTATCTATTAGAAATTCTCATGGTTGTTGGGTACGAGACCTTATGTTTAACTTTAGGATCGATTCGTATCTATGTCTTAACCTTCGCATGCATATATATGTTGGTTTAGGATATGTATTCCTTTAGATGCATACCCTATTGTGTGATTATGGACTATAAAGTGGCTTGGCAAATTTTGTATGACGATTTGATTATGATATGGAATGTGGAATGGCCAGCACTTTACTTTGACTTAGGACTCTTGTGTCCGAGCTTTATTATTCAGGTCTATTATGCTTATATGTTTATGTTTATGTGGGTCATTTATGGACGAATGCAGATCGATATATGGACGGCTGATCACCGATGTGACCGGATCACTTATAATCCGTTATGAATGTGAACAGGTTATCCTGTATTTTTAATTTGATCGGTTTATGATCACTGACGTTATGGACGGGCTTTCCCGATTTATTTAGGGTTGACCACCCAAAACGGAGACACTTGTCTTCGTTTGAATTATATTACTCCTTTTGCTTTGTTTGGATTATGTTATACGCTCTTTCGTGTCATTGTCATTGTCATTACTTCTATATGATCACACTTGTCTATATTCTTCTCGTATTGTATTAAATTTCGAATTATGATTATGTACTTGCTATTTACTTTGTAATATTTAGTGCATAGATACCGAGCCCTACTTTACCGAGGAGACGGAGGAGGGTCAAATGTTTCAAACATTTGAGTCAACTGACGAACCCGAGTGGAATGCCGGAGATGGCTTTGGAGCCATCTAAGCCCGTATAAGAGCAAACGTCACCTTAGAATGCTTGGATGAACTTTCTTTCCATGATTAGATTTCTTTATTAAATTGTTTGATTTATTCTGCAACCTTTAACTATTATTGTTTTATCTGAATTTGTGTTGAGTTTCATTTATGAACCTTGAATACCAATTGAATAAAGCTTCCGTTGCATTTAATGAAATTTATTTTGACTTACCACGGGTTGAAATTTTATGTGGGTCCACTTTTGGAAGCTTGTGTTGTATTAAACACAGGAATTTGATTTTGATTTTAATTTTTCACGTTTTTCCCCAATTCTTATTTTGGGGGATGTGACACTTTCTCTCTCCTTCAATTCCGATCCATTTCCTTCTCAATCTCAGAATTGATGCGAAGACCTTCCTTAGGGCACAATGGTACTTCCATTTTACAATCAAAGCCCTAAAGTTCCATCTTTTCCAGTGATATTCATATTTTTCTCAGATGGTTAAGTGACATGTGGAGGGATGAGGGACATGTGGAGGGCTTCTAAGTAAAACTAGAATATTTCAATATGAAAAGCCCAAAACGGAAAAGGCAAGCCAACTTCTCGTTTCTGGACTCTCTGTCTCCCCTGGAAACTGCGTCTCTTCTCTTCTCCTCTTCAAGTTTCTCTATACATTTCTCTTCAAATTCCTACAAAATAAGATACCCTTTATAAAAAGAGAAGAAATTTCATGCTTAAACACTTTCTCTACATACCCATTACGCCCAATTTGCATGGATGTTGATATCTATCTATAACTCTTTATAAAAAGAGAAGAAATGTCCTGCTTAAACACTTTCTTCTACACACCCATTACGTCCGATTTGCATGGATGTTGATATGTTTCTCAGATGGTTAAGGAACATATAGAGGGATGAGGGACATGTGGAGGGCTTCTAAGTAAAATCTAGAATATTCCAAGATGAAAAGCCTTATCGTTTCTAGACTCTCCGTCTCCCTTGGGAACTGCATCTCTTCTCTTTAAGTCTCTTTACATTTCTCTTCAAATCCCTACCAAATAAGAAGAAATTGTTATCAACAAAGCTGATACGTGAGGGCTTCTTGGAATCTGTTGAGATCTATATTTGGTGAGTTGAAAAATACTTTTAGAATAAAAGAAGAGAATACGGGATTGAACTTTGTCTACACTCGTGGGAGGTTACATAATGAGCTTAAAGTGAAATCCAACAAGGGCTTTTCTCATGAGAGTGCGTCCAAGAGGCCTAACAGAGAGTGGATCTTAGGTTTTTTTTTTTTTATTTATTTGGTTAAAAGAGTAGATCTTAGATTGAAGTGCCTATGTTTGATACATGCAAAAACAAATACATACAAATTTAAACAATAGTAGAATAAAACAGTGTGGAAAATAAAAAGATATTAGATATTATTAAAATACTATTGATGTTCGACAAGTTTTAAAGAAATCAATGGGTTCTAAACTGCAATGTTTGGTAATTATTGTAGAATTTGTATGCAGGAATATAATTTCATTCAAATAAATAAGTTCATGGTAGTAAGAAGGTCTTTGAATCTAATAAGTATGAGTATTCGCGGGAAAAAAAGAATATAGCATTTCGGCACTCATTTTAGAACCACTGTCTTCGAAGAGCGATAATTTTAATAATTAAAAACTCAATAATTATATTATCATCATAGCATTATAATGTTCTGTTAAATATTTCATTTGATTACAAAGAGCAACCCACCTTTCACCTGTCTGTTTCTTTCTCTTAATGAATTAAAGAGAATAGAAAAGGTCAAACTAGTTGTAAAAAGGGCAATTTACGGGAAAAAGCCCCCATAGATGGGCACTACACAGAAGAGGACCCACTAAAATTGTGTAGATAGGATGGTCCCTTGGCCCCCTTTTGTCCTTTTTTTTTTTTTGGATGGTTGATATCGACCGTCCGTGCGTGTCTACTAAAGACCAAAACCCTTTGTTCCACATTCATCTTCTTCCTTTTTTCCCTCTTTTTCCCCCTTTTCCTTTCCCTTGTCGTTGTCTACACTCCCTCGCCCCGCAACCAGTGTTTTTTTAGCAATTTCCAACAGACTTGTAGTAAATTTTCTTGCAGTTTTATTTCATTACCTGAGTTAGTTTTGTTGTATAATGTGGAGGTTTTATCTAATTAGGTTGTACCTTTAATTTTTCTTACCCGTTTTCCTACACTACACAATCATCTGCATTTTCTTATGCGAATTGGACAGGAAATCCTGATAACCAGATATCCACAAGTGGATACTGCCTATTCCTTGGTCCAAATCTTAAACCAAAAGCATATTGCAATCTGAAGTATGCAAGCGACAATTTTTTTAGGTTAGCATTTGCAGGCAATGCTGGTCAGAGATGGGGGAGAAGCATGGATTGGTTAGTCGTTGAACCTGGTGGAAAGGGTAGGTTGCCACCTGCTATTGCTCAAATTTGTCCTCTATTGCAGATGTTGTAAACTATGAATGGGTTCATCACTGCAAGAGATGGGTAAGTAACAATAATAACAAAAGTTTAACTGCTCGCAAAATATCGGGCACGGACTATGGATTTAACTAGATTGATAGACAATCATAGTTGAATGCAAGCAAAGGAACCTCCTTTCATGGTGAGTTAAATATGTCTTTGTTGTTTGGTACCAGTCAAATTTTAAAAAAAAAAAAAAAAGTGAAAATCTTCTAAGAAACACAAAGTATATCAAATACCAACAAAAAATAAATTTTTAAAGCTTGACAGATTCAAGATCTATCCTGCCACATGATCTCTCTCCCTCAACCAGTGGAGTTCCGATTCACAAAAAAGATGTCAAAAAATTTGAAGTTGAAGAAGACAATGATGGGTTTGGAACAACACCCTCAATAAAGCACAGAATCCCTGCAAACCGAAAGAGCCACCTACACCCAATGGCAAAACCAGAAAATATACCTTGGGGGAGGGGGCAATTGGAAAATAAAACTTTCTTAGAGGGGCCAATGTAAAGAAATTCTAAATTTTTCTATAAAGTTTAGGGATTTTTTGCAATTTAGGGAGTGGGGGCCATGGCCACTACCAACCCCTCCCTAGTTTCGCCTTTGCCTACAACTACGAAACTCGGATTGAATGCCAATGAAGAAGAAGAAAAAAAGATGTGCGTAGATGTGTATCACAAGAGATGGAATCAATGTTTAGACCAATTTTTTGCATGACCCAATTACATAATCAAGAATGCAATAAAGGGTGATATAAGTTGGTTTTGTTTCACAAAAAGATGGGATAAAATTGATGTTTAGACTTTAGGCCAGTTTTTTACAGAATCAACAAGGCAGGAAATGGAGATTTCTTCCAAACTTTAATTGTCTTATTTGATGAACATGACAAAATGGTTGATATCGACCATCACCACTTAGCCATGATGGTTGATGTCAACCAATTTGAATATGACAGATTAATAGTCGATATCGACCAGTCTGTAAGTTAGGTTTTCTCCAAACTGTAACCGTCTTATTTGCTGAACATGACAGAATGGTCAATAACGACTATATCGCAAAACGTAAAAAAAATAAAATAAATAAGAAAACCAACTTGAGGACCTCCGTTTCCAAAGCTTTATAGGGTCTTCATCTGTATAGAGACCACCTATGGGGTTTTTTCCCATAAATTTCCCTTGCAAAAAATACTTTACATAGTCAACAAATTCATTATTAAGTCACCAAATTTTTATTATTTCCAACAAAGTCCTTAATATGAAGACGGGGTCATTAATAAAACATCTTGTTTACTTTGTTTAATATATCTCTCTTCTGTAAGAAAATCAATAAAACCATCATAAACCAATAAAAAAAGTCGTAGAATAAAAGAAAAAACCCAACACAGGTTTCATTAGGAATTCAATTCCAAACAGATAGCCCAAAGAATAAAGGAATGTAAACAAAGAATGTATTGTTAAGCATGGGCCTTTTTAAGATACAAATGTGGCTCTACATTGCCACATGAGCCCACTTATGTAGTTATCCCATTTGTGCATTTATCAAGTTGAGGTTTGCTTTTGGAGATAACTACTCATCTTTTCACCATTACGGAAATACTTTCATTAATGTGAAGAAAGTGATAAAAGAGTGTATTGAAAATGGTCTCTAGCCTAGTAAGAGAAGACTTTGATGCCTATAATCTCATTACTCCATGCTTACGGACTTGCATAAATTAGAAGATTTCTCTCAAGACTCAAATCTATTATTTTAAAGATTGTAATAGATCATCAAATTTAATCACCATGGCCGAAGGTATATTCTATTATCTTCCGTATCAATAGTTTCTTACATTTGGTATCAGAGTGCAGTCCTTCAGACTGTGGCGTTTGGTTTCTTTATTTTTTATTTTAGGATTTGTATGAATCTTATTTTATTATATTTCTTAAAGTTCGTATAGACTCCTAATGACCTTGGGTTTGGGGATTATAGCACTATTTGGATAACATGCCTAAGTTAAGAAGGGAAGTACATCAAGATTTCATGACAAATACATTCGTTTTGTAACTTCTTGAAGTTTATTTTTGGAGTTTTTTTTAAAATATCTTGACATATTTTCTTTGGATGCTTCTGAAACCACTCTAAATCAATCAAACAATTCATTTTACCACTAATCCATATATAATATATGAAAATAGATTTCAATTTTAAAAGATATGGAGAAAATGGATTTTTGACTACTCGCTAAAAATTTCACCAACGGCCGGACCTCTGGTGGCCAGTGGCATACTGAATTGTTGTCCTCGAACATCCCCCCACCGTTGGTGAGTTTAGTGGTGGTTTGGTTAACGGGGCATGTGATTAAGTAATGCTAGGCTTATGTTAGTTTTCCAAACTCTTGTCTCTTGGGTCTAATGGGTTCATTTAACCTAACAGATTGACCCAACCCATTTATTTCAGAGTTTTCTCCATAATATCTAAAATCGTAAGGATTGCTTTTATAACATGATTTCCTTATTGCTACTTACGTTGTTTATTTGTATATTTTTTATTCTATGTGGTTGGTTTTATTACATTAACATTGATAGCAGTTAATATATTAATTTTAATTATATTATGATGCCATTATATGGTTCAAATATCTACTTGACATATAAAATAGCTATAGCATATTAAATCAAATGATATATTGTGATAAAGTATAAGACACACATTAGGTCATGTGTTTAATCACACCAAGCAATAGCATAAAAAAGGTTGCTATTAATTTGTGAAACTTGACATCTTGGCCCCATAGGGAAGAAATCATAATTCATAACTTAATCGGAATGTGGTAATATGTTATGCATTAAATTAGAAATATTCTAAATGCCCATGGTAATAAGGTGTTTTTCACATTGATGTCACCAATTTATTAGTCTTATGGTGAAGTTATTTTGAAAAATCAATAGCATGTTATAACCTTGGCCCACAGGGAGGTTGTTATGATGTACAAATTTTTGCTATCGGAATTATTCAGTGGGTTGACAATCTGAATTATGGCAATGAATAACTCATAGCATGTTAGTAAGTATATTTATTTAAATCTTTACAACATCTATCCTTATGTCTAATGAATCATCGCATATCCCAATGTTAACTGGTGAAAGCTTTTCAAATTAGAAGGAGAAGAATCTCCTTACAATAGGGTGTATTGACTTAGACTTGACACTTTGTATAGATGAACCACCGATCCCTACAGAAACAAGTACATCGGCTGAAAGGGTCATATGAGTAGTGGCAGCGATCAAATCGCATATATTTAATGTTGATTAATCCTATGTTGGAAAAAGGTATTCAAGGCTTTATCCCATAATGGACTAAGGCAAATGATTTTATTAATGTTGGTGAACAATAGTATGTGATTCTCGAGAAAAAGCATTAGCCAAAACCTTAATGAACAAACTAGGCTTGTCAATGGGACGAAGGGCTTGGGTTATCCAATCCCGTCTCGAATATTGGGCGGGCCTGCTAGGGGTTGTCCAATCCCAACCTTAAATTTTTTATATAGGCTTATGTCAAATTCCATCCTATGTTGGCTAGGGCTGGGCCAAGCCGGGGCTTTTAGACAGAGGTTTCTAAGGCTAAAAAATCTCCAGTTTTCCTCCTATTTCTAGTACTATACATCCCATATACAAAACCCCATTTCAACTCCCCAAAGGTGTCTCTTGCATAGTTGCATTTGCTATTGATCCAAAATTCATCTCTTTTTTGTTAATCTGTTCTCTGAAGAAACAACAAAGGGCCCATAACTCAGAGGCCTCCACTTTTTTTTATAGTTTTTTTTTTTTTTTTTTTTTTTCCAATCAGGCCTTTCCATCCCATGCATAAAAGCCACATTTCAACTCTCCAAAAGCCTCTTCTTCTGCAATTGGTATTGATCCACAAAAAAACATACAAACAACACCAAACATAAAACATAAACAAAATTAAAAGAAACCTGTTATCAGTAGCACCAACACTTACAGATACTAGGATACAAAATAGAAAGCTAAAGGCCTGATCTAAATAAAATGCCACTCTTTTGCAACGATTCTACTAATATCAAATAGATAAAGAGAAGAAGAAGAAAATGATGGTGGTGATGATGATGAAGAAAAAGTTAGATGAAGAAGATAAATGAAGGACGCCGTATTGAGTTTTTTTTTTTCCCACAATTCTTACATCATCTTGTAATGACCTCAACAATCAACATATATAAAGGATTTGAGAATCTGTTACAAAAACGAATCTAATTAATTGAATTGGTTATCAAAAGCAAGAATTTAAAATGCATGATGTAGTTCTATTCAAGAACTGTCCTTGTCATAACAGAGCTTTGTTTTGACTCAGTGAATTAGAGATTTAGAGTGTTTTTGTTGTGTTCTGTCAACACAAACAACATCCTTCAATGATGATATTGTTGGAAAATTGTGTGGCCTGACTGCCATAGGGCCCACGCCAGATCGAGCCCGGCGGTTTGCCGCGGATGAACTCTCAACAAGTCTTGATCTGGTTGAGTCAGATAAGGATCAAACTCTTGGTGGTAGAGTTTGGATCGAGTTCAGACTCCCGGTTTGGCAGATTTCCCACGCTGGTCAAGAGATGTGGGATTCCAGGAGAGGTAGTATCCAGATAGAGATGTAACTCCTAGGGATTACTCTATTTAAGGGAGATGGGAACCCTTGCTTCTGATCATCCAGAGATCTGAGAGTATTCGCAGCGAGTTCGTAGATCTGCCTCACACCGGAACGCACAAGGTTCTCGGCGAGTTCGGTTCCGACACCCATCTGGGACAAGCAACTTATTTTAATGTTAGATGCTCATTACTTGGCATCTTTCAGTTCCCTTAAGCTTCTAGTGAATTACGCATCATACACCCACAGACTAAGCAAAAACAACCATAAAAAATTTTTCAATAAAAATTGAGTAAAAGTGCTTATGGGCGGGTTGGGCCAAGCTTGGACGGGCCGGGCCTGCTTTGCCCAGTCGCAATACCATTTTGGCCAGGCTTTAAAACGATTGTTCAAGCCCACCCGCTAGGTTTAAGTTTTTTGTTAAAGTGCTATATTTTTGTGCTTGGGTCGGGACGGGCACCCATTTTAACGGCTATTTTGATAGGCCTAGAACAAACTATCATCCATGGAGCTTATTAGTAATAAAAGTGTACGTGAACACATGAAAATGATAGACACTTTTTAAGGTCATTACCCAGTGCGGGTTCCGCTGAAGTAGGGTACTAACTAGGAGGGTCCAAATTAGAGACAGACCTAACCTTTGGCCTTTTACACAAAGTGGCTGCTTACAGCTCTCGAATTTGCGTTCTCACGCGTGCCACCCAAGACTTTTACCATTGCACCAAAGTAAACGAGAGACATAGTGGCTCAATTGAGATCTTTTGAAAATTACATTCTTAGAGTACTTTCTTGTCCAATTTATTTTTGAATTATTGCCTGCGGAATATAGGCCATCTATGATTTCTTATAACATATAAAGAAAAAATGGTCAATCTATGAACTACTGACTATGTTTGTTGAAAAAGAATGGAGATTGAAGCAAGAGAAACTAGAAAGTGCTCATTTAGTGACTCTTGAAAAAGGACAAGTAAGAAAGGGCAAAGGTGCTCATCATAAGAAGAAGAATAAGATGTCAATTGATCAAGTTTGCTAATAATGATACCATCAAACACTTATTTTGCAAGAAGAAATAACACATTAAGAAAAAACGCCTCAAATATAAGGCCTGACTTGGCTCGAGAAGAAAGGTAATCCCATCTCCATAATATGTTATGAATCTAACGTGGCTGGTTTTTTTAATAATACTTGGTGAATTGACTCTAGTTCTACAATTCATATTGCCAATATCATGGAGGGTTTAATCAATATAAGGAAACCAACCCAGAGTGAACGCATTATCTATCCAGGAAACAAGATAGGTTCGCACGTTGAGTCAATTAGGACTTTCAGACGTATCTTGAAATCTGGTTCTAAAACTAGAAAGAACCTTTATATTCCATTAGTTTCAAAAAATCTTATTTTTGTATCTAGACTCGTTCCTTATTTTTTTTAGTGAAAAAAAAAAAAAAAAAAAAAAAAACTCATTAGTTTCAGCTTTGTTGGTTCTACTTTTTATTTTGATCAACGACTTTGTTGTTGTTAGTAATGGTACACTTGGAAATGTTCGCATTAAGCGTAATATTGTGAATGAGAATTCTCCATGCTTTGGCATAGGAGATTTGAACATATCTCTATGAAGAGAATCAAAAGACTAATAAATTGAGTCCTTGAGACTCTTAATTTTCTTTATTTTGAAGTTTGTGGATTGCATAAAAGGGTAAGTCAACTAACAAAATCAAGAAGGGTGCAATGAGAATTTTCCGAACATCAGAAATTATACATATTGACATATGTGGGTATTTCCCTACTCCTTGTTTGATTCGTCAGAAATACTTTATCTCAATCGTAGATGATCATACGTGATATTTATATTTTTACCTACTGTAAGAAATAAGTAAGGCACTAGATGCCTTCGAAGCTTACAAAGCAAAGGTAGAGAAACAAACTGGAAAAGTGACCAAAATCATTAGATTAGATAGTGGTGGTGAATATTATGGAAGATACACGGGTACAAGACAAAAACCATGTCAATTTGTAAGTTTCCTTTAAGGAACAATGAATTTTTACTCAATGCACAATGCTAGGCTCACCACATCGAAATTGTGTAATTGAAAGGAGGAATCATAAAGATTCCACACCAAACAACTAAAAATAAAATACCATCATAACCCAATTATATTTTATTATCTCTTTGATTTGATACTTTACTACACTTTATTTTATATGTAAAATTACCAAACGGGCCCATACATATAGTGAGGAGTATGATCAATAACTCCTCTATTTCATTATCTCTATGGAGTGAGGCCTTCAAAATCACAATTTTCATCCTAAGTAGGGCTCCCACTAAGGCAATTCATAAAACAACTTTTGAGTCATAGAATGGTTGGAAAACAAAATTTAGGACATTTACATATATGGGGCTGTCCAGTTGAGGTCATGGTGTACAATCGACAAGAGGAAAAATTGGACTCAAAGACAATTAGTGCCCTTTTCATTGGTTATGCATAAAGGTCTAAGGGATTTAGGTTCTATTGTCCTTCCCACATACCCAATATTGTGGAAGAAAGAAATGTAAGATTTCTTGAAGATAATGGCATCGACGAGAGTGAACAACCTCGAAGTTTAACTTTTGAGGAAATGGCAGTTCCGATTACGACACCTATAAATTTAAGATGGTTAATTGTACTTCAAATCAATCCACAAAATGTTATTACGGAAGAACAAAACCAATTTGATCAAATAATTTAAATAACAACCTCTGCCCCCAGCTGGTTAGGTACAATATTGTACTTTCCTATAAAACCAAATCCCCGTAGAAAAAAAAAAAAAAAAAAACCAACACTGAAAGCGGGCCCAGCCATGATACATTTGTGGATCAGTCTTGACCTCTACAATGACCCCACTTTGATCCAGCTTACATGGTCCGTACCCACTTGGATCTAGTGAACAAGTAGGGTCAATGTAGAACTAAACCTTGATTCAAATGATTATTCACATACATACCTACTTATACAAGATTAGGGGTGTTGGCCCTGGCCTGACACGGGCCATAAAATTTAGGCCCGAGCTCACCCATTTAGTCAATTGGGCCGGTCTGTAACGGGCTTTTTTCCAATTTTGTATGCATTGGAGCAATTGTTTGGACAAATTAAATTAAATTACATTCAATCCTTATACGGGCAGGGCCAAGCCAAACTGGACTTTGGACTTTCTATCCACTTAATCCAAGCCCGGCCCACGAACACCCCTTTACAAGATATCGCCGTGGCCAGGGTTGCAAACGGGATGGTTCCGGATCGGAATCATAGTGGACCTAAATAACAATTCCGGTTCCGGATCCAGTTTTGAATCGGAACCTGTTTTGTTGGTTCCGTACTCGATTTTCGATAAGAAAACCCGGATCTAGTTCTGGAACCGGGTCCACCTAGAGGACTCGAATCTAGTTCCAAAATCGATTAAATTTTATCTTTATTCTTCATTTTTTTTTTTTTAAATAAGCATATCATTTAACTTATAATAGTGCATCAAGTCTACAACATCCAGTCATATATGAAAATGCCTCACAAGAGTTGATTTTAAAGTACAAATTGCAACATCAAAGACTTATATGCCAGGTCTTGGGTCCACGGGTCGGAACTTATATCGACCCAAAACCGGACCCGTTTATCAATCGGAGCCTAAATTAGGTTCCGGACCTGGGCCCGTGTATGAATCGGAACCTAAAATAGGTTATAGACCTGATTTTTTGCGGGTCAAAGCTTTCAAGTAATCGGAGAATCGGATACCCTTTTGCAACCCTAGCCGTGGCATCCAGTACTGGGGCTCCTGAGAACAACATTTCCACAGACCTGATTAAAAGTAGGTCCATGCACTAGACCCACAAATATAATCCAAAATCCAGGTTCGGATCCTTCTGGTTTACCCATTTGCCAGCCGAAGCCCAGCCCATTGCCAGCCCCAAAACATTAGGGCATCTTCGTAACTTCCTGCGAATCGAAGGCAAAACGGCCGCGGTTTCTGGAAATCCCCCGAGCCCTATTTAAACAAAATCTGCCCTCATTTGCTCCACTCACCGCTTTTTGCAAAGTTGCAGCGAGCGAGTGTGTGCTTCGAAATAGAAAACACTCAGGGGTTTCTCCATTTCTAGGGTTTTGAGATTGATCTGCTTTCTTGCTGTTGAAAAGCTCCCATTTCTAGGGTTTCTTGATCTCTCCCACCATCCTCTCCTTCGTCGTTCCACGCTCGATTTCATACGCCTCTAAAAATGGTGTTCCAGATGCAGCCATACGGCATCCAATCGATGCTGAAGGAAGGACACAGGCATCTCTCTGGCCTCGACGAAGCAGTCCTCAAGAACATCGATGCCTGCAAACAGCTCTCTGTAATCACTCGCACTTCGCTTGGACCGAATGGTAAGTGATCCTCCAAAATCTCCCATCTTTCCTTTCCCCCCACTTCATTTTTGGCTCTGTATGTTCGATTTCAGTTTCCCCTTTATATTATTTGTGCGCACTGGTTTTGATTGAACTGGTGTTTGTGATCTGATTAGGTGCATTTTTTTGGTACTTGTGGGGTTGTTAATTGGGATTGGTCTTTTATGTTGGGTTTTTGAATGTTGTTATGTTTGTAATGTTGTTGAGAGGGGTTTTTGCAGTAGTCATGAGGAATGTAAGTGGGCACGATGTTTCTCTCGGTCAAATTTAATATATGGTTCAATCAAGATCAGATTTTTGATTGGGGTTGTAGTTTTTAATGTTCATTTATTGTTGAGGAAGCTGGAGAAATGGCATTGGACAGCATGTTTCTCACCCAAAGTAGTAAGTAATACATGATGAAAGCTTGGGCTGGGTATTTATTGACATTGAAGTTCTTAATAGTCATAGTTTGTTAATGAGCACTAGTTGTTTCCTAAAAAATACTTGAAGTTATCTTACTATGATAAGTCTATCAGCTGTGAAGTCCACAATGGCTAATTTTGGTAGCCAGTTTCGCACTTATCAATTTTCAGGACTTTGTAAGTCTTTACAGGCAAGAAGCCAAAATTTATTCTTCATATCTGGTTACAAATTGGGTTTTTCGAGGTTACAAGTATTTTTCTGTGTTGGTATAACATTGCTTAAAAAGAAAAAAATTAGTTTGATTGTTGGGTGTTTGTATCATTCAAAAAAACAGCTGTTCTTTTTGAGAAAACATTGCAAGAAGTTTAAGGTGTTTCCTTGATGAAATTCTCAAATGGCTGGGATCTAGAGCAGCGAATATTTTCTCCTTCATCAGGTATCATAGTGTGATCTGATAGTTGGTCCATTCACAATTTCTTTACCAACATGCATTAGTGCTTTTGTTTACAAAAAGGTGTGCTAGATTTCTTGGGGCCTGTTGCCTTATTATTCATTCCAGAGGGTCTTGTGCCTTATTATTTGCTGCTTCAATAAACCAAGTTTTGTTACCTTCTATTTCTGAAGATGGCACTCTAAATCATACTGTATCTGCCCTTGTCTTATTCTCGAATATCGACAGGCTTCCAACTTCATTGCTCTTCTTCCTTAAGTTTTTTTTTTTTCTTCTATGCTGATTCTTCTCACAGTCCATCTCATGAATTCATGATTCTCTCTTGTTGAAATATCAACAACCCTGATTTCCTTAAATTCTGAGATATTCAGATCTGTAGAACACAATGCCTCAAGTGGAAGGTTGAGAAAGAATATAGGGATGGATTCTATTTATCTGATCTCAGATACAGTTAAAAGGATCCATCTGCAATGTTTGACTATCCAGGCATCTACTTGGAGGTTTGGCCTGCTATGCATATGCAAGGTTCAACTATCTGAGCATTTGCGTTGCTTGCCCATTGGTCTCTCTCTCTCTCTCTCTCTCTCTCTGTGTGTGCGCGCGCGCGCGCGTGGGAGCGAGCATAATAAGCATCTGTGTTCTGTTTTTATTATAATTTAACAAATGGGAATTTATGCATGATGCAGAAATGGATTAAGATGAATACAAGTGAAAGCATAAAGTATTGTGGAAGATGCAGCACTTACAATTTATGAATTATTTACTATCTAATACCGAAGAGTCTTTGGATAATCATAGAGCTACTGATTACGTCATTTCATTCATGTACCTAGTGAAAATATAGGTTTGAATGAACTACAGAAGGTCGTCCTGTTTGAAAACTCTAACAGTGTAGCTACAGTCTGCTTTATTTCTCCATCAGTCTTTGCCCGACTCAGTTGTGTATGGCCTAAAGTTTGACATTTAGCAGAGTTTATGCATGTTCATTTATTCATTTCATGTTTTTGTTTAATTAATTAATTAATTTTTTGTTCAGGTATGAACAAGATGGTCATTAATCATTTGGACAAGCTCTTTATAACAAATGATGCTGCCACCATTGTGAATGAACTAGAGGTGCAGCATCCTGCTGCCAAGATTCTGGTGTTAGCAGGCAAAGCACAACAGGAAGAAATTGGCGATGGAGCTAATCTCACAATATCATTTGCTGGGGAGCTTCTTGAAAATGCAGAGGAGCTTATCAGGATGGGACTGCATCCGAGTGAAATCATTAGTGGCTACACAAAAGGAATCGATAAGGTATGTTCTTTCTTCACTGCACCACTAACTGATCTGTGTATATCTGATTTTGTTTGTATTGGAGTATGGAAATTCTAATTCATTTTACTTGACGATCAGACTGTTGAAATTTTAAATGAGTTGGTAGAGAGTGGTTCGGAAAACATGGATGTACGAAATAAGGATGAGGTTATTTTGCGGATGAGAGCTGCTGTTGCCAGCAAGCAATTTGGACTAGAAGACATTTTGTGCCCTCTTATTGCCGAAGTGAGCTCATTATATTTTATGTTACTCATATTTTTAGTGTTTTAATTTCTTAGATTCAAAAGATGATCAGATTTTGAATTGTTTTTATCTTTCAGGCATGCATCCAGGTCTGCCCCAGGAACCCTGCGAATTTTAATGTGGACAATGTTCGTGTTGCAAAGCTTCTTGGAGGAGGTCTTCACAATTGTTCAGTTCTTCGTGGTCTGGTCTTGAAAAGTGATGCTGTTGGGAGTATAAAACAAATAGAAAAGGCAAAGGTGAGCTTTTGATAATCTTTATAAATAGCTCTCATTCCATAAATGCGTCCTTATTTTTTGCCTGTAGATATCGTGGTGTGGATACATTTGCTTTGCCAGCCTTCTCTTTTTGTCTACAACAGATTTTTGTGTATGGAATTTAGATAGTTGACATGAAAAAGTTACAAGTGTCCAAACACCACCAACACATTTTTTTTTTTTATCAGTAACAAAAACATTCATTCATTAAAAAATGAGATTACAATGAGGGAAGAAAAGGTACAAGAGTATTGTACCCTCTCCCACCAAACACAAACAAAAGACAGCACCCAACTTACATAATCATACCCTCCCAAGGAGAAGACCTCTCAACCCCCTGCTTAGCTAAAGCATCAGCCATAGAGTTAGCCGATCTAGCAACATGATGAAAGATAACATTGAAACATGTAGATGAAGACCGGATTTCATTGAATAGGAATTGAAATTTCCAAGGGTTGACCTTCTTTTTAGATGTCCAAGCAATCGCATTGGAAGAGTCACTTTCCACAATGAGATGCCCAAGGATGTTCCTAGAAAAGCACCGAAGAGCCTCCAAAATGGCTAACACCTCTGCTTTCTTAGAATCACAAACACCCACGTGCTTTGAAAACATAAAAATGACGTCACCCTTACTATTGTGAAGAACATCACCCTTACTATTGTGAAGAACACCTCCAATTCCTGCTGGCCCTGACTTTGCTCTTGCTGAACCATCGACATTGAACTTAAACACTCCAATAGGGGGAGGAGACCAAAAAATTTTTTTTTTTTACCTTAATGGGGCCACATCCCATAAAAGCCTCCCAATTATAAATAATATCATTTAAACTAAAATTGGAGAACTCTTTTCTAATTAAAGTCCACTTTAATATCCTCATGTTAATTAAAGCAATCAAATCCATTAGGGAGGAGGACTTACCTTTGAAAATTCTATCATTCCTTTCTCTCCAAATTGACCATAGAATAGCGAAAGGGATCAGCCTCCAAAGAGTATGACCACATCCAACAAAATGATCTCCCATCCAAGACTCTACAACCTCTTCAATCTTCCTCGAAAAACACCAAGCAACTCTGCATCTACTAATGAAATGACCCCAAACATTTGTCACAAAGTCACAATGAAGTAAAAGATGATTAACTGTTTCTGCCTCCTTTTGACACATCATGCAAATGTCGGAGATGGAAGTTGATAAGAGCCCTCTTCTTCGCAAATTGTCTGCAGTAGAAATCTTCGCTGCAACTGCCAGCCAAGAAAAAGCCTCCACTCGGGAAGGAGCTAGCCCCATCCAAAGAAGGAAAGGGGCGCTAGAAGGTTGGATCCCCACCAAGGCTTAGTAAAAAGCTTCTGTTGAGAATTCCCCGGATATGGAAGGCTTCCAAATCCGAGAATCCTTGGAGTTCCTGCACAAAAACATGTTAGCAAGAAGCCTCAACAACTCCTCGTACTGAACCTCCTCAAACAGATGAAGACGCCTTCTAAAGGACACATCCCACACCATAGAACCATCACGCATCTCATAGCAATCACTTACAGCACACTCCTTGATAGACACCACTCTAAAGATTCTAGGAAATAACTCACATAGAGGACCCACCCCCACCCAATCATCTAACCAAAATCTGACATTTCTTCCATCTCCCACCACAAAACCCACCCCTTTGGATAAGATATTTCCCATATCAGTTGATATATGCCCAACCGATGCAATAGCACTCCACAGACCCGGCATATGATGCTTTGGACCTGGATTAGGCCACCATCCCCACCTGTCCTCACTATACTTAGCAGATATGACCTTTCTCCATAAAGCCTCATGTTCGTCTCCAAATCTCCACCACCACTTAGCCAAGTGCGCTGCATTCCTATTCTTCAAACTACCAAGACCCAGACCACCACTCCTTTTAGGTTTAATGACCTCACTCCATTTCAGTAAGTGTAGCTTCCTTGTATCGCCCTGACCCTCCCATAAAAAATTCCTATGAATACGGTCTAGCCTCCCCACCACAGCCTTAGGCATCTTAAAAAGAGACATATAATAAATCGGAAGATTTGACAAACAAGATCTTATAATGGTAATCCTCCCAGCCAGTGATAGGTATTGTCTCTTCCAAGAAGACAATTTCTTCTCAAACTTGTCAATGACGGGATCCCACCGCGCCTTAGATATCGGCTTTGCCCCTACAGGCAGGCCAAGATACAAAAATGGAAGCCTTCCTAATTTACAACGAATCATGGTTGCCAAAGAATGAGTGGTCTCATCAGAGCATCCAACCCCCACCAAAAGAGTGTTGGATATGTTAGCTTTGAAATCAAATGAAAGCACCGCAAAATTCTTTTAAGAGCCATCATCTCATCACTCTTTGTCGAACTGAATAGAATGGTATCATCTGCAAACTGTAAGTGAGAAATTGCCTCCCCATCTTGATTGACCTTAAAGCCCTCAATTACTCCCTCCTCTCTAGCTCGCACAAGAAGCAAACTCAAGGCCTCCACCACTATCGTAAACAAAAAAAGGGGAAAGAGGATCCCCTTGCCTCAAACCTCTGGAAGCCTTAAATAACTTTGAAGGAGACTCATTCACCAGAACAGAGAAGGATGTAGAAGAAATACACTCTTTCATCCACCTGCCCCAAATATTCCCAAACCCAAATTTGTAAAGCATGTAATCAACGAAGTTCCAATCCACATGGTTATAAGCTTATCCCAAGTCAATTTTGAAGATAAGTCCCTCAGCTTTAGACTTCTTCCTAGCATCAATGAGATCATTAGCAATCAACACTCCATCAAGAATTTGTCTCTTTCCCACAATTGCTACTTGAAAGGGACTAATAATGAGAGGAAGAACACCTTTTAAATGATTCGCCAAAATCCTAGCCAACAACTTATACCAGCATCCCACAAGGCTAATATGCATGTATGTAATCACGTGAGTTCACCGGATTTGGGATTTTTGGAATAAGGGTTATAAAGGCTGCATTCAACTCTCTATTTATTCTGCCCCTTCTATGAAACTCGGAAAGCATGTCTCTGAAGTCGTCCTTAAGGAAATCCCATCCAGTTTTAATGAAAGAGAAACTAAAACCGTCTGGACCTGGGGCTTTGTCCCCATCACATTCCTCCAATGCCCTAGACACCTCCTTGTCCCCAAACTCCCTCTCCAACCAACATTTGTTAGGCTCAATGTTGTTACATACCACAAACTGATTGATTATGTCTTTGGGGAGAACCTTTATTATTATAACAATTCTTCGAATAAAGCCAACCAAGGTAACACCCATAAGAATCCTAGGTTGGATTTAAAAACTGAGTGATCACTGTCTTGTAATTGGAACACACTTCTATTTATTGAAGAAGAACCTCCAAATGCACGCCCTATAAGTAGAACTTGAAGTGGATTAATTATCTATAGGAGGTGAAGATCCTCTAGAAAAGACTAATTAGCAAGCACATTATACATTTGTTGGTATGATAGATGTATGAAAATAATGTTGGATAATTTCTTATGGCCGACGAGTTAAAAGCATTTTATAGTTTTGTTAGGTTCACCATGATGTGGATGGTGTTTGCTTTCACTCGTGTCCAATTATACATGTCACTTGAGCCAAATTTCATGATGTTTCCATTAAAGATAAGCTAGAAAAGGCTAAATGTAATATGTGATACTCTCTAAACTAAAATTTGACTACATTATTTAAATGTAAAAAATAATTAGACCAACATGAAAACAGAATATCGATGCATTACCTGTAGCAATTAGCAAGTCTTAGATTTGGCGTCTGAGTTGATCCTATCCATGAATATCTGTACATGGGAAGATAGATGATTGAATGACAGTCTCTAGGAAAAAGAAATTCCAGAAATGACATTTGTCAGTTGTCACCCAATGAATCCTGATATCAAATTTGTAATTAATGCTGATGGTAATGGATTTAATCATTCAAAGGCTGTGGCCAAAATCTCCTATTACTTTTGAACCTAAATGTCATTTCCTTCTATTTATCTTGCTTGGTTCACACTATTTTTAACCAAATAATATTATGTTGGTGTCTCAAGTTATTTTCTTACTCTTAGATAAGATGGCTAAAATGGAAAGAACACTAAAGGATGTGATACAAGATGAATAGGAGCAGAGCTTGACTGTTAACTTGGCTTTACATTTGTTAAACTTAAAAAGTAACCATACTCTTGCAAATGTTTTATAGAATATGGACGGCCAAAAGAAATAGTAGTATCTGAATGAAAATAGTGGGGATAAGTTCTGCAATGAAATTTGGATATTACCTTTATAAAGTGGTTTTGGATTTTTCTATGAACTATTATTATTCTTTTGACAAAAAATCGCGTCCCTGTTACTTTCATATGATAGAATGGTTTTTGAGTTATGAGCTACTTTTTTTATTTTTTTATTTTTTATTTGACAAAATCATATCTCTGTTTCTTTTGTAGATTGCTGTGTTTGCTGGAGGTGTTGATACATCTGCAACAGAAACTAAGGGAACAGTTCTTATTCAAAGTGCCGAGCAGGTTGTATCTACAAATAGGAATATTTGGCTCAATACTGGCTTGTACTTTAGGACATCTTTGTGCAATGTGGAGGATTCCTTGGTAGCACTGAATAGCATCCGATTTACCTTTCTTGCCACCTTTCTGCAGTTTGGGGCAGCGCTTTCCATCCAGAAAGAGGAACGTAAAAATTTTTCATTTAGTTTGCTGGAATCCATTTTCTGTGGAGGGGTGCGAACCGCTTTTCTGCTGCACCATGTGAAAGGAAATTCATAGTACACGGAATTCCAGCATTGCACGAACATATTCTTAGTTTTCTAACATGTAATTTATATTGATAAGGTGGGCAATGTAAAATTTAAATTCTCTGATTTCTACTTGTGAAAAAAAAAAAGAGAAAATTTTAGAGGGAAATATTACTGATGCAGGGCTTTGAGTAAGCTCCCAAAGCCTTGGTTGACTGGTGTGTTTAGCAGGGCCCAGTGTATAAGTTAAGCGATAAAATTTTATACACACTTAGTTCTTCACTTTAGTGCATAGTTAGCCAACTTGGCAAGTTTATTTTGGTTACTTGGCCGAGTTGACTCGGCTTGGCAGCTTGCCAATTTGAGCAATAGAGACAACTTGTTGGAGCTTAAGCTCAACCTAGCTCAATTTTTCATGTCAGTGAACTAGCCAGACTCTGCCAAGTCACTGGCCGAGTGTTGAATAAAATTGTTAGAAATTATAAATCCAAGGTTGGGGGACTTTGGATTGACATTGTAACATCACACCACCAGTCCACTTGGTTTTTGGTGTATGAAGTATGAGAGTTTTTATACTTATACACACAAAGCTGTTCTAAACTTCTGATGTCCATTACATTTAGTAAAAATAGAATTTAACATTTTGTGACTTTAAATAAGAAATAATTGAAAAAAAAAATTTAATTCAATAATCAAGTTTATTTATCAATTATCCCGTGTCTGATAAATATCACATTGATGTATTTTGCCACTGGTTTTTTGGACTGTGATCAAATGAATGGTCCAAATTAACAATTCATGGTCCACATTGTATAACCTAGCAAATTGAGGATAAGAAATATTTGTGTTCAGTAATGATGATCCAAAATTTTATAATTATAATTTCTATATAAAATCACTATAGCTAGGTTTTTAAAAAAAAAAATTTGTATTAGCTATTGATGATCCATTTTTTTACAATCATAATTTCTATTTAAAAAAATTTTCAATTGCAATTTACTTTCTTATTTATGAAGATGCATTTAAATTGATGTCACGTGTTGCTGTGTGCACATGAGCAATTTATGTTTTGCATGTGCATAATATACTGTCAATATATCGAATATAAAATTACATATTCTCATTACTTTATTATTTATGAATAGGCCTAGGAAAACGTTTTATCTATCATACAGATTATTGAAAACTCATCCACATACGAGTTGGATCCCTGCAGAAACCTGTGGGAATTGCCATGCAGTCAAAATATTGCAAATAGACTGGCTCGGAGGATTGCTTTTAGTTGTCTATTCTAACTCTCACAACACTTTAATTTTAGATGCTCATTTTATCTCCTTGAAAACCATATCTTGCTCTTCTGGCTATGCAAAACGGAATATATATATATATATCTCAACGTGAAAGTGGTTTTAGTCTATTAAAAGCTGTCTTGATTTAATCATATCAAGTTGTATTATGTACTTTTCGAACAGGGCCATTGCCACTTCCACATTCACTCTTAACCTTTTGCTTTACCTGAAGTTCAAGTGGAATTGTTTTCTAGAAGTCATCTTAGTTACATTTTCACTGTAGAAATCCTAATTCTATAGTGATTTACTTGAAGAATTTCTGTTGTGTGCATTATCCAGCTAGAGAACTATGCGAAAACAGAGGAAGCAAAAGTAGAGGAGCTTATAAAGGCAGTTGCGGATTCAGGTGCTAAAGTAATTGTCAGCGGAGCTGCAGTTGGAGAGATGGCATTACATTTCTGCGAGCGTTACAAGTAAAACACCTACTTATGTCTCTTCAAAACCCTGTTAAACTCTGTATTCTACTATCTGACTTCATTAATGCCAAGTCTGAGGATTTCGATGATATGATGTTTTGTCCATCAATATGCATTTATCCACCTAAAACATTTCTTGGTTGATATTCTTGGGGGTGAAAATTGATAGTGTCACACTTCTATTTAGGGATACACTTATGCGTGATACATGGATGTGATATTGTGAGGGTTATTAACCAGTTCTTGATAAGACTTCTTTAGTCTTGGTTTTTCTATTATTTTATAATGTCCATCACCTAAGAGTATCTGCATTATATGATATTTGGACCATTTTAATCTTTGGAGCATTCTCATTGGATGCCGCACTTGCTTAATTTTGTTGATGCCTAAACCAAGCCTATTTTTTACCCATTCTCCAACCCTTAAAATTTGTTGCCAATATGTGGGGCATGTTAGACCATTTTATCATTTGCTACTCTTTTAATTCTATTTTGGATTTGCTGCCCTCCTATCTGCTTGAGAGCCCCATCTGCGTCAAACATTGACACAGTTCCATATAGGTCTTGGTCTCCTTTTTCTTTTTCTTTTTCTTTTTCCTATTCTTTTTCTTTTTTTTTTTTTGACATGATTTGCGATGTTGTGCACAATATAGTTGTATGTATGCATGCATTCATTTTGGCGGGATAAGCCTAAGATGATGAAGATATGTACCTGTGTGTATTTATGTATGTATAATTGTATATATTTGTGAATGTATTTTGAGGCTAGTGTACAGCCTATTTGTAGCTCTAATATTATAATTGCCTTGTCGATTCTGATTGTTGTGCAAGTAGTTGGCAAGAGAATTTGCTTCTTTGTAGGCAATGGGTTCCAGCCATCAGTTTTTTAGAGAGATGGGATGTGATAACATTCGTATGGGTGAACATTATGTTGTCATATATTTGAAACAATTTTTTGTTTGGTACTTCATTGTTTCTGCATAACATGCTGTGCCTCCCTGTGGTCCTCATGTTTCTTTCATTCTGTTCTCATATAAACTCTCTCTCACAGGATCATGGTCCTGAAAATTAGCTCGAAGTTTGAATTGCGGCGATTTTGCCGTACAACCGGTGCTGTAGCACTTGTAAGTTTATAGCCAAGCAATGTGCGCACGCATGTCTTTTTGTATATGAATACTCCTTTTTACTTCCTGACATCCCTTGTGCAATCTGTACTACAGCTGAAGCTGAGCCAGCCAAATCCAGATGAACTAGGATATGCTGACTCTATCTCAGTGGAGGAAATTGGTGGTGTCCGGGTAAACAGTTGTTTCCATGACTATGCCATTTTTTTCTAAATTCACATTTGTTCTTATTTTGGCCTTTATTACTGATTGTGCTCTTTATTCTTATTCGCATAGGTTACTATTGTGAAAAATGAAGAGGGTGGAAATACAGTGGCCACTGTGGTTTTAAGAGGAAGTACTGATAGTATTTTAGATGACCTTGAAAGAGCAGTTGACGATGGTGTGAATACTTATAAGGTATGGTTTCCTACGCTATTTAGGTATGGTTACAGATACTGATCAGGCATTAGAGTCGCCTTGGATGCAAATTCAGGCTATAGAGATACTTTCATATATCTTAGGAACTCATATTTATGATTCATGCCCTCAATCAAGTAAAAGGAGCTGCAAGTTTGCAACTCCAAATGAAAGGGCTGATATGATCGAGTGCAGAATCCAGCACCTATACCTCTCTTAGATCACAAAACAGTAAGAAAAGAAACAAATTCAAGCACCAATATGGCACAAACCTGTTCGTATTTGGTAGATGCACTCAAATCATCCAAACTCCACATATACAAGAAGCCAAAAGGCAAAAAAGTAAGAAAAGAAACAAATTCAAGCATCAATGTAGCACAAACCTGTGCATATTTGGTAGATACACTCAAATCATCCGAACTCCACATATACAAGAAGCCAAAAGGCAAAATTTGCAAGCTGTAAAATATTGTACTACCTATGGACTTGACAGTTTCTTTTATTTATATTGTTTTCAATGAAGGAAAACAAAAACCCTAATACAACCTAGCTAGGAACTTAGCAAATAGGAGTCCTAATTAAAACACGCGTCTAACTAGGAAAGGACAGAAAGAAAAGAATGACAAGAAAGAAAACAAAGGAAGGGAAAATCGCTTGCACGAGTCTGTGTATTTCTCAAACCATGTGAATGGCTGGCCAAGTGGGTTGGCAGCCTTAATGGGCTTAAAGGCCACGTCAGAACTTGGTTTTAAACTTCCAGAACAAAGATACCAGGATACATGAACAGGTGCAGCGCAGCATCCGGATCGGACTGATGTGACACTCATATTGGTATTTTATACTTCACCGATACTTCTAGAATACAAGTTTAGCATATCTTGGTCTTCAAGACCATTGTTTCATATATTTCTTTGGTTTCTTATTTTCCAATATGAACAATGTTAAAGTGAGTGTAAACACTCACCTTGGAGTTGGTGGAGTGGCATAAGGGGTTTGCTCCCCATGTTGTGTGTTAAAAACTGTCCCAAATTTTCCTAGTGTGCATTTGTGTGGGTTTAGCGAGCGCTACTCGGGGGATTAGTCTTGTTGGGTCAAAGACCTCAGGTATACCTACGTCATAAAAAAGTGTAAACGATGATAATTTTATTAGTTCACAAGTGTTCCAAAGAAAAAATTAGGATAACCATATCCATATCCATGTCTTAGATTTCCAAAAGCGTAGAGTTGTATGCCTGATTCTTGTGTTCGTGTCCATATTATTATCCATATTTGGGTATTATAGCTGCAAAATAGGCCCACTGGCTCTGGTGCATGCATGGTTTAAATTTGCAGTATCTTCGACCAAAAAGACTGATACGGTATCGATCGTGGTCATCGCGGCGTGAATTTTTTTAATCTAAAAACATCTGAAAAAATATCCGAAAAATCTATAATATTATAAAATGCTGGAAACAATGTTTTTTCCTATCAACTTTATACATTTTTTTTTAATAATTAAATAGATTAACATGTAATTTTACACAAATTTTATAAAGTGCAACCATAATTATGACTTATGAGCTATCTATTAGTGTGAAATTTAAGAAACTAAAGCTTGTTTGTATACCCACCACATAATTATCAGGAACGTTATGAATTTCAAGAGCATTAAGATAACATATTAATAAGATAAATCACAAAGCAATTGGACATTTAAGGTTTACTTGAAATGAGGGAAGAGACTTGAACGTACAACTTAATTCCAAGTGGAGTGTTGCTCAAGCTCGATAGCATCATCATCATCAAAATTGAAATTTTTTTTTACAAATTACTAACCCCAGTAGAGTTGTATGTGATTTTCCCGTAGCAAATCCACAAAAAAAAGGTGTTTGGCTTGAAAGTTGTTGGAAGTGAAATAGATGAAAGAAGAGCTACTGGAAGCTTGAGACTATGTTTGGAAGGAGGTGAAACTGAGTAGAAGAGAAAAGATGGATTTTATACACTTGACCTAGAATTTGAATTTCTTGGCTGATATATCAATTAGTGCCAATAATTTGATTTCTTGGCTGATAAATACCGATTAATTGAGGATAATTTCATGCCCCGGTATCGAGACCGAGACACATGAAATTCTCGTACTGGTATAGGTCATGATTTTACCGTGGGTGCATGTGCAGCCCAAGCTCATTGGATCCATCCTACATCCCTGATTAGAAGGAGACTATTCTGCATTGGCTGTCAAAGGGCTAGTCTAGAGGTTGTCTTTACCCCACCTTGGACATATGCGGGCCAAGCCTGTGGCAGACCAAAGCACTTGCAAGGGCCTATAGTACCTGGGCCCTTACCCTATCCTTGTGGCCCAGGGTCCGGGCCAAGGCCTGAAGAGAAATTTTTTTTTCATTTTTTATAGATATTTTCTACAGTGCCACCGTGCATTGAGTGTCCGCGAGACATTAACCCTCCTTTATGTGGGCTTAGGACTAGCAGTGCGATGCAATAAGCAACTTGAAGGAGTAAATTTATTTCCTACTTTCTCGCTTTCGTTTTTCCTTGTAGCTGGTTGGACAGTGGTGGAGTAGAAAATATTTATTTGGTAAAAGCTACTACAGTTAATAATATCTTCAAATCTACTCTTCTCTCAATATATCTTGAAGATCATCTAGTGCATATTATTACCATATTGCTTGGCTCATATCCATTTCTGGTCATAAACTACGGACATGTTTATATGTAGAATTGCATTTTTTTATGCAGCCCCGGATCTTTGATCGAAAATAGATCAATCTCCCAAGGGATTTATCGAATCCAAATATGCAAAATCTTGAGTCCATAAGATCATCCTAACCTTTTGATCCATGGCCCTAAAATTTAATGGTTTAGAGGCATCATTTTATCATGATTTCAATCCAACGGTGAGGAAAAGTTGGATGAGCAAACTTGGACTTGTGATTATTCATGGTGTGTGTGAAAAGACTAGATTGACTCAACATGGGCCAAATGACCAAAAAAAAGAGGCGCGGAGAAAGGGTTTTTTTTGAGAATTCCCCATATATATTTATATAAGAAAACTCCTAATTTTAGATACTTCGAAATAAATCTCAAAATAAGATTCCTAATGGAAAGGATGTCCCATTGGGTTTATGGACTAGGCCCTAATGGGTTGGCCGACCCATGGTCTGGCCTGCATCACTTTCCATTGTCTGGTGCTGGCGGTTTTCTATGAGGAAAAGTGGCATTTCTGCCTTTTTCTGCAAATTCGTGGAAAAGCTGCCTTTCCGTCTTTTTTTTTTTTTGGGTGGTTTTGGCGGAGCATTCCATGTGAAGGAGAAGTTTGTAGACGCTACACAAATGTGCCGTACGGCTTCTGCCATCTCTGATTTCAAAATTTCTTTTACACCAGTCCTATACATCTAATTTTGTACATTGTTGCTCCGTAGGGTCTTCCAAGTAGTGATCTAGTTCTTTTTCACATCTATAACCCATTTCTGACTCATTGCTCCCTGAAATCTTAAAAATCATCATCATCATCATCATCATCATCATTAAATGATAGTCGTATCATATGGCATTGATGTTATCTACGTTTTGTGTACTAGGTTAAGTGACAACTCTCATACAATACTCTCCATAAAGGTTTCTTTTAAGTCTAACTATCTAAGAGTTCCATTTTTACGCATGATTCCACACTTTGAATTTGTCCTGTTTGTTGAATCTTTATATTTTACCAATAAGATGCAAAAACGGTTTCATCCTCTTAAAATCCTAAATGGCCCTGTCTAATATAAACTTCACTTTAGGCAATGTGCAGGGATAGTCGAATAGTTCCTGGGGCTGCAGCAACTGAAATCGAGTTAGCAAGAAAGTTGAAGGAATTCTCATTCAAAGAAACAGGGTAGCCTTTCTTTGGCCCTCTATTTTTTATCTACATAGAGCTTTAAGCTTCTATTAAACAATTCATTCAGTATTTATAGCCTTTTTTTTTTTTTTTTTTTTTTTTTTCTGTTTGTGCTTTCAACATTATTAAACTGTCAATGCGAATGAAAACTGAAGACATATATAATTAATTGTTGGATTAGTTTCATGTAGGAGTTCAATTACTCAACATTTTGTGCTGTTGGGTTTTGAGTGACCTGAACTGAATTGAAATCTATGGCTGAGATGGTGCACACACCTTATCCAGCTTCACTATAAGGACGATGATTCTGCACGTACTCTATCATATTTTATTATGCAAGGGTTGGTTTGTCTTTTTAATCTTCCTTAGGGCCAGTTTGGCAACTCTACTAATAGAGTCAAGTGAAGTAAAGTTGATTTTGAAGAAAGAATAAAATATAAGTGGGTTATGATGGTATTTTATTTTTAGTTGTTTGTTATGGAATCTTTTTGACCTTTTGTATGGGAAAGTGGAGTTTTTTTGTATTTTAGTGGATAAAGGTGGTTGCTTTTTGACTTTTTTTTTTTTTAAAAAGATGGAGGGGTTTTTGAATCAAAGTGCTTTTAATGTGACCATCTTGTCTGAAAAATGGAGGCTTTGCTTCACTTTTTCTATGCTAGTAAAGTGCCAAACTAGCCCTTAGGGTTTGTTTGGCCACTTCACTAGTAAGGTGGAGTGAAGTAAAGCCTCCTTTCACCAGACAAGAAAAGACTATCAAAAGTATAAAATTTCAAAATTCCATCCTTCATTATTAAAAAAAGAGTAAAAAAAAAAAAAACACATTCTCAGGCCACTAAAAGACAAAAATCCATGTACTTTTTACCCAAAAAGTAAAAAAGATTCCTTATCGAGCCACTAATTTTTTTTTTTTTTTTTCATCATACTATGATTAGACCCCCTTATATTTTATTCTCTCTTCAATATTCACTTCACGCTACAGGTATTTTTACCTAACAAACCCTTATGTGTCATGGAAGGAATTGTGATGGTTTTGCTATGTGAAACTTTGACTTGATACAATCAACCGAGGTGCACAAGGGTTCTACATCCTTTATACATGTTAATTCTTGATCAATGAAGGTTATCTAAATGAGCTCCACTTAAACTAAGGACTCTGACTCTTATAGGACAGGTCTATTAAGTGATATCCATTTACAACTTTATGCATTGGAGTGACTATGATAAATCACCACACCATTCCTAAACAAAAAAGGATGGATCGCTACAAAGTTGTGACTTAATACTCTTTTCTTTCCACACTTAAATAGTTCAATTTCATACTCATGCATGCACCTTGTTCACTCTCCCTTCTTTGGAACTTCTAATTGATGTCCACCCTTTATAAAATTATAAATTAACATTGGGATGCTCAGGAGAAGAAACCATGGATATTAAGAACCCACTTGAATTTACTTTGTGGAAGGGTTGGAAGTATGGTTATAAATATTGGTTGAGTTTGACTTGCCTTGAGCTTAGCACCCTAATGAGTTGAATCGCCCCTTGAGTCAACCCCTGACCCAATCCCTGTGTATCTTAATTTTGTGTCATGAGAAGATGTTGGTCGGTTTGGAGTCCTTATGCACTGATTGGATGATCAAATCCATATTCTTCTATCATTCAAATAAAATTCCACATTTTTTTTTGGGGAAGATTTATTGATTAGTCACTCAGCCACTCTGCCAGTTTACTGCTGGTCCCAAGCCCAGATAAAAAGGAGGGTTGCGTTAGGTTGATAAGGGATAAAACTTTTGTCACATCTAAACCATGAATAGCTGATCCCAACATAGTTGGGACAAGACTTTGATGCTGATGTATTTATTGATCCATAGATTGGAGGTACTGTTCATTTGAATATGGTTTTTAAAAATTGGCCCAGTCCTATGGTTTTTGTGCCCTCAATGCACTTTTTGTTCTATTAGTGAAAGTTGTGGGAGGCTCTTAAGGACATTTTACACTGATTATGAAAGATGAAAACCACTTTGTATGAAAGATCCAAGCATTTGAAGGTTGGTTGTACTTTTGATTTGTTGTTAACACCCTACAATTCATATCCAATTTTGAGGAAAAAGGTTCTTATCTATACAATGAATTCCATTTATAGGTGAATCTGAGGATTCCGGCATGATGCAATTATCTCCCATTTGTTCTATTAGTGAAGTTGTGGGAGGCTCTTATGGGCATTTTACACTGATTATGAATGATGAGAACCACTTTTGTTAAAAGATCCCAGCATTTAGATTGGTGGTACTATTGATTTGATATAGTAAACTATAAATTGGTGCCTATAACCATTGTTGTTAAAATCCTACAATACATATCAAATTTTGAGGAAAAAGATTCATATCTATACAACGAATCCCATTTATAGGTGATTGAGGATTCATGCATGAATCTTATGATTCAATAAATGCTTTATCAAATCCTATGGTTTAGGCAATTTGTCTGGTCAGGAATACCCATGTTTAAGTGGCTGGCACCTGTAAAAATTTACTTTTTTATTTTTAATATTTTAATTTTTAAGAGGTTATCTAGTGTTTAACAATCTCTTAAGAATTTGTGGGATTTGGGGATGCTTTAGAGATAAATAAGGAATATGCATGTGTCAGTTTGAGAAACACAATATGACACGCGCAGAGAGAGAGAGAGATAGACAAGTTGCTGTGTGTACCCCTTAGGGTTCCATCTCTTCTTATTATATATGCCTAATTAACAGAATCCTATTACAACTCAAATCCTAAATTATAGTTACCTAATTGTACAAGAGTTATGATTAGACTAATTGTAGATTAACTAAGATACATTAGCTAAAATTAGAAATACAAGTACCCCTTAGGGTTCCATCTCTTCTTATTATATATGCCTAATTAACAGAATCCTATTACAACTCAAATCCTAAATTATAGTTACCTAATTGTACAAGAGTTATGATTAGACTAATTGTAGATTAACTAAGATACATTAGCTAAAATTAGAAATACAAGTATTGGGCCCAGATGGGCCTGGATTGACAGCATGTGCCTAAAGCATTTGATTGTAATAATGTGTTTTTTCATATGTTCTTTTTTTTTTTTTTCGAGTTTTTTTTTCTCTTTTTGAACACTTTTTTAACTTAATGACACGTTATAACATGTAACTGTAAATTTTATTTTTATTTTTGATTTAAAGCTAACCAAAGAAGTTTTAACTCTTTTATTTTTCCTAGTACAATTGATATCTTAAACATATTTTACTATTCATAGAAAGATCATTTATTGTGTGTCAATGATGTTCTCCATATAATTGCATCAGTCTTAGCTATCATTGTAATGATGTTGATATGGATGGATTGACTACTTTATCCTTTTTTTTTTTCTTTTTTTATATTATTTTTTTTCATTTTTCACAAAAGTTAAAAAGATTGCTACGAGTCACAGTGCAATTCGATTCAACCCCTTGAATGATTTGTGGTAAGATATTGATTTTCAAAACAATGCCTATAACAAGTGGAATTTATTATTAATTACGTAATTACGAAACACAACAAATCTTAAAATTCTAGATTCATAGGATTGTAAATGTACTGGGCCTGCAATGCAATTCGGCCAAATTGATTCGATTCACCCTCAATTCATGGCAGTCTTCTTGCACTTACCAGTTACCACATAAAAATGAACATGAGAGTTCTTTTTTCTTTCTTTCTTCTTTGCTAATGTAAGTATAAAAGAGTTTTGTTATTAGATGTTGGTAAATTAAGGTCAGGACTTAGTTTGATTGCCTGAATGGGTCATCAAATCATGCCGGCTTGGAGTTCTGGCTAGTTTTCTATGGGCAGAAGTAGGGTAAAAATTGAAAAATCAATATCATAAAAAATGATTTTGTTTTTTGTATGTATTTGTGAGTGCATGCACCGCGCAGGTGAGGAAATTGAGTCACAATGCCTTGATAGGATGATGGTGCTAATCTTTCATTATTAATTAATTAATTAAGGATGAAGGATAGCAATGGGTCAGGTATAAATAGGACCTGCTCCAACCCGGTCCTATTAGGGGCGGGTTTGGTAGTGGTTTTCACGGTGTGAGGTGGGTTTGGGTTTTATTGTCCCAGCCCAGCCCCCCACCCCACCCTGAATATATAATATATGTATGCTTATTACTAAAATAATAGACAAAAACTCGTGTGGTGTAAGTGGTTTTGGGCCTTAACTTAAGGAATACTAGCACAACAACCCATGCTTAGCACGGGAATGTTCACCAATAACTGAAAAGTATATTTACGGATTTATTAAGAAAAACTCAGATTACATAAAATCAATCCTCAAGTACTCGTGACAATAATTTGGTGATCATGATAGGAATAGAAATGAAGTTCTTGCAGAAAAGTAAAAAGTGGGAAGAAGAGGTGGTTATATGAGGTGGTGGAAATGAGTGGTTGCATGTTGGAAGCGGAGTGGTTACAAATTTTTTTTTTTATTTTTATAACAGTAAAATTTTTATTTCACAAAAAAAGAAACAAAGCACAACGAAAGAAAAACATTAAACAAAGAAGAAAAGATAACTAAACATCAAAAGATAAGGTAGAGCTAAAAAATCCTTCACGAGCAAGACTATCCGCTACGGCATCAGCTTCTCTAAGAATATGATTGAAGGTGGCTCCCAATCTCCTTGAGATATCCTGCATTTCCTCCACCCAATCTGCCAATCTCCAAGGATAAGAAGAACTATCAGAACACTACTGAATTACCGAGAAAGAATCTCCCTCTAGAATAGCACCATAGACAGCCATTTGAAGTAACTCTCGGCAACCAATAAGAAGAGCAAACAACTCAGTTTCATTAGTATCCGAAGAGTCAATCGGCCCCATAGAAGCTCCCTACCATCTTTCCATTCAAATCCCTTATAACTCCACCAATCCCTCCCTTTCGCAAAGAACGCACAAAGCTACCATCAAAAGTCAACTTCAGAAAACCAGCAGGGGGATTCATCCATGCAATAACTTTGGACTTAACTCGCCAACCACCTTTAAATAAGGAAGACCAAGATCTATAAAGTTCTTTCATTGAAAGACCATTAAACTCCTTACGCGTACTCGCCCATTCGGATACCGACCAAAGTATGGACTCTACCACCTCCATCACAGAGTTAGACTTATTCTTGAAAACTTTATTATTCCTTTCCAGCCAAAGCTTCCAACAAGTAGCATACACTACTAACCTCCATAAGACATTGCCCCGAATAAAATTACAACGCCAATGCTTTTGAACAAATAAATCTTCAACTGTCCTAGGCATGACCCAATCCATACCAAACATCTCAAACAAAGCAGACCACACTCTATGAGCAAAAGGACAATGAATCAGCAAATGATGCACCGTTTCCTCTTCTTCTAAGCACATTGGACACCCATTAATGATAATATTAGGAGTGGTTACAGATTAGAAGTGGGGAGTTTTATAACTCCCAGTCAAAATCATTAGTCATGGTCAAAACCACCTCAAAAACCTTTTAGCTTAATATAGTATAATGGGAAAAAAAAAGGTGGCATGTTCGATCTCTACCACATTCTCATTTATTTTTATAAATTTTGAAAGTTTAAAACATTAAATTTGACCTGACCTAACTAAATGGGGCGGGTTTGGTATCATATCCCAGTGACCCTATCATGGGGTGGTTGGGTTTGGATGAGATAAATTTGAGGCGGGTGGGTTTGGGTTTACCCCAACCCGTACCAAACGCGCCCCGTTGCCATCCCTAAATGGGGCAAGGTGCTAAGATATTAAATACTTGAAGTATCTGGTAAATATTTTCATAACTACTTCAGTTTCAGTTCTGGTTTGTCATGGTCCAAAGAATTTCTAGACATGGTAATTCTGCAACCAGTCTCAAAACTGAACAATTGCATTTGAGGTTCCAAAGAATTTCTAGACATGGTAATTCTGCAACCAGCCTCAAACTGAACAATTGCATTTGAGGTCACTGGCGTAACTTTTTTGATAATAGCCAATTGTGGGTATTATTTTTGCTGGCTCACATGCATTTCATGTTAAATCTTTTAAGTTGCTGGTGACTTGTGTTATTGCAGACTGGATCAGTATGCTATTGCAAAATTTGCTGAAAGCTTTGAGATGGTGCCCAAAACCCTTGCTGAAAACGCCGGGCTCAATGCAATGGAGATCATTTCTTCCTTATATGCCGAACATGCAGCCGGAAACACCAAAGTAGGGATTGACTTGCAGGAAGGTGTTTGCAAAGATGTTTCAACAACAAATGTCTGGGACCTTTATGTCACCAAGTGAGCACCTTTATCCATCTTTATCCTACATTTTGAATGTATTTTTCTTTTGTCTTTTCAAGCTCATGAAAGTATGATTATTATTGCATGGAATCATGGATATTTGCTGTAAGAGTTTTTTATTAGAGATTTAGAGCTGAAGCGTTCTCATTTTTTTATCAAATGGTTGACGCATTTGTTACCAGCAAAGGAGCTGATATTCATTCTGACACAGTTGCTTTTAATCCTTTATATAATGTTCTAGTAAGTGTGGAATCTTATTCAAAGAGGAACTATATGGTCATAGTACCTCCAGTATTGAGTTTAGTACTTGTAGGGTTGATTACTCAGAGCTAAGGCCTACTCATTTTATTTTCAAATCGTTGAAGCCTTTTCTTAGTAGAAAACTTGGCTGGCATTCAGTCTGACACAGTTGCTTCTTAATCGTTAATGTGATTTTCCAATAAATGTGAAATTTTGATCAAGGAGCAATTACACGATCATAGCTTTCCCAGTCTTCAGTTTACATGGTCCTCATCAGAGAGACTTGGGTCTCATTTTACAATTAAGAATACTGATGTGGGGTTTACCTATGATGAGTTTTTAAACCTATAACAGCCAATCCACTGGTAGCACAATGGTGAGACACCTCCCGTCCACATAAACAACCAGTGATCAATCTCAGGCAGTAAGTAGTGCTGATGGGAGAGACTTCGGTGAGTGTGGGTGGGTGTATGAGTGTTTTACTACGGGTGAAAAAATAAAAAATCCACACTTTTAACACACCTACACCCTTTGAAAATTAGTGTATGCTTAAATTTGTATTATGATTGAACTTTATGTGATAAATACTATTGGTTGAATCCCTCAAAATCCTCTACTCTTAGAACCATGAAGCTTTTGTGGCCCTATAGTATCTGTGGTCATTATTATCCAATAGTAGTTATTGTGGGCAGTGGAAAATTTTTCTCCACCTTCATTTTTCGGACTGCGAAGGGCCTGTTTCGCATCTCTGATCTGTTTGAAAAAGAGCTCTCTTTAGACCTGTTGGAAAAAGGGTTGTTTCATTAGACACTTTTACAAATATCCTTTTCCTTTTTGCTATGTTTTTTTTTTTTTTTTTTTCTTTTACAAATACAAATAGACTGTTTGGCTATGAAGGTTGATGGCCCACCAAGTATAAGGGGTAGGCCAAAGAGGACGTGGATGGAGGTAGTAAAAAAATAGATCTGAAGAAGTGCGACTTTATCGAAAGATTTGGCTCAAGATATAGATCGGAATGAAAAAACAAAATTCGTATATCCGACCCCAACATAATTAGGACAATGCTTTGATGATGATGATGAAATAGACTGATTGGTATTTGTCTGATTCCAAATTAAAAATAATAATAATAATAAGGCAAACTTGTCATGTAGTTATAGCAAACTTATCATATAGTAGAAGATACATGATGAACATGTCAATGAAGAAAAAAAAGGGTCTGATTGCTTTAGACATCCATGTCTGTTTCAGAAAGTTGCCTAGTGTTACTTCTAAAAAAGAGGCGAAAGGTTTTAAAGCTGATTCAATCATTCATTCACATAAACTTTTTCAAACAGTCTGAAGTACTCTAAAGATCTATTTGAATCAGTTTTAATTCATATAGAACAAAAGAGTAGACTTTTCAAATGACACTTAAGACTTGAGCATATTATGAAATTAATGTGGATTTAGGTCATAATGTACATTTGTTAAAACCAAATGTGAAACTAATTTTTGTAGATACACATATATTATGTGATCGTTTCCTATTATGATGAATTTACTACTTGACTTGTTACATCCATGTTGGCTGATAATTCAGTTTATATTTCTTTGTGTTTGATTGTGAGGATTTGTTCTGGAATTGAAAATTTGCCTGTTGTTTCTTGCAGGTTCTTTGCACTCAAGTATGCTGCTGATGCAGCTTGCACTGTTCTTCGGGTGGACCAGGTGACTCTCTCTCTCTCTCTCTCTCTCTCTCTCTCTCTCTAAAAACACACACGTGCGCGCACACATTCAAAAACCCAGTTCATAAACAACAGTTACAGTTAGTGGGAAGAGATTTTTTCAAATTATCTGGGATTTTTTTTAGAAAAGAGGATGTTGGAAAAGATCCTTGCATAATCATGTCTCTGAATAATGAAAACAGTTAAACAGTTCATAGGAAGATATCCACACAAGTAGACTTTCATGTAACAGTTGGCTGGAGGCCCCGAAGGGATCCAGAAGCAGAGAGCCTCTTTTGATTTCATGTTTTCTATGTGGTTTGGCCCTTATTTATGTCATTCTCTGTACATGTCTGTCTCCCTAAATATTGTTGACGAGAAACAAAAATGGCTTGTGTTTTGAGCTTTGGGATGGAGATCCATTTGATGACATTCAGGCTTTTTTTTTTTTTTTCTGTTGCATTAAGTGCTTGGAGTTACAAGTACTCTTCAACTGTTTAAGGTTCTCATTATTGCTATATTCGTATCGGTTTTTGGATGGGGGAATCCAAGATAATTTGATGCTTTCATTTTTTTTTGGGAATGGTATTTGATGCTTTCATTGTTGTCATATATTTTGGGTTTTTGAAATCGTAATTGCTTTGTGTTACCATTTTGAAGAATTTCTGAAATTCATGCAGGATGGGATTCCAAGAGTCCATTTCTCTCTCTCTCTCTCTCTCTCTCTCTCTCTCTCTCTCTCTCAATTTGATTCCTACCTATTGAGTTCTAGTACGTTGTATTGAGATTTCTCCAGAAGAAAAAACTTCCACTGGCAGCCACACCATAAATATGGAAATGGCATTGACTGGTAAATGGAACTAGGATGAGATATGATTCCGTTCTGGGCAACATAGCTCCCAGTACATGTGAGATCCTGCCTGTAACCAACTTTTAACCCTTTTCTTTTGACAAGAATATATATATATATATATAGAGAGAGAGAGAGAGAGAGAGAGAGAGAGAGAGAGATTCCAACGTTCCATGGTTTTGGAGATTTTTAATTATATATCACTACTACTTGGAGAAAATAACCCCTAATTCCGCAATAATTGTGTTTGTTTGGTGTTTGAAATTAATTTAATGGTGGTTCTAATGATCACCTGGAATCTAGAGTGAAAAATCTCATTGTATTTTGGGTTCCGAAGGCTTTATGGAACAACTGCTTTCTCGACCGCTACATGCACTGTTCTCTCTACAAATATCGTCTATTCTAACCAACAAAGGATTTATACATTAAGAAAATAATAAATATATCCCCTACCATAGTTAACTGGTTCTTTTACCATTTACAATAACTAGATTGGTAGATTTGTCAAGTTCTGATGCACATGTGCTTATGGTGCAGATTATAATGGCGAAACAAGCAGGAGGCCCAAAAAGAGATCCAGCTGCAGGGATGGATGAAGACTAAAATTTTGTTTGTTGTGATAGTAGTAACTGGAATCAACAAGTTTTGTTCACCGAGTGAATTTCTAAGTAATTATCAGGTGTTGTTTTCAGTGAGTGAATTTATCAGTAAGCTTCAGGCGTTGGTCTCAGCAGAGAGAGATACAGACAATATTTTTGCTGCATCGACCACTATTGTAGATGTTTCAAGGATTGTGTTCTGTTAAATGCGTTAGAAATTTCAGTATCCACTCAGATGTTGATCTGGGTAGATTGTTCAGTAATGAATGGGGTGTGGTGTGTGTCGTTTGTGGAAGTTGTTGCTCTAGAGTGCATGCATGCCTGCCAAGTGTTGTGTCTCTGCTAATTTATTGTTACTATTTTAATATGAAACCTAAACAGTAAACACGTTATGAAGGAGCTTGTTTTCAGGTTAAGCTTGCTTGTTGAGGAGGAAACGAAAAAAAAAAAAACACAATTGTACTACATATAGGAATTGAAGGAAGTGTAATTGCTGATGTTACATTGAAGGTAGTGTTTGGATGAAAAAAAAAAAGAGAGGAGGGTAGAGTAATGTTTTGATGGCATGAATATACAAATTTGTTGAACTTCCTTTTACTCAGTCCAACTATAATAAAGTGGTTGAGAGAAAATTTCCTGTAGTGATTTTTATTCTTCGCTCCTTCTACTTTATTTTATTCTTGATGCAACTTATTTACTTAAAACTCTCCTCTCTATTAAACAAACAAGCTCACCTACGGGTCGTACCTCGTTTGAATGTACAAATAAAGTTGTTTCCTATGAGGCTATCATCATCCTTCACTATTTTCAAATAGGCATTGGGCCAAATGTCACTCCAAATAGTGAGTTGTAAATTGCTTGATTCTTATTAGCTTTCAAATCATTCATGCAGTAAAGTGTGTATATATATATATATATATATATATATATGTATATATATTTATTTATTTATGTATAGGGAGATGTTCCTATGATAGATATTTTTCACCTTATATGAGAGAGATGGTATGACTAAGGCTCTCATAAGCTTAAGCTTAGGATAAAATCTAGTAAGCTCATGTTTGTGGGGCCCACTTTTGGTCCTTCCAAATGGACTAAAACACACAACCCCTCTAAATTACACATGTCCACCAACTTTCGGTCAGATCCGAATTTACTGGACCGTTAGATCGACTATGTATCAATTTGAATGGATTATCAACTATTAAACTTTTTGGCCCATATGAAGATGATAAAAATCACGGTTGGAGATGATCTTTTTACAAAGAGGAAAATCTTAGGGAGTCCTTGAAATCTCTCCAACCCCATCCCCATGTGGGTCTCTAGGTGGGTCCCACCACATACTTAAGCTTACCTTATCCGAAGTTTGAGCTTAAGAGAGCTGACCCTATATTTTATATATATATATATATATATAAATATATATATATATATATATATGGGAGGTGTTCCTTATGAGAGTATCTCTCATCTTACTATGAGAGATTAGGTAGGGGTCTTCACATCCATATCCAATGTCAACAACTTAAATGCGAGGGCCCCTACTTTTATCTCTCATATGAGCATCTATATATATATATATATATATTTGCATATGATATTTTTCTTGGTTTAACAATATTTTGGTAGGAAACATAGAACTTGAAATTATCCTTTATATTGTCCTGGGGTTTTCAATTGAGTGTTGGCTCTTCTAATGTAGAATTTCTGGACTCACCTCACCTCAGTGGATCACAGACAAAACTCCCTGTGACAATGAAATTAAATGGTCTTGATAAAACAGTGAGATTTTCTTTTACGGGGCAGCACCATGTGGACTGGGGCGAAACTAGAAAAAAAATATTTATTTATTTTTACATTTCCACCCCTAAATGTTTAAAAAGAACCCCTAATATTAAAAAAAAAGAAAGTGACCGCACACGTAGTACCTGAAAGGCAAATTAATTTTTTTTTTTTTTTTTAATATTTGCCCTTCTAAAAATCTTCTTTTATACGGTGTCCCGCAAAAGGCAAATTTTTTTGTTCCACCTACATGCGGACATCCCGATATATATATATATATATATATATATATATGAAATAGACTGATCTCAATTGAAATCAATGTCTAATTGTTTTAACTCCCACAATAGATTTTTTTATTTATTGTCATTATAATTGTAGGCCTAGTTAATCATGAAGTAATTATTAACATACAATTTTCTCCTTCCCTCACACTCAATACATTTTCTTTTAGTCTTTATTTAAATTTTAAATAACCTACAATATTTAGATTTAAGTCAAATAAACATATATTAGAGCCACTAAAACTAGGTTGAGTCAACAAGCCAAATTTTGTGACCTGTTTAAAAAACGGGTTGGATACAAGTTATAAAACCTTAGTTTAATTAGTCATTTAAATGAACTTTAAACCTTAGTTTATGTAAGTTAGCTATACTTCTTTTTACTTTTGAATAAAATGTTGATATACATGATTTTAAAAATGCTTAAAACTCAACCTACCATCAGTTGGTAGATATACGAGGTCTAGATATATCAAAGTTGGACACCATAAAAAGTTCTCCCATTTAAATTTCATTTTTGATTTGTAGTTTTTGTAAGTTGGCTATACTTTATTTTCTTTTAGATAAGTTTGACACATGTATAATTTTAAAAATGAGTAAAACTTAAAGATACCAAACTTTCGGGGATTCACATGACATTTTATTTTATTTTTTCAATTTCCTACATTTAAATATGACATTACCAGGATTCATATTTCTTCAATTTAAAATTAATTATGTTCATTGTACATTTAAATAGAGGTATTTTTTTTTAATAATAGCAACACATATCAAGATTTACAAAATCTTAAAAAATATAATAATTTCTATATATTTTCTTGAAAATCATTTTTATGGTTTTACATTTTAGCAACCTATTAAGTGATGAGACGAATGGTACTTTAACTTAACATCTTTTTATTCGACTGTATTTACCTTAAAACTAATTCAAATATAATTGTAGCTTATATAATTTACAACACTACTTACCGTTTAAATAAGTCCTTAGGTATATATTATTTTTTGAATGCTAAATACAATATATATAATTTTAGATGACTATTATATTTTTTATTTTATAATTATTATTTTTTTCATTAATATTATAAATAAATATATACACCTTAATATATTTATTTTATATATATATTTTTTAAGCGCGGGCATTTATTGCTAGTTCAGACAGAAAGTGGTAGAGGCCTCATCAATAAATTTTGACCCTCCTGAATTTTATGGCAAGAACAATGTCATCCGTTTCTTACTTTGAAAGAAGAAAAAGAAGCAGCAGCAGCTCCTCCTATGAGTTCCAGTCGGGTAAATCCGTTGTCCAAAGGGAGAGACTTACCGATCAAAATGGAACACTCATCAAATAGAAATCTATCTAAAAAGGCAAAAGCAATGGACAAAAATAGTGGAGAGAGAGAGAGAGTAGACAAAAGCAGTTAAGAGGAGATGAGAAGAAAAGAGTGAGTAGTGTGTGGCGTCAGAGGTCCCATGGCTTCTCTCCTCTCTTTCACTCTCCCTAAACACAGTTTACTCATCAAAGCCTCTGCTTCTTCTTCTCCAACCACAACAACAACAACAACAACAACCATCCCCCAATCTCCCTCCCAACTCCTAGAAGACAAGTTCGGCCGCAAAGGCATCAAATTCACAGATTCTGGCTCAGTTGAGCTGACCGTCAGGAATGGCAGCTCCCTATCCCTTCGTCTCTCCGACGCCTTCGTCACATCTTACAAGCCCAAGGTGTACTGGAAAGACGACGGCTTTGAGGAAGTCCTTTACACCATTCCCTCCTCAACCGACTCCCTTACTCCCTCCAAAGGAGGCATTGGTTTAGTCCTCACTGACGTCACCAACTCCGATTCAACCAATGGTTCTCCATCCTTTATCTCAGATTGGACTGTCAACGATGTTGATTCAGATTCCATTGATGCGCTGCAGGTGGTTTGTCAATCTTACTGTTCCTTCATCTTGTCTCCAAAAGCTCTCTACATTATTAGTATTTGTCCATTAAGTAACTGTGTTGCAGGTTGAGTTGCGCTGCACAAATGGCGCTCTTGAGATAAAGTACATAATCTCGCTCTTCACCCTGAGCATGGCTACTGCAGTCATTGTGAAGAACAAGAGTCCCAAAGTGGTAAAACTCTCCAGCGCAATCCTAACCCACTTCAAGTTTAAAAGCAGAAGTGGGTCAGCCATCCAAGGCCTCAAGGGCTGCTCTTACTGCGCCCACCCTCCCTTATCTTCCAACTTTGAAATTATGTCTCCTGCTGATGCCATGAAACCTGAACCTCCCAGTTGGACTTCCTTTCTCTTTAATGGGAAGGAGTCACCTGAAAAGAAAGTTGGGTTGTCATGGACTGTGGAGGATAATGTGTTTACCATGATGAGAGGGAAGCTTAGTAGAGTCTATACTGCACCTCCGGCGGAACGATCCAAGAGAATTTATAGAACACCACCTTCAAAGTATGAGACCATTGATCAGGTGATCTCTTCATTTCCTTTGTCTTTCTTCAAAAGGTTTCTCAATTGGGAATTTATCTATTTCTGTTGAAGAACTGATCATGCAAATGGACCCAAATGGGAAAAACAGAGAAAGCAACCTATATCTTTTGGAGCTAATTCTTATTCTTTCTCACCTTCACCTTCCAAAAAAAAAAAAGAAAAACCTTATTTGTTCTGATATTATTGAATTCCTTTAAAGCTATTTAGCTTATGACTTTATTTACGGTCTTTCTTCTCTCTATCCATTCTAAAGATAAGGTGGTTTTTTTGTGTGTTAAATAAATTCCATGTGCTTTGCATATTTTGGCAGGAAAGATGATTAATGCATTGTAACCACGCTGCTATGTGTTGGTTGGATACTGTTTTTCTCCTTTTTCTGCCCTGAACAGTTGCTAGCACTGATCACTGAAGTAGTGAAATTGATTTGGAGCAGAAACGGTTGTAAAACTAGTATCCTACCTGTTTTTAATTTTTTATTGCTAAGACACATCATCCTAATCATTAGATTAGGATTTTCCAAGGATCTGAAGCTTAACCTTCTTATCCCAAATAACTTGATTTCCAATCCCTCCCAAGTGTTGCACAGCCAAGAACAGATGATACTAATTATGGTATTGGATCATCACATTCCAGTTAGTTTAATAAACTTACCTTGATGCAGTTTTTCACAATGTAGGATTCATTAGCTTTTTTTTCATATTTGTTATTTATAATTCTATTCCAATTCTTCACTGTGGAAGAATGCTCTGGTTTTGCAGGGAAGTGGACTTGGATTCAGGGTGATAAGGATGGGATATGATGACATATACTTAGCCAGCCCTGGTTCTTTCTCAAAGAAGTATGGAAACGACTACTTCATTTGCACTGGCCCTGCTTCCATGCTGGTACCTGTGGTTTTAAATCCTGGCGAGGAATGGAAAGGAGCACAGGTTATTGAGCATGATAATTTGTAAATTGCAATTGTAAAGAAGTGAAAGTAAAATATTATGCTTCCGTAGAGATATCAGTTGGTTTTTCTATCCCAACTCCAAAATGTATCCATGAACTTCACTGTAACCTATCAAGAATGATAATTCATTATTTGACATGCACCCAAAAAAACAAAAATAAAGAAAGAAAAAGGAAATCGCCCGTTCCTTATGATATTACATAAATCAGTAACAGAAACCAAGCTGATCGGCGTTTCTGATTTCGTCTTTGGCAAGGTACTAAGGCATTTTCAGCTACTTATATATCAGATGAAGTCAATAGTCTTTTATGGACTTTCAAGAGCTCATGGATTTGGGATTTGATCCCGTTAAAATGGGTATATTTGTACTATAAAATAGAGAAAGCAAAAGGAAAAAAAAAGAGGATAGAAAGCACATGACATTTAAAAAGCTATAGGAAGCATGTAGCAATAATCTTTTGGGCTTTATCACTGAGTTTGGCTACTTTTTTCTCAAAGCAGCTTTCACCGGATAATGTTATATCTGTAGAGGAAAAAAATGTTTGAAAGGATGGATGAAGGTTTATATGGCACCTCCAAGAAATCTGGGGAATATCAAAGAGACATGTAGTTTGATATTAGTTTGTTTTTATGGCATCATGTTAAAAGGAAATGATAGGAGGGATTCCTATCAATAAATTTCATTAGCCTTCGTGAGCTTGCCTTTCACTGACCAAAACAGAAAAACAAAAAAAATGGAACTTTACAATAGGGAGAAGATATGTATTGTTACATTGATAGTTGGACTAATGGGAACCTACTTAAAGAAGATTATGTAATGTTACATTGATAGTTGGACTCTTGGGGACCTACTTAAAGATTCTAGTATTTTCATTTAATTGATATAAATATAGGCCAGAATAATGTACAAAATATAACCGGCATCTTCTAGAAATGTTTTCTTCTTAAATTTCCTTATTGTTCTGTCTTCACAAATATTTTTACTGGAGGACCGGAGGCCTTATCTGAATTCTGAGGTGGAATAAGAGCTGTCTTTGCCATTCACAACTTAAAAGAGCACTAAAAAGGCCCAAGTAAGGAACAGTTCAAAGGAGATATTTAAAATGTTATCACTTTACCCTGTAATAGGAAAAGTCCAAAAATAAGCAGATAAGGTTGTGTTTCTGAACCAAGTATAGAGCTTTCGAGTTTTGATTATCAATGGTCCAATACACACACATACATAAATATTAAAGAATCCCCTAAATTCCTTTATTCTTCTTCAAAAGACATCAGATCCCCACCAAAAAAATATCTAAAAGATAGTATACAGTTTTCTAGTACCCCTTGATAAAAAGTAAAAACTCAAGACATTTGTAAGGACCCTGATCTGAGTTACATCTAAATACACCATTAAAGTGTTAATATGCAGCATGTCATTTTCAGGTAACCAGAAATAAAAGCACAAGTAGGAAAAGTAGCAATGCCTATTACCAGAGTCCCACACCTTACACTATCCAAATCAGAATGAATCAGAGATAATAAGGTGTACTTCATTCAACCACAAGATTCTTCTAAATTATCCATAAAGCCAAAATGTCACAAGGATAGCTCAGGCCATAGCCATGGCTAAGTCCTTCCTCTTCTCTCCTACTTTCACTCCCATCACCTCTACAAACCCATCAAAATATCTCCACACTCCACACACTTCTCTTATGTTCTTTGATTCCCACCATCCCAAACCCAAGAGAGACTGCTCATTGCTGGCCTTAGCTTCTAGTTCACACTCACCCATCAATGTGGACTACTTAGAGAGCGAATTCGGTGGCCATGGAGTTGGCTTCACAGAGATTGGTGACAGTTGTGTGGTCAAGATGGGATTGGAAGATGGCAGCACAGCCAACCTGATGTTGCCAAGTGGCTTGATCACGTCATACAAGCCCCACATGTGGCATGGTGGCATGATGGAGGTGCTACACACAGCAGTTTCAGAGGGGCAAGATGGAGTGCCAGTGGTTCAAGGAGGTGTGTCGATGGATTTCAAATGTGGGAGTAGTGGAGGGATCACATGGTCTCCAAGCACTTGGGCTCTTCATGATGTTAGAGGAAGTCCACAGGACTCCATTCAGGTGTTTATGTTCTCTTGGAATTTCTACTTTTCTTTTCACCTGTTTGCTTTGATTAATAGTTTTCTAAGACAGTCTGCTAGTTATAACAATTACTGAGAATTGAGTTAAGGACCATTTTTTTTTTTATTTTTCCAAGAAAACTAAGATTCTCAAAAATACGGGTCTTAGAAGAACTTTCTAGTTTAATGGAAAAACCAGGAGGATTTCAAGACCTTTTCTGACTACCACTTCAAAGAAATTAAGAAGCCGCAGACATTTATATCTGAGGTTTATAAAACAGAGGAAGGGGATAAAAAAAATTTGAGTAAAATTGGGAAAATGTTATGCAGCAATTGTATAGCCACTGACCACAGCTGTTGCTATATCATGAGAGTTTTTTCCCCTTTCATTTTCATACTGCACTGTTAATCTTTATAGCTGAAACAATGTTGAGGAAATCTAATCTGAAGCCAGTACACCAATGTTCCTGTGTACTGCACTCAAATTGACCCATAGACAAATGGTGTATAGTCCATTATGTTCATTGGGTGAGTCCCACGATCAACACCTGCCTGCTAATTGAAGGGGTTGGATGATTCTACACTGTCTAGTCAGTGTGCCTTCATCCATTCATACTAACTGATGCCCTTTCTTTTCCACCAAGCAATGAGATTTTTGTTCAATGGAGAACCAACTGCTGAAACCCCTGATGGATGGCCCAGGTGAAAATGGACAATTTTGACACTTAGCCAATTCGAGTACAGGGCATCGGATGAAGAACTTGGATACATGGGCTCAGATTTTCATTTTGGGAGGATCCCATTTTCCAGAGACTCAGTAGAAAAGCCACCAATTTCACTCTTGGTTGATAACAAAATTGGTAGAACATATTCCTATTGATCCAGACCATTGTTCTACTGGGATCCACAATAAGTGACCATGTCTCTGAAATTAGCCAATAAGTAACCATGTCTCTGGAAAGGTTCAAATATGATGTTAAAAAGACAAAACAATGGATGGTTAGGATATTCTGTTCTTTTCTAGGGGCATGGTCCATCTGTAATGAGGAGCACCAGATCAATAGTATGGATCATTGAAACATACAGCATGTGCATAATATATCCTTGGGTGGATCATATGACATTATCAGAGAAATTTATCATTCACTCCTAATGCTACATACAATGGAGATAAAATGCAGGTAGAGCTGATATCCAGCGATATAGAAGCCATGGTTGAATTTAAATACATTGTAACCCTACGACAAGATCTGCTAAGCTCAGAGGTTATGATCACCAACCTGAAATCTTCCAATCTTCATTTGATGGGCTCTGTTGTAACCCATCTAACTGTGAGCACCCCAGATGCAACTTACGCCATCGGGCTACAAGGCTCAAACTACTTCAGCAAACCACCACTGATGTCAGATTTCAGCATCATTCCTCCAGATTTTGGGCAGAAAAGATTACCAGGTTCTCGCCAACCATGGGCAACAACACTACAAGGACTGCTGCTTAGTTGGGATAATCAAGTTGATAAAGATTCCAGAGGTAAAATCGGCGAACAAGATAATGAAGGAGAATCAGAAGGTGAAGAAGATGATAATTATGCACACTTGACAGATAAAATGAGCAGGATTTATACTAGTACACCAAGGAGGTTCACAGTCATAGACAGGGTAATGACTCCATACTCGAATTTATTGTCAAACAAAATTCTGCTTACACACACCACACCATTTTTTGAATAGCTAAAATCCCAACCTGACTCGATCTTTTGCTGGATTGGGTCGACTCAGACTCATCAGGTAAAGTTTGAAGAAAAAAGTAAGAATTTAGTGATGCTTTGCAATGTTGGACATATGATTATACACAATTGTTTGTAAACCTGAAAGCCTGCCTCTGGTTCAGTTAAAGACACAGTTAGAGTCAAACTGAAGACTTGTGTTAGAATCTAATGACTCTTTAAATGTTGTCATATTACACCATTGTTTGCAAAACTGAAAAAACAACTTGACTCAAAATTCCCTTGAAGACTTGAGTGGAAAACTGATGATTTTTTATGAAGTACACATGGATATTGCAGAACAGTAAAACAAGAACAAATAGTTTTTTTTTTTTTTGGTAGAAAAGAATACATAGTTATAAACAACCGAGTACCACTCTCACAAATATGGCTGATATTAATTGAAGCTATAATGACTATTTTTAAATAATTAATAAAATAAATATCATAGTACTTCCATCATACTAATAAAATACTTAATATTTCAAAATTCGTATATTTTTAGCCCAAAATATCCAGAGTAAAAATAAAACCCAAGATTTTGAAAATAATATCTGTGACAATATAGCTCCAGGAACAATATTTGGGAAAAATGCTAAGCGCTGTATTACAGAATTATATCGACAAAACTGCTCGTGTCTCTAGAAAGAAAAATGGAATGATATCTTTTTTCTCATTATATTTGATTAAAATGAGTCATCAGAGTTACTTGACGACATAAACTGAGGTGAATCAACTAACTTAGCCTTGAGTCAATTATTATTTATTAACAAATTACATATTCATGTGGACCTCGACTTGAAGATGTGGACCATCAGGCCTAGATTTTATATACGTGAACCATGCTTTGGTAATCAGCATCTTTGATCTGATGGGCTCCATTGTTTCTGAGTCATCCACCAATAACAAAGAAGACTGGAAGCACCAAAGTTTCCTGTGGCTACTAGTCATTGAATGAACATTCTTGCTATATTCATTTCTTTACCATCCATCTACCATCCATCAATTGAAGCATTAGAACTGTTGCATTCAAGAGACATCTTTGGGATGGTAGTGTTACCTGATGGGATCCATCATATGAACAATCCAGTTCATTAAATGAAAAGGGGTTGTCCATACTCCATATTCATATCATGCTTAAACACATTATAGAAAATCTTACCCTTTTTCATTAATTTCCTTTTATCTTGTGATGAAACAGGGAAGAAGAAATTCAGTCATAGTTGGGAAAGCCGGATTTGATGAATTGTACATTTTCAGTCCTGGATCAACCTACAAATGGTATGGGAAATATTCCTATATCTGTACAGGTCCATCAGCTATGCTGAAACCAGTAATATTGGGTCCTGAAGGGGTATGGAGAGGTGCCCAGTATTTGCATAATCCAAACAACTAAATCAGTCCAAATATGCTGGTGTCTTGGTTTTTCTTTTCATCCGCAAGCAATAGCAGGAATGCAGCTGATGAAAGAGAAATTTCAGGTCGTGCTACTGAAGTCGCAAAAAAGGAAAAAGTGTCATAGCACTGATATCTGTGAAGATAGTAGGGTTGTTATCACATTGATCTTTGCTCACAGAGAAGCAAATAGCATTTTCTTTTCTCTCAATTCAGCAAAATTGCTCAATTTAGCGAAGCTATCAATTTCGCTTGCATTGAGAGGCATCAGCACAGTAAAATAGAACTAGCATACATGACCACAGGTACAACCATAATTCCAAAAAAAAAAAAAACAAATTTGATTACAACGAACAAAATGCCTACAATAACAACATGCAACATAATTTTCTACAAGTTTCAATCAAAATTTACTGAGACAAATCAAACATAGATTTAAATATATCATCTGTATCAGATTACATCACTGATAGGTTCCGTCATAACATTGTTGTACTGCCACTACAGATTGATTCTCTTTGAAAGAATTAGACAAATGATATTGTATTCCAAATACATACTGGCACAAGAAGTGATCACTGGTATCCTGAATTGTACTCACAAACATTTCATCGATGCAATACGGCAATCTTGAAACTTATTTGCACGTAAATTGAACTATTGCATTGTGGCTTTGCCGGAAGCATCAAATTCAAAAAATTGGTTTGTTGCAAGAAAACCCAACTGACATGCCTTAGGATAAACACTTCCCTTGAAAAAAGAAAAAAGGGGTGCAATTCCATTCATCTTCGTTGACCACAACAGTAGCTCGTGATTCGCAAATTGATTCCTCTATTTTAGTAAAGAAAAGATGCCTAGAAAGATCTCGCTTTCATATGACCATCAGAAGGTTTGCAGCTTCACATTGCACAAATCGAAGTCTACAGAGCATATCCAAGTTGCAAACATAAATGATTATGCGATAAATCACCTTATAACTGAACAACATAATATGCAGCTATAAAAATCTGTCATGTGCACTACAAGAAGCATATATATTATGTTGGAACCAGATTAAAGAAATCCTCTTCATTGTCAAGCCACAATGCCGACAAGATTACTGCAGGAACTACCAAGGCAAGACCACAAACCAAACCAAGAGAAGCCTTCCTGATGTTGCTCGCTTTCAGCTTTACACCTCCAATTGCATTCTTCTCTTTTTGGCCCACTTCGTTCAATACTTTGCAGGTGGCATCTGGAGGAGCATCATCTGTGGATGACACAAACTTTAAGACATCTGGTCCCATGTCATCATCTGTGACAAAGTCTTTCCGTGTTGCCTCACTTTCTCTCATGGAACTCTTGGTTTCCACCTCATAGCTCAAATTCTGAGAAACATCCACTCCATTAATTTCTCTCATTGGGCTGCCCCCCACTTCCGATGAAGTTGGGCTTCTCATTCTTTGGCTTTCCTTCTTTAAGGAGTCCAAGTCACAATCATCCGAATCTTGAAGGGAGTGGGTGAACTTCCTAGGAGTTGTGAAGATATCGTCAATGTTGTATTGCAGTTGATGTCTCTGAAGCACATAAGAAACATTATGGTTCAGATCTCTGTCAGTAAATATTTCGGTCAAAAATATATAATACTTAAAGAAGAATCAATTGTGCATATAGCTTCTGAAAGAACAATTTCTTGTTCAAGACACAGCTCTCCTTGCATTGGTCTGTATAGGGCCAGCCCCTATCGTTGCTTAATGACACCAATAAAATCGTTACTTGTTAGAGAAACATCTCTCCTAACAAGAGTATATAGCAGAGTCAGCGCCTTTCATTACTTAACCACACCAACAAAATTAAAGCTTTTACCTAGTTTCTCTTGAGAGCTTCAAGCAGCCTTTGGCCATTAGAAAAACTGTCTTAAGAAACTGAGAAAACATAACTAGAGATGGGATAGATGTTTCTCCTGTGAGAAAGTCAGATTTAAAAATGGCAAATGACCCTACAATAAATACCGCAAAGCAAAGAAACCATAAGGAAAGTGTAAGATCCAACGGGCTTGGCCCAAGGTGGCAAATCCAGTTGAAATCCGGTGTGCCCATCACTTGCCAAAGAACACCCAATATACAAGGGACTGCACGAGTCCCACATCCAAAACGTCCAACTCCTGACCCTGGGCATATATGTACGGCCTGGCCTTAACCCCACACACCGGCGGACCTAGGTACAAGGGTCTGGGGGCTGAAGCCCCCACGCTACCTGAAAAATTTTCAAAGAATGACCTGCAAATTCTGATAATTAATGTGTTCTTTTTTCCTTTTTATTTTATTTTATTTACAGTTTCCCCTTCCCACAATATTTCTTTTACATTAAAACCCAACCCCACCCCTCCACCCCCCCCCCCCCCCCACACCAATTTCCTGGGTCCGCCCTTGACCCCACATGAAACACTTTAAAGCCATGAGGCTTCGCTCAAAGCGGACAATATCATGTCGATAGTGGGCCAGGGTTGTCACAAAAAGTCACTGAAACTAGGAAATGTGAAAAGATGAAGGTTTATTGTTATATATTAGACATGAAGTAGAAATAAAATAAACGTATAGGATATCTCATATACCTGAGGACTGTGATTAGTGCTTTGTGTTTCCATGCATCTAGGACTTACTGGAACAGAATTGGTGAATACTTCCGAGCAGCCTCTTTCGGTGTCACTAAGTTCACTATCCCCGATATCATCGAAGTAAAATTTTGAGAAGTTGCAATCAGAATTGACTTCCGAGTACAGACCATCCTTTAAAGATACATCCACACCACCACCATTTTCATTCTTCCATAGTCTTCGATTCGCGGGCCTTCCATATTCATAGTTACATGAAGCTTGACCAGTTGACAATGACGACTCTGTAAAGGAATCAAAGCCACTAAAAGAAGTGATAGTCCGCGACTCAGGTGATAAAGATCTTGGAGATCTACCACCACTACCACTACGATCAACTCTAACACTGGATAAGTTCTTCATCCTGCCATTATCTCTTCTTCTGCTGAAATTTGACCCTGTGACCGGACTTGAGTCCTTCAAAATTTTAGACCCCTTTTCTGCAGCCACCATCCTGGCTGTCTGCAATGCCTCATAAGCTGCACCCCTGACAAATGGCATCTGATCTTTATGGCATTTCTCCATCACATGGATGATTGTCACCAGCTCTGAGAAGATACTCCTTGAATCGACACACTTTATTAAGAAGTTTATCATTTGAATTGATGAAAGCCTCTTCTGTGAATTTGCATTGCCGGTAGTCAAAATCTGCAATCCTGATAGAACGAGCGATCTTGCAAAAGCCTCAACAGTAAGGCTGTTATGCTTAGCCAATGCCATGGCTAGGCCCATGTGAGAATTTGTCTGCATCAGCTTCTCCTCCAAAGCCTCCACAGTTCGCAGCAGATGTCATTCACAACATCATCTGGGGCAAACTGCCAGCCATCGGATTCAACAAGTGCCTTCAGGCACAAAGCAGCCCCTGCCGCAACAGTTTCCGAGGGACCCGTCAAAATATCACAGAGAGGACTGCAAAGAGAGCGTATTATCTCCGCTTTCTCGCCTCCAGGTATTGAAGGGTCAATGCCATGCTTTGCAATGGCAGGGACCACCTTTGAGCATGCCTGGTGGAGTGTGAAAGATCCTGCGCTTGATTTCAGAGTCGTTACAATGGTCGACATGATGTTGTCGATGTGGGGAACAATGTTGTGGCCATGGACTCGGGCAAGGATTTCATAGAGGGTGATGGTGTATTCATCAGTTTGGCCCGGCCCTTTTCTTTCAGACAATTGGGCTAAAAATACAGGGATTTCCCTTGCATCAAGATCTCTAACATAGGATTTTAGTGCTTTCATGGCAGATTTACGGCTTTCAACATCTTTTTCAAGGTTTGCTAGCTCCCCACATAGTATTGGAATGAGACTTCTACCCATAGAAGAAGCTGAAGTGACAAAAGACAATCAATGAGGAAAAATGGTTTTTGAATTCCTTCTTTCTTGAATTAATTAAAGAAGAAGAAGAAAGAAAGAAAGAAGAAAGAAGAAAGAAGGGGAAGGGGCTTGCAAAAAAATTAAAAAAATGGATTGTATATTCATCATTTTGATCAATCCTCACAGGTACTCTCGTCATTCTTTGATTGTTGAATATAAAAAAAGATGAGATAGGATTTTAAGTTTCTGTTCTTTTTAGAAGAGGCTAAGCTCGAATCCAGAAAATTAATGACAATTCCAGTGTTCATGCATAGTTTTTCTCTTTTTGTAATAGGGCATAGTTTTATCTTTCCTGGAGATATTAAATCATACAAGTGATTTCAATTTCTTAGGGAAGTTTCGATGAGTTTCTCAAATAATTAGAAAAAAAAAACCCTCCCTGCTGTCATTCTAACAAGTTCTTTTCATATCCTATCATCCTTGGAATTTTTTTTTCAAACAGATTTCAAAACAATGGACATGAATTTCCGATAAGTCTGCTCATTTTACCAGAAGATAATCAACTAACCTGAAAGTAAATAAATTTCTACACAAAATCAGAGATGCCGTCTACCAAGGAATCCAGGTGCAATACACATCAACTTCTAATAAACATACAATTGTGTTTTTCTTTTTCCAATCAAGAAAGAAAATAACCAAACAGAACAGACTGGCTTTGAAACTCCAATACCCCAGCAATCATACAACACAAAAATTAGAAAGGGGTTTTTGGGACCTCAAAGAGCTGAGCCCCCTAGAGTTGTATCTTCCTGTTTGGATTTGGTTTGATGAAGAAACACTCAAGTGGATCTGACACTAAAATCTCTATCTTCCTTTCCCTTTTTTCTTTTTATCAACAAAGATAAAAGAATGCGAGAGGAAAACCTCCTAGAGATGGGTCTTTCCTCACTACTCCAAAAGACGAAAACCAAAATCCAAACATGGGTGTTTTGCATTCCAGTTCTAAAGAGACTGCTGATCCAAATAAAAATGAAACTTCGGATCGCTTTGATAAGGGACCAATGAAATGGGTTCCATGAACCCCCCGCAAGCTTCTTCCTTTTCCTTCTTTTTCCCAGAAATCTAGAGATGGGGTTTTCCTCCCCAGTCCCAAATATCAAGTCAAAATCGAAATCTGGACATGGGTATTTATATATTCGATTCTGAAAGAAAACGATTCTACCAAACGCTATAAATGAAAGTTTGGATTGCTTTAATGAAAGAACATTCAAGTGGGTTTTTTTTTTTTTTATGAATTTATGGCTTCCTCTGTTTCTCTTCTTAACTTTTCTTAAAGATCTAGATACGAAGGAACATTCAAGCAGGTTTTCTGAATTCCTGACTTCCACCTTTCTACTTTTTCTTAAGAGATCTAGAGAGATGGGTGTTTCTCCACTAATCCAAAAGAGAAAAATCAAAATCTGGACATGGGTAATCTGCATGCGATTCTAAAGAAACTGAACTGATCATAAAAATGAAAGAAAGAAATCAGAAGAGTACCAACCTGATTGGATTTTGGAGCTGAAGAAGTCGCCTTGTCTTGCGTATGCTACTTTTTTATATTCCCGTGATCGCTTTCGATGAGAAGGAAATGATAATAGAGAGTTTGGATTTTAGTGCTTTTGGGCTTTGGATTCTAGAAGCGGGAACAATAGAAAAAAGGAGAAATCTGAAAACGGGGAAAAGATTCGGGGATCAGAATGCAAGAAACAGGGGTTTTGGAAGGGTTTCTCATTCCAAGACGAAACCAGCTTATAGCTTATACATAATCGCGCGACTACGTATATCTTTTTCAAACGTGGGACCGCGAAAAGATAAAAAGGGGCTGACGGAGAGTTATGTAGAACGCACCTGAGATTTCTGATATTTTCTGAAACACCCATGTTTTAAGTTTTACATCCAACCTCTTGTATATTTTAGTGACAATATAATAGCTGGATGTTAACCTATTTGACGTAAGTTTACTCTTTTAGGCAGGTTTGATGTTTACAATTATAAAACTAATAGAGTTAGCCATGTCAAATATAATTATTTTTATTTTTTTTTAATTAGAGATGTGGCAAAGCTTGTGGAGCCCATTGTTATGGTTAGATGCAAGAGAGTCTTAAGATGTAATTAACTTTTGAAGTTTTATATTTTTTAAAGGTATTTGATAATTATTTGAAGAGGAATACGGAAAAAATCCCCGTAGGACCCCATACCTTACTAGGACCTCGTATCATGTTGGACATGGAAGGGGTCCTCATGTTGCCCTTTTATTTTTTATTTTTTTATCGTTTTGTGATATGGTCGATATCAACTATTTTGTCGTTCTAATTTTTTCACCATGTAACTGTTTTATTTGCTGAACACAACAGAATAGTCGATATTGATTATTCTGTCAGTCAGATTTTCTTCAACATGTAACTGTCTTATTTGTTGAACACAATAGAATGGTCAATATCAACCATATCACGAAAAAAGAAAAAAAAAAGACGAATCTACAGGTCCACCTGCAGATCCTCCACCCCCGCCTCCTCTCACTTTCCTTGGGTCTGTAGGTCCTTGGGCCCCATCCCCTTCCTCCCCTACTACCTCCAAGCCTAGCCATCTTCCTTATCTCCACCTACAACCTCGCCTCCGTCTCTCCTCTTCTTACTCTTACTCTCCCTCCATGACGATCCTCCCTCCTCCTCCGATGAAGACAACCTCATGCTCGTCGCCCTCCATTCCTTCATATCCTCCCTCTCCTTGTCTCCCCTGACCCCATCCACCACTCTGGAGCAGCACCATCAACTAAGAGAGAAAAACTCAGTTTCTATTTGGGTTTTGCAAATTGAGAGCAACCACAACAGAATGGTCGATATCGACTATATCACTAAATAGCAAAAAAAAAAAAAAGAAAAAAAGAGGATAAAAATACACCGGGAGGACCCCTACTGGGACCTCGTCGGTGGTATGAGGTCCTATTGGGCTTTTACTCGTAAAATCCTCTTATTTAATCTAGAGCCACAAAATAGATAATCTTTAGATAAAGGCCATAATTCTATTTTGTCCATTCAGATTATGTCCTTCTAAGTAAGACTAGCACAATAACCCGTCCCGATCACTGGTACGTCCATACAATGCAATTTAAATATTCACTCATATAATGCAAATAAAATATTCATGCATAGCAATGATTTTTTAGAAAGAAAAAAAAATATGACTGGGAGTAGAAAGGGAATTAGAGAAGCGAGGTAAAATAAAGTATACCTAGAAATGAAATAGGAGATGCAGACAAAAAGGCACTTATGTAGAAATTAAAAGAAGTAAAGAATAAGTAATGGGTAGTTATAAAAAGTGGGCAGTAGTTGCAAGAAGTGAGAAATTATATTTCAATTAGAGTCAAAAATCAAATCAAGTGGTCAAAATTATCTAAAAAGCCTCTAGCTTAATATATATATATATATATATATATATATATAATAATGGTTGCCAACATATAATATGGCTAATATTTTTTCATAGGTGGCCAAACCATAAAGCTAGAGAGTATCAAAGTTCACAAGAAAAGTCACATATATTTGGCCAAGAGTTAATGGAGGACAGTGATATTGAGCTTTTTCAAATGTGATTCCATGACTTATAAGGGGTGTTTATTGGGAGAACTTCTTGCAAGAATTCCATGTTTTGGGAATTTTGACAGTAATGTTAGTTGTTATCCATTGATATTTTGAGTTTTATCTTTGATTAGTAAGATCAAAAAAAAAATCAACCTTGTTGACTGACTGTCATTTTTTTACTAATAAAATTATTCAAAACATTGGAGGCTACCTAAGTATCTATGAATTAAGCTTAGGGACTATTTATATGGCTCGGAGAATCTTTCAAGTATTGCGATCCTGCCCTAAAACCATCTCAAGCCCGACCTCCAAAGATTCTTCTGATTTAATGAAAACCAGCACAACATGCGGGTCAATACCTAGGTAAACCATATCTGATCCAAACCATTTTCAGCATTCTTTCTTTACAGCTATTTTCTCTCTTTAAAGAGGTTGGAAAATAAATAAATCAATTATGGCCTTAAGAGAAGCCACATCAGCTTCTTAGGGTCCATTTGTGAATGTATCTTTCCAAAAATACATACGTGCCTTTTCAATAAATATGCCCCTTCTTGGGGCCCATCGGTGAATGTGTCTTTTTAAAAATGCATGTGCCTTTTTAATAAAATGTGTCTCTTGGGCCCATTTGTGCGGATGTGACCCAATTCAAAGGGATGCCTTCCAACTCTATAAATTAAGGTTATTTTCAAAGTTTTTATATAGTATTCAAAATGAGTAGAAATGCATACAAATATTTTGTTTTTAAGATGAAACGTGTATGCTGACGTGGATTAAGGGAAGAAATGTATGATTTTCATAATTTTTCGGTTGATTTGAGTTTTTTAATTATTCTTTTTATAAATACATATATATGAAAGGAATATTAATTTTAATATATTATTCAAGTCACACGAGACTTAACATGTGCATTGCACAGGGGCTTCATACTAGTTTTTATTAATTATCATCATCAATGGAGGGTCTTTTATATATATCCATATATATATATATAGAGGGATGTTCTCCTCAGCTGCAGCCCTCATTATCCTCAGCTGCAGACATGTGAGGAGAGCAGCTGCAACCCTCCTCATGCAGCTGAGGATAGAGGGGGGCTCCAGCTGAGAAGAGCAGCCCCCATATATCAGCCCCCATATATATATATATATATATATATATATATATATAGACACACACACACACTTAGCGATGGGACCATAATAGCACCTATGCTCACGTAAAGAGAGCCTACATATGTGGAAAAAGAGCCCTCACAAGTGAAAACAAAATCCATATAACCGAGAAATGGCACCATAGCCTACGGTCAAAGCCGGGCAGCTGGGTGAGATCAAGTGGTTGATTTTTTTATTTATTTTTTTTTCCTCACATGGAGGCCTCTTTTTTTATTTTATGGAGGGTACTTAGAATATTAGGTAGGGTGGGCTGGAAATTCTTTTGGACGTCTATGTTGGCCGGAGATGTGGAGAGGACAGCTCTATCTTGGAAGAATACTTTGAAGAACCTAATATTGGTGGGATGGTAATAAGCCAATCCACTGATAGATGAAAAGTATGAAACCTATGCAATTTTTAGAATTTCAATCTCCCAGGGCATCTATAGATTTGCCCACCCCACCTTCTATTACAAATTCTCGGTCATGGTCATGAATTCTATGAATTCCAAAGTGAAAGAGCAGCAAGTCCATAGATAGAGTCTGTACTGACTCAGTACCGAGTTGGAGTAGTCCACTCAACCAAAACGACTCGACCTGACTCGTTTCATCCCTACGTGCCGAACCCAGACTTCCACATATATACTCTACTGCCTGCCGATCTCTCTTGTACATGCGTAAAATTTTTGAGAAATGCTACATGGCCTGAACATTTGGGACCGGTCTGTGGACCGATCCCAATGTTCAGATCCAATATTTGGATTTGAACATTGGGATCGGTCCACAGACCGGTCCCAATGCTCAGGCCATTTAGACTTTTTCAAAATTTTTTACAGATAAAGATGCCAGGATCCATAGCAAATGTTGATGTGGGGGTGCGGGGCCCACCAGACAACAGATTTCATGTTGCATTCATCGATACCACCTTGACAACAGCTAAGCTATGCCGTCCCTGTGTCCAAATGTGACGAGTTTGCATCCAAATCTGACGAGTTATCTCCAGTCTCCACTCGTGTCGATTACACGCTTCCTGTGTAAACTCCACCATGGGGCTTCTACATAAGAATAATGATAAGAAAAAACTTCAAATAAGTCCTTAAGTTTTTTCTTATTTCAAGAAAAAAAATATAAGTTTTTTAATTAAAAACATCCAGTCGTTTGAAAATACAAGGTATTTTCAAGTGACTTTTTTCCCCTATTTTTTTTTAAAATACTCAAATTATCCTTCACTTAAAGCCATGATATGATTTCAACAACCACTATATGCTGCCGGTTATCGTGGGGACGTTGGTTGTTATTGATAACCATGGAGAGTGGAGACGCCGGCAAAGGAAATGAGAAGAGAATATGGAGGAAGTAAAGGAGGATTTTCTTTCAATGAAGGGTGATTTAGGTTTTTTTTTTTTTTTAAATTAGGGGGGTGTTTAAATGAATGGATGTCCTTATTTGAGAACTTCCAGAAAAGCTTAGAAACTATTTTGAAGAAAGACTTAAGGCCTTATTTGAAATTTTCACTAATAATAATAATTTAGACCGTTCAAGAGGAATGCCAATGTCATTCCCTTCAATAATTTCACCATCAGATCGAGCACATGACGTGATTAAGAGATATGATTAGTAGTGCATACTGCATACTTAAAGATGCACTCAAGTGATTAGAAAAAAAATGAACAATTTTTTCCTTGATCTAAAGATTTCTGATAGGAATGCAGAATTACCCCTCCTTGTAAGAGTGAAAATCTAAAAAAGAGTACCCGAATTTCTCTCCTGCACAAATATGTCTCTGCAGAGTGCAGAGCTTCCCTATTGGTGAATATAATATACTCTCCATTTGTCACAAAAATGCCATTTGTCAAATGGCATGCATCCAAATGGGCCCCAACAAGAGTGTAGTGTTTTCATCTGCATTGCAAGGAGCTGAAAGGAGAAGAGAGGATTTATTCTCTTTTATTATACGAAGGAAGGTACGAAATGATTTAGAGGAACGAAAAGAAATCAATTGACACGCCCTGTGTATACTATGACATTACACTGAACTGCTATTTAATTATTTCACATTGTAAAGACAAGAAGCAAATCAGAAACCTGAAGTATGGGGCGACATCACGATGAGTTTCTGCAATCCTCATCAGTACACCAAATAGCTATTGCCATTTAAACCCCTTGATGCCATCTCCATTCCGGAAAAGGCAGTTCAGGAGAGAACTGCTAATGGAAACACATTCACACTAGAGATAGAAGTGACCTTGTAAAACCATGCTTTTAAATCCAAATTCACCATCAGATCTTCTCAATCTTTTCAGCCTTGACAACGGGATTCGCCTTGGCTATAGCATCTCGGCCGGCACTCCTGTAATCGAATGAGCAATCGTGCTTCTCAGAGTAACGATGGACAGTGCAGAATGTCCCCCCGCAACGGCAATTGAACCCGGTCAGCCCAATGCGTTTGCGGCAGGCCATGCATCGGTTTGGAGGAGGATGCTTGCTAGTATCATCAGATGAGGTGCCCTCGCTGCTTATAGCTCCTTCCACCTTTTCCAGGCTCGGCACAACAGAATCAAATTGAATGGAACTAGATGCAGGCACCTTGTCCAAAACCGAGATGACAGGGGATGCGTTTGGCTGCTGCTTCATGAACAGATCTCTGTAACATTTGGAACAAAGGTTGTTGGTGGCGGCACTTCCAAAGAAGCCGCAGTTGTTCACACACAAGACTGGGCCGTCAGGTGCCTGGCATTCAGTCTCAGCAGTATCCTTTTTCCAGCTCTCTTGTGCCATGTTCACCAGAATGAAAATACAGAACTTCCCAACAAAAGACTGTAGGTCGTCCCGTCGAACTCAAACGCCCAGAGGCTGATCAAAATCTTCCACAGATGAAACTTAATTTCTTGTAAGAAATCGAATCACTCTTCCTCTTTTCCTTATACTGGGTCCTGTAGAATTCAATCTCAAAGTCACAATCCTAGAAAAATGCCTACCATATTTTACTCAGGTTGTAGTTGTACTACAATGTTAAAAATGAGAATGAAAGTAAAAAAAACATCAATAAGCAGGCCATGCAGATTCAAACTGTACGAGTGGTTTAAACATAGAATTCAGTGGACTTACAATCATCAGTATGTGAATCCTAGCAGCTCTCAAACTGTCATACTTCAAAGAGTCCACACAGATTTTTTCCTTGGAAGCCCATTTTATGGGCTGACAGAGATATCAAAACAATGCCTGCAAAAATGGAATGAAAGGCAATGAATCAGCCACTATAAGGCTTTCACCCAAAACTTTCTGTCATCAGGGACCTCGATAAACATACAAAACTCATAAATAAAAGGAGATCATCATCATCATTAAAAGCCAATCCCAAATATCTGGGTTGGCATGAATAGATGAAGATACAAATTACTAACAGAACTAGTTCCTATATATTTAAATTAATGGAAATCATCGTCATCGACAAACACCTATCAATAATCTTAATGCTTTTCAATGCCTGTAAATTAGCCATGCTAATCATTTGTGCCTTTGAGTTTGAGAAAAACATAATTATAATTCTCAATAGGCATCAGATGAGCCAGGTGTAATCAGATGTGAGAATTTCTATTAGTCAGAAATGAAGTCTTCAACCAAATCAAATCAGAATTCATAAACTAACAAAAACCCAGCTATAAACCATTGCAGAATAAAAATTAAAATTCTAGAAGTAGAGAGAGATAGATATGCTTATAACCAGAAGTCATTCACTGCATAAAGCAGTGATCCTCAAAATAACATAGAAGACAAATTCTACAAAATTGAACCACCAAAAGGTTTAAAATCCCTCAAGAAGTGTGCTACGACTAGAAAGCCTACTAAAAAACCCATCTTTGACACTCTCAAAGTGCTTGTTTGTTTGCTTAGAATTCATAGCAATTGAATACTTGGAATTCATGGTCATGTAAGCTCCACCGAAGGATTATTAAAGAGGTTAGGTAAAGGATATAAGGAAGCAACGTACATGGAACATTGGCTTTCCTAGGATTTAAATTACTGAGGTGATGGCTGGGTATTCATTTCCCATCTTCCCTTGACTCAATTTCCATAAAAAGGGAGATTATTTGACTTAGTCCAACATACAGTATGCTATCATTTATAGTCAAGAAAAGAATAATAACAAATGAAAGGCAACTAGCATTGACACTTTTCATTTTGTTTATTCGTGAAAGTTGTAAAGTGTAAAGAATAAAACATTCTTACATGTAACTGCAGAGACAAAGCATCATAAAACATAAATCACCAATATCATCATCTTCATTGGCATCTTCATTACATGGTGAAATTGCACCAAATTTTCATCGTTGTTATGTGAGGACATGGTGTGAAATGTTCTCAAACAATCCTGGCCATCATTTTTTATTGCTAAACGCACAGAATTTACAAAGCAACAATTGGCTTTCCAAAGGATAAAATTCAATAGCACAGTGAGAACTCAAGCGAGAATCATGTTGCACTGTAAACCTTTTGATTAATAAGTTACCATTCAAAAGAGGGGGAGAAAAAAACTGATGCAAGAACACATGGGTAAAACAATATTTGAAGCTTCTTGATAATAAAAGGAGAATAATATAAGTTTTTATTTCTTTGTGTTTTTTGGTGGGGGTGGGTAGGACGTTGAGCTTTAAAGGCCCCAGCAAGCATTAAGAAGTCAAAAGCAATGAGAGAGACCCAATCAAAATTTTTGCCTGTTGTACTGTAATTTTTTTTTTTTTTTTTTTATCAATACAAGTTACCATTCAAATAAAAAATAAATAAGTTACTCATGCATGGACACATGAGAAAGAAAATTATTTGAAGCTTCTTGAGAAGAAAAGGGGAATAATATAAGTTTTTATTCATTTTTGTCTTTTTGGTGGGGGGTTGGTAGGAGAGGCTTTAAATGCCCCAGCAAGCATTAACAAGCAAAAGCAATGAGAAAGACCCAATCAAATATTTTGCCTGGAAGCATGACCCTTGAGAGCATGACTTCTATAGAACAGTAAGATGCACAATATATCATATAATTCAGTTCAAGATTCACCCAAAAGACGCAAGATTCAATTAAAATTTTGGGCAGATGGTACTAAAAGATTCAAAATGTTTCCGATAAAACTTGATTTAAATCATTAAAAAAAGTATGAAATAATCAAAATTCATAAACTGGAGATGGTTTTCAACTTTTTTTTTGAATGGTAAGATGGTTTTCAACTTGTGAAACATAACCAGAAGTTTCACACCATGTATCAAACACATAATATCATGCATGAAATTAAAAAACAATAAGAACTCACACAATCAGAGATACACTCCAGAATTTTATACCGATCAAGTGCAATTCATTGGTAGTTTAAAAGTACATCAGAAGGCAAATCTCTATGATAAAGTATTCAAAAAACTTAAACAAAAGTTGATTCCATCCTTTCTAATCATTAGGAATGCCAGAGCAATTTTCGATAAATGTTTATTTAGGATCCTTACATAGGTCTAAACAGAACTATGACCATAGACAACCATCCTTAAATGGCAGTTAGTCCATTTTCATGGCTTCTATAGCTTCAAGCTTACCTTAACATTAACATTTCAGAATAACAATCCCCAATCAGGAGATGGATTGGCTTTCTATTCGTCATGTATAATTAGATGCTTGATACAACATTGAGCAACCAATCTCGATGAGACTCATTTAGAAATTATTAAAAAAGACTGACCCTAAGTTTCCATCAAGCATGGTCATTCCATTGCCTAGCCAACAAAACTCCGAACTCTGAAAACTGAAAAGCAATGAATCCTATAAGCTTGTATCCAAACAAAGCCCAACTGAAGAGCTAATCTTCAGCAGAAATGAATCATACCTAATCATCAGCCAAAAACATAATAAATCATTGTATGTTGGAATTATATTAAGTCGATATCTAATCAAAAGATAAAATCTGCAGGGCCGTCCCCACAAATCAACACCACCACTCAAGTCTAGCAGTAGTCCATGACCACAAAATTCAAAACCCTTAAAAACCAAGCCATTGTACTTCCTATCCAGTATCCAAATGAATGCCAACTGAACCAAATTCAAGAAAATTGATGTGACGCTCTATATTTACCCAATCATCAGCCAAGATCATAATAAATCATTGTATGTTTGGAACCATGTGAAGAAGCTACTTTATCATTAGCTGTAACAATCCCATCAAATTAGTGCTGGCCAATTACTAATCTTTCTCAAAATAGGCTCAAATTGGGTTTAACAATATTTTTTATGGTTGGCTAATTGCGAGTGACTGGCACCAATCCTCCTGTTCTCCTACGTCTGAATCAGTCTGATGAAGAAATTGGAGGGCAAGCTAAATAAATTTCTCTAATCATGTGGCAATAATTCAAACCACCCACTAGATTTTAGTAATACCAACCAAACCAACACAACAATCACAAAACAACATCAGATATTCGTAGACAATCAAGCATAATCAAGAAAATATCAGATCCTGACACCAATTAAATCATAATCCATGAATGTTCCTAATCCCTGAGCATAATCAGAACCAACTATCAGATGTTCTAAGCTAAATCAACCCAATCGCTTAACAATTCCAGGAATGATCATCACGCATACCAATAATAAAACATCGGATATGCAAATTAACAAGAAAGAAAAAGAAAACCCAAAACGCAATCAGAGCTCAACCCAACGTTCAAATCCGCATCAAACAACCGATCTTTGACAGGAACAAGATCTGAATTCCTAAAACCGTAGCTACAATTTAAAAAAACCCGAAAAGATCCAGACAGCATCAAACGAAAAAAAAAAAAAAAAAACCCGAAATCACGAAATCGAATCGAGACTCCGCAAAATCTGCACAAAGAAATACCAAACGACACCGATCTTCAACAAAAAAACCAGATACAAAATCGCAACAAGATCCGTTCAAACGTAAAAAAGAAAAGGCGAAAAAGATCAAATCTTTCATAAAGAAATGGAATCGGAACCCTAAGAATCAAAAGAAAGAAAAACATACATATCCAAATTCACGATGTCAGAGAGAAGAAACACAAACAAAAGAAAGATCATACCTTTTTTTGGGGGGAAAAAGAGAAGAAGAGGAGAAATCTGAAATCGGGAATTCTCAAAATCAGACCGCGGAAAAGGAAAAGAGGAACGGAAAGAGATTCCCAGGAATGAAATCGCAAAAGAGGAGATGAAGAAAATCGAGAAATGTTAGGTGGAGAAGGAAATCGATCGAAAGAGAGAGAGAGAGAGATCTGACCGTTGATTTGCAGAAGAGGAGAAAACCAGGAGCGATTTTTTTTTTTCTTCCTCTTTAGGTGAGAGATTTTGTTTTCTTATTTTTGTGTTGTTGTTTCTGTTCGGAAGGGCGCATCTGCCCGCTACCCGGATGAGTTCGGTCAGCTGCCCGGAAAGCTAATAATTGTGGGGGACCACGCCCTTTCTCTCCCTCCAGTCCCCCACCACTGTCATCAAAATATCGTTCTCGCCGATATTTCGTCTTCGGAAATTGCTCTTTTTTATTGTGTGTGTGTGTGTGTTTTTAATTGAAAAATGTCTTCAAAATTAAAGTACTTTAAAAATGAATACAAAAAATTGAACATTCTACTATTAATTTATGTAAATGATTGCAAAAAATTGAACATTATATACGCTTAATTGACCCACAATGGGCCTTTTTTTTTTTTTTTTTTTTTTTCTATCGGAAGGTTCCAGTCCTTTAGGCTGGACTAAACCTTCCAGGGCCAGAGAAAAGCTTGGTAAACACCCCTTTGGCTTTTAAATAACAACACTAGTGGACTCAACCCTAGATTCCTGAATAAGGGGGAACCGAGGGTTAATACCAAGAACTCGACCTCCCAAAGAAACAGGAACCGTGGTCCTGATCACTCGGCCAACCCATTAGGATTACCCACAATGAGCCTATTAAGAAGAGCCTCGGTAGCGTTGGCCCTATGAGGATTTTGGCCCCCCCTTGACCCCACATGCATATATTGAGGGTATGGCTTTGGTAGCCTAGGCATGCCTTGACCAAACCCTTTGACGGCCCAAATTAAGGGGTCATTTCTTTTGCATTCGTTTACATAAATTAAGCGTATAATGTTCATTTCATCATTTGTGATCGCTTACTATGCAACAATACATTTGAAAGACATGTAAAAACATTCAACATTACCTTATTTCTACTAATTATAACATCTTAAAGCAAAGGATTTTGGCTTTAATTTTGACCGTCGGTTATGATTTTGACTAACAGTTACCCCTATTTGTTAAAATGTTTCACACTCTTTCTTCGTAACTACCTACTTATACTCTTATCTCATCAAACTACTCACTACTCTCCACTTTAGTTCTATTTCTTTCTTTTTCTTAAGCCTTTTGTTCAACTCCATCTCTTCAACTCCCTTTCTGTCTCAGTGTTTTTTATTTTCATTTATGCAACTTATTTAATGGATGGAAAGAGGTACTCCACATATTCTATGAATATATAATTTAGGGAAATTTTCAAATATTGCCTTAAGTTTTTGCCTTATTTAAAAAAAGAACACAAGTTTTGAAACTTTTCAAATTAATCCCTAAGCTTTTCAGTAAATTTTCAATTAAGGACATCTGGTCATTTAAAGGTATTTTCAGGTAACTTTTTCCCTCAATATTTTAAAAATACCCAAATTACCTTTCATTTAAAGTCATGATTTGGTTTTGGCAGCCACTACATGCAACCAATCACTGTCACTGTGGGAACTCTGTGTGTCCTTGATCACCGTGAGGACACCGACGAAATAAATGAGGAGAATATAGAGGAAATGATGGAGAGTTTTATTACAATGAAGGGTAATTTGGGTATTTAAAAAAAAGAAAAAAAATTGCCGAAAAATAACTTTAAATAGGTGGACGTCTCTAATTGAAAACTTCCTGAAAAACTTAAGGACTAATTTGAAAAGTTTTGAAACTTATGTCCTTTTTTGAAATAAGGTAGAAACTTAAGGACTTTTTTAAAATTCTCCCTATAATTTATAACGCATGGACAAACCGTTGGGTTGTTGTGCTAGTATTTTTTACATTTGGAATAAGTCACAATATCAAGTCCCACTATATGCTTTCAAACAAACGTGACACTGGAACTCACATACGTAAAGTTTACATATGTAGATGTTTATGTTGCACAGGTAAGAGGAAAACGTCCCCGAAGAATAATTTGTCTAGAATAAATGAATAATGTAAATTACAATGAATGATTCTTGCAATAATTTTATACTAGTTGAAAAACATTGTGATGCTCATCCCCGCATGAACAACAAACGAATGACAATGGATAAAATTAAAAACTTAAAAATAAAAATCAATAGTTAAAGGCATATTTGTATGAATTTCACATTTAAACTCGAACAAGTGCTGTACCAAATCGCGAAAAGATGACATTAAAGCTTTTTTTGTGGCACCAAAGAATCATTGATGTCATAAAAAAGTGCTATAGAGAATCTTGAGAAAAGAATAACTAAAAAACATCAAATTGTATTGGGAGGATTTCAAATAAGCTTTTAAGTTCTTGCCTTATCTCAAAAAAAAGGATATAATTTTTAAAGCTTTTCAAATTAGTCCTTAAGTTTTATAGTCAATCTTCAATTAAGGACATCTAGCAATTTAAAAGTATTTTCTAGTGATTTTTTTCTTAGATTTTTTTTTAGAATACCCAAATTACCTTTCATTAAAAGCCATGACATAGTTCCAGCAGCCACTACATACAACCAATTGTGGTGGGGTTGATGGTTGTCTTTGATCATTGGGGGGACACCGATGAAGGAAATGAGAAAAATATAGAGGAAGTGAATGAGAGTTTTATTTCAATGAAGGGTATTTTATGTAATTTTAAGAAATTGAGGGAAAAGTTGCCAGAAATAGCTTTAAATGGACAAATGTCATTAATTGAAAAACTCCTGCAAAACTTAGGGACTATTTTGAAACTTGTGTCATTTTTTTTAAATAAGGCAAAAGGCTTTAAGCTTATTTAGAAATCTTCCAATTGTATTTATAGTTATGTCAATAAAGAAGGAATGAGATATGTAGGGTACAAATGAAATGAATTTGCCACACAAGGGATAAACCTATGCCAGAAAACTCGGCGAGTGTACTTTTAACTTTTCCAAGTCATGTCGCTTTAATGAAAGCCGATGTTAAACATAGGATAAGTTTGGTCGTGCCAAACATAATTAATTAATTATTGAGGTTTGGAGTTAGCAACTTAGCTGAGGATTTGATTCAAGATAAATCGAGATAGAGAAGTAGAAAATAAGTAGCCGACCCTAAACTAGTTGGGACAAGGCTTTGATGATGCTGATGACGGAGTTACGAATTTAACAATGATTGATTTAAATGTAATAAATTTACTAATTTAAATTCACTATTATTAATATATGTATATCTAAATTCTAAGAGTATCTCGTCTGTTTTTAAATATATTTTTTTTATAAAAAAATGTGACTCTTCTAATTGGTTGAGTCGACACTTTCTCAATCAATATTTTAGAGCGAGACTAGTCGAGTCAATTACACTAGTTTTCCAACCTTGGTAAAACCCACATTTAAAATAGAAAATTTGAATAATAAAAATTCCTTATTGTGATTTTTTTTTATAAGGCTTTTCATGAAAAAAACATGTCCAACTTAACTTTCATGTGTGAGAGAAAATTTTAAAAAACTGATAGGAAATGGAAATGACTTTTGTGTCTGGACTAAACTACCCCTATCTCACAATATCATGATCCTTCTGATATCTTTCTTCTGTTTTCCTCTCTCTCTTTTCCACTATTCATTTGTGCTCATCAACACAAGTCTTGAAGCTTTTCATGTTAATCTAACTTGATTGACAGAGAAAAAACAACTAGACCCAGTATTATAATTAGGTTAGATCCGAAAAGCTGTAATTAAATCTCATAAAATAAATTGTACCTGGCTCCATAAGAACGATAGTGACACACGAATCTCCTTTTAGTGTGTGTGGCTTTCTAGTGATATCGACGGGGCATCAAGGTATCGATGTAGAAGGTAGCGATGTAGAGAGGAGTTGTAGCTCGTACTCTATATTTATAGGATTTCTTCAATATTCCCTTCCCATTGTGGAATAGTCTTTAATTGATTTTTAGATAATCTCATGTGTCAGCAAATATGATTCCTACCAAGATTAGAGATATTCTTTAGGGCTAAATCATCTCCATGAGATATTTAATAAATATGAAGCACTCTGTACATGGTCATCCGGTCATGCCCTTATCTGATTGTGTTGTCATGTGAGCCATACTTCTAGGATTCCAAATGGTCCATATGACGTTATAGGTACCTAGCTCTATAAAATGATAGTCACGCACAGATCTCCTTTATGGCACGTTTGGTAATAAAATCTGCGGGGAAAATTGATTTTTTGCGTCTAAAATCTGCAACTGATATGATTTTGGGATGCAAATTCTGCGTGCAAAAGGGGTGGATATAAAAGCCAAAATCCCACCCCTTCTTCCTGTCGTCTCGACCTCTCTCGTAAACTCACATATTGCTATGGTAGATTAAATGTTTGGAGAAAAAAAGGGATCAAAGTAAAAAAAATGAGAAGATAAGATGAAAATTCTCAAGATTTATTAAAATTTAGCATCAGGATTCCGATTTGAAATGATGTACTCTGCTACGCTTTCCTAAATGATATCAATGGGATATATCAAGGTATCGGTGTAGGGAGGAGTGGTAATCCCTTATCCATCTTTATAGGATTTCTTAAAGATATTATTTTAGGTTAAATTATCTCCATGAGATATTTGATAAATATGTAGCACTGTATATATGGTCGTCCAGTAGGCCCTTATGTACTTGTGTGGTCATGTGGGCTATACTTCTAGAAATTCAACATTTCACTTTATCTTGAACAAAAGAAAGAAAGGAAAGAGTGTTATTGCAGTTGGAAGATGTGAATAAATATGATGATGATAAAACGAGTTGAGTACAAAAATATACAGATTCTCTTCTTTCAACATAGAGCTTCTCTTCTTTCATTTTTCTATCATTTGTGTTAACAGTATGCTTCATTAACTTTTACTTCCTTCCTAATTTGTATTATCATCAATCTCAATAATAATCTATGCAAAGACATAACTCTTGCCTTAATACTGTCTGTTATTCCAAACTAGAAATGTTTGGCTGTAGATTTAAGATACCGACTTTCAAATTTGTGGCAATCTGAACACATTCATGGTTCTTTATCACATGGATGGATTGGCGCTCTAGGATAAGCCCGAATAAATAGCATATACCAGAAAGAAAAGAGAAAGAAAGTTTGGTAATTTCACTTGTCAAGTGAAGTAAAGTAAAGTAAAGTTAAGCATCAAATCAAAAGCACTTTAATTCAAAACTACTTCCATCTTTTTTTCAAAAAAAAAGTCAAAAAAATAATTACCTTTATTAACTAAAAGACAAAAAAAAAAAAAAAAAAAAAAGCTTCCATTTCCCCATATAAGAAGTAAAAAATATTCCATCACAAACAACTTAAAAACGAAATACCATTATAACCCACTTATATTTTATTTCTTCCCTTCATTTCACTTCACTTCCCTTTATTTTAAAAGTAAAATTGCCAAACAGGCCAGAGAATGTGTGATATCGTTTGAGAGGGATAGATTGGTCTAGACAAGAAAAGCATTCCTTCTTTGTCGTTCTTTCAAAGTGAGCTCATAAAAACACTGAAAATTTCTTTCCACACACTAATTTTTTTTATGACTAATATACCCATGTTGTAAAGTACCTAAAATGACGTCTTTCAAAATCTCTCTTCCTCTCAAACTTCTTTTTACACTCACCCACTCTAAACTAAAAGGGAGAGGGAGAATCTCTCATTCTCCCAACTTATTTCTACGCTCACCCTAAACTAAGAGGGAGAGGGAGAGTAAGAGTGGGCGATGGGCAAAGAGGGAGACAGAGACAGGGAAAGGAGAGAGACTGGGAAAGGGACAGGGAGAGCAGGCGGAGGCAGAGGAGGCAGAAGGGAGAGTGAGGGTGGGAAAGGGAGAGAGATGGGGACGGGGCAAGAAAGGAGAGAGAAAAAAAGAGCATTACTCCTCTACCAGTCTCTCAAACATAGCTACAAAAAGAAGATAAAAGAAAAGAAAAAAGAAAAATAACAACCAAATATATTAGCATCAATGCGTGCTGGAGAGGATTTATGTAAGGTCACAAAAGCAACAGTCACAAATATTTTAAAGAAGAAATTCAAGCTGCGAGACACACCAAAGCTCAAGAAAAAAGGGTTTTCTTACCCCCAAAGCCTGAGGGCAGGATAGAGCCTGATTTTGAAATGCTTGCATCTTCAGGCTGGGCTATGTTAGGGGTGTTCATGGGCTAGGCCATCCCACTTAGGGCTGGGTTGGACATATAAACTGGCTTGATTAGTATTTGGGCCGGGCTTGGATTAAGTGATGGACAGCCCAAAGCTTGCCTCAGCCCGCCCACCTAAAGAATTGTTGTAATTTAGTATATATTTTCCAAATCATTGGTAGAAAGCTCAGTTCAGCCCAGCCCGGCCGAATTGATTAAATGGTAGGATCTGGCCTGACTTTTATCGTCGGTGTTGGGCTTGGGCCAATCTTTCTAAAGTCCGCCCAAGCTTGGATATGCCTCAACCTGGCCTGGCCCACAAACACCCCTAGCTATGTAGGCTCTCTTTGGCTTAGCCTGGGCTTATTCCCCATTATGTATGGCAAAACCCAACTCTGCCCTTTGACGGCCCAGCTTAAAGTAGTAATAAAAATGTATTTACAGTGTAAGACCCTTTCGAGTTTTGACCCACTGGGCCGAGCCCTTTGATAGCTCCACTTATGGGAGAAAATCTTCTTTCAAAATTATTCTTACTTTGTAAGTGATAATGATCTGATGGAAGCTTTCGTAAGATTAATAGTTACCTTCTCCCTTAACCCTCACCAACATGATATTTCCTTGATGTCTCACCATATCCTAGAGTTGATGAAAAGCTAAAATAAACTTAAATTGCAAGACCCTTTTCAGTGGCATGGCCCAGCCCTTTGATTGCCCATGGGATAAAAAAAATAAAATTAATCCTACTTAGTACATGATAATCATCTAATTGAAGCCCTTTTGTAATGAAGAGTTAACTTCGGCTTAAACCATAGCACTTTTACGATTGTGAGGACATATAACTATTGACTACGTATAATTTATGTCAAGTTATGGTTAAAAATAAAGATTAAAGGTGGATTTTAAAAAATATGCATCAAATAACTTAAACTTTTATGAAAATAGAATCAAAAGTAGGCGAGAAATGAATTACTAGGGGTGATGGTTGGGTAGTAAATAACAGAAAACCATTTACTTTTTATACGGAAAGTCCAAAAAATTTATTATGAAGCCACCGAAGACAAAAGGCAATTATAATCTTCTTATATTTTATTCTCTTAATTTGAGGCTTCACCTTGCTCCACTCTGTTTGATTTAAGATTAGTGTGCTTACGAGTACACATTATCGTGCCTCATGATGATGCTGACCATTGGATGGGACGCGATGACGTGCAGCATCCTGTGATATGTAGCCATTGAGTGCACGGGTACCATGCACTTGTGACCACACCTAGGGAACCCATTTCATTTTCATGCATTTTAATACAAACAAACATGCCCAGTGTTATATAGATATGCTCTCGGATGTCTTATCCTATGTGCCGAGAGCGCGGAGCGCTAAAACACTAAATTTTAAAATAATTATATGTTCGGCCTTCGGAGCGCCTATACAATATGGTGCTTGTGGGTTTATAAACAATTAGCTAATGGGCACAAATATATCTTATCCATATATTCTCATATCAAAAAAGGAGAAAAATTTTTAGCTTTGCAATTTGATCAAATAAAATAGATAATAATTAATAAGTGAAAAGAAATTTCTTCATTCAAAAGATAAATATCAAACTCACAAAAAAAAAAAAAAAAAAAAGCACAAAAAACGAAACATTCTGCGTTGTTCGCTCCATAGTTGTTCGAACCGCGTTTTGAAAACGGTCGAACCGCCATCCGAGGATGGATCTACTCCGAAAACGCCGATCTGCATTTTTGGAGAGGGATCGAGAAGGCCGAGAGAGGGTTCTAGGCACTAAGGTCTTGCCATATCCTAGATTTGATGAATAGTTAAAAGTAAATGAGGTCTGGGTCGTTTCTGACATATACACCGGCCCAAATACAACCCAACTTGTGACGAGTTTACTTCTTTACATAATAGACCCGACCCATGATGGGTATGGGTCAGGTGAGGTTTGATATTTTCTACCATGCGAAGGGCTGAATTCAAACTTGTGACCTAACAATCTTATAAATTAAGACCTACCAATTGTGTTACATCAGTATTTCAGAAAACATGTAATAATCTTTAAATTATGTAACTTGGACCAAGGGAGTTAAGTGCAACCAAAACCAGAACCCATTCCAAATCTAATTTAGGGGAAAGTCTGAAAAATTCTTAAATGCCTTAAACCCAATAGACCCACCATCGAATCCATCTCTAATAGGAGCAACTCCATTATATTATATATATATATAATGAAGCGAACTGGATTCAATTTCCAATTTCGCTTTCAATTTCAACTTTGATTTTGACCCTTTTCTAATATTGACCTCCTACTAATTTCAGTCATTGATCATCTACTAATATCTCCTATTAATACTAGCCCTATCACACCTTTATTTTAAATCAAAATGGAATATTAGTAATTGGTAATCGTTTTTGAATCGAGAGGTTTAACCCTGATTATTTTGATTGGAGTCGAATTCGTAAATGTTAGAATTGTGTATTCTCCAATTCTTGACATTGGTAACTGGCCCAAAGCAATTTGATTATAATTCAATTCGTGATAATTATAAGTAGAAAGTTCATATTCGTCAGTCATTGATAAACAGTTTGTTGGACAATACTCGACATAGAATTGGATTCGATTCCCAATTTCACTTTCAATTTCAATTTTGATTTTGACCCTTTTCTCACATTGACCTCCTACTAATTTCAATAATTGATCCTCTACTAATATCTCCTATTAATACTAGTCCTACTAATATTAGCTATTAATAGCAAAACATATTGTTTCCACTTGTGGAGGTTCTTTCCAATTAAATCATAAAACTCATGTAAATTAGGGAATATAATTGCCCCTCCCACGGTTTTATTTCATTAACTCAAATCCCTTCCACCTTTCATCTCATTAACTTAAATCATAAACACCTATAAATTAGGAAAGATAAATGCCCATCCCAGGGTTTCTCTAATTAACTCAAATCATCAATATCCAATATTTTTTATTCATCATATCTTCTCCACGATCTTTTCTCTTTCCATTTCTTCTACGGTTTCTCTAATTAACTCAAATAATCAATGCCCAATATTTTTTATTCATCATATCTTCTCCACAATCTTCTCTCTTTCCATTTCTTCTACGGTTTCTCTAATTAACTCAAATAATCAATGCCCAATATTTTTTATTCATCATATCTTCTCCACCATCTTCTCTCTTTCTATTTCTTCTACGGTTTCTCTAATTAACTCAAATAATCAATGCTCAATATTTATTATTCATCATATCTTCTCCACCATCTTCTCTCTTTCCATTTCTTCTATTCTCACTTCCTTCCCCTCTCTCAGGTCTAAACCATTGTTTCATAGGTATGTGAGTCTATATTTGTATTCTTTTCTCATTTTCAATAGTGTTTTTCTTTTCTTTTTTTTCGATTCTTTGATCTTATTTTATCAGTCGATTGATATCTCCATATGATTTTTTATCCATTCAAAAGTCCATAAAAAAATAAAGACTGATTATAATGTGACTCTGTTTGCAATCTGTTTGCAATCAATTTCAATTAATTTTGATCCCTATATCATCGGATGCATAACATCCTTGTGGAGGGCAATAAATAAAACAATACATCTTTGTAGGTTATTTATGTAGAAGAGATCCACACCAATTGTGCATATGATGTGGGCCCCTTGTTATTCTTTTGAAGCTTCTATCTTGATCCGTGGTTTTAAATCTTGGCAGGTATGTATGCATCTATTGAGAAACAATTATAGTGCATTGGTTCTTATGACCTCACATCTCTAGGACTCTATCGTTGTTACAATTAATATGACCTATTTGAATTGCCACAATGGTGTGTGCCCATTGACCAATCTCTCAATATTAGAAGGCTTGCGATGATCTCTTCTCCTAATTTTTTTGCCAAATAATAAGCTTTCATTTATAAGAATGTAATTCTTTCTTAATTCATCCATGCAAAGTCTCATAGACTTAGACTCTTTTAAAAATTTAAATATAAATACTCAATCCTTATCTCTTATATGATTGATTTAGTTTCAAAACAAAATGCATGAATTTGCCCTCTAAAATTTTTCCTATTCTATTATATTTTAGTTTACTTTTCAAAAGTAAGTTAAAGTGAATTTGCAACTAATGTTGAACAGATTAAATTTCTCCTTTTTAAAATTAACCAATTATATATAACGTTTTGTTATCATTATAAGGAGTGATTTTGATTGCATTTTTGCATCTCAATATAATCTAGATAATTTTTTTTAATTATTATAAACTTCTTATAATCTTTTAGTATATTAAGTTATATTGCTCGTGCTAAGTACGTGCATGTTTTGCTATGGGCCACGATTATGTTCTAGCATCTCTTCACCACGAAAGGGATAGATAAGAATCAACTGACGACCCTGATTTTGCAGCTGATTATGAAATTGGAGCTTAGTTTCAATTTTAATTTTTATTTAATTGATTTTGAGTTCATAGAGAAATTTTAGGGATTTTTTGATGGTTATATTAATATTTTTCCTAAAATTTCTCTAACAAAGATCCCTTTTTTATTCTCTCACTTAAACCTCATCTTATCTCACATCCAAAAGTAACTCAAATTTTAAAATATTTTAAATTTTAATATTTAAAATTAATAATGGCATTTTTTGGTTTAGTCTTTTTTTATTATCATTGATCAGTATTTCAAAAAGCGCCCCAAATTAAATATTTTTTTTTTTGCGGGCCTGTTTTGCTAGTTAGAAGTGATTCAAGTGATCAATGGCTCCAGAATTGGACTAACCATTCTATATTTTGACTGACATTAAAGAGGTTTTTATTTTTATTTTGATGTTATTGTTTTCGCTTGTATTCCCATGAGTCTGAATAGTTTTGTGCATAATTTAGCCGAGAACTCTCATAAGATGGGTAATTTTGTGGGTTGGGAGGGTCCTAATTGCAGTTTCTGGATGGTATCTGTTTTGTTGTTTTTTTATTCTAATGAAAGTTTTGCATCTCAGGACAGAGCGCCTGTTTTAACACAACCCATTGCCATCCATGTGAACCTTATCAATCTCTTGAACACATTCTAATCATGAGAGTTGATCATTTTCACCTTCTAATGGCCAATATTTGAAGCGCATCCACCGTTGATCAATTCTTCTTGATCTGTAAAATCGATTAACAGATAACGACCATTCAAACAAATCGATGGTTTCAATGCATTTGACAGAGAGGATGAGTCTTGAGAAGAATCGGGATCCTTTGAGTGGGTCTACGCATGGTGACTGTGAGTGGACCATTTAGGGTTTGCCATGTGACCACGAACAGCTCATTCCCGCATGCATGCCAAGCTGTCTGCGGTGAAATGACGGACGGTGAATATTCCACTCATGGTCACCAAGGGATTTTACCTGGATCTGACCAGATCCAGACTCTTAAAAAGATGCTCCTCCCTTTTTGAAAAACTCTCAAACAATCTGGACTGTACATCAACCCAAAGTTCCAAAATCTGGATTGCCCACCTCCAAGAAAGTGATTAATAATTTGGACGGATTGGATTGAAAATTGGCATGACACAGGTACAATGAATGTATGCAAACATAGAACAAGAACAAAAAAATCCGCCGATCCGTAAAATCGATCCAATCCGATCCGCGGATTTTTAACCGATTCGAAGGTAAATGGATTAATGATGGATTGAAAATCTTATAATCCATTAGCAACAGATCGGTGACGGATTTCATCATTAATCCGCGGATTCAATCTAATCCGATCCGTTGACATTAAATATAAATAAAAAAAATTTTAAGGGGTCTAAATATAAGTTAAGATGTCTAAGTATTAAATAAGAAAAAAAATAAGAATTGAACGGATTGAATGGATTAATTCGATTCGATCCGGTTCTCCACAGATCGGATCGGATCGGTTTTTAACAGCTACGGATTGTTAATGGATTTCAAATCCATTGATCCATAGGTAACGGATTGGCGACAGATTTAGTTCAATTCGCACCAACCCAATCCGTATACACCCTAATGTATAAAATGAGCATATACTTTGATTCCAAGTCCTTAAAAATAATACACCAACCACGCTACCCTTTAAAAAACATACAATATCACTGTCTCTCACTGTCTCCAAAGTCTTAAAAAACCCCTCCTCACCACCTCAGATCTCCCCAACCATGGCTGGATCAAGCACCAATGAGCAAGCAGCCACCACCCTCCCTCTCACAGGCCGGGTTGCAATAGTCACCGGTGCCTCCCGTGGCATCGGTCGCGCCATAGCCCTCCACCTTGCCTCCCTTGGTGCAAACCTTGTGCTCAATTACGCCGCAAATGCAACCCAAGCTGATCACCTTGCAGCAGAAATAAACTCACTGCCAATGCACTCCCCTCACACTCGCGCGATCGCAGTCCAAGCCAATATCGCCGATTCAGCTCAAGTCAAGAACCTCTTCGACCGCGCTGAAGAAGCATTTGGCACACAGGCACACATCCTGGTGAACTGCGCCGGAGTCATTGACTCAAAATACCCAAATTTAGTGCGCACACTGGAGGAAGACTGGGACATGACCTTTGGTGTAAACACCAAAGGCACATTCTTGTGTTGTCGAGAGGCCTCCAACCGCCTTGCACGCGGCGGTGGGGGGAGGATCATATCAATCTCTTCTTCTACTGTGGGTGTGCTTCCCCCAGGGTTCGCCGCCTATGCGGCTTCCAAGGCGGCGGTGGAGACCATGACAAAGATCCTAGCTAAGGAGTTGAAGGGTACTAGGATAACAGCGAATTGTGTGGCACCTGGGCCTATCGCTACTGATATGTTCTTCACTGGCATGGGTGATGATGATGTGAAGAAGGTGGTGGATGAGTGTCCCCTAGGTCGAATGGGGGAGCCAAAGGATGTTGCCCACATTGTTGGGTTCTTGGCCACTGATGCAGGGGAGTGGATCAATGGCCAGGTGATCCGCGCCAATGGTGGAACAGTTTGAAAGTAGTAGCCTCCTTTATTTTCTTTTAACCTTCTTCAAGTTGTTATTGTTTTCGTTGCTTAGCCTTACTTCATCTATTTAGGGTTTTACTTTCTACATACTCTCCTGGAGTGAACGAAGATATCGAGCTTCTAAAATCTAGTATCAGTGATACAACTAATATGAGTGATCCCAGCAGGTCTGTGTGGGGACTGGGGAAGTGTGTGGGGAATGGGGAAGTAGTTTTATATAAAGTATGTGTCTTTGTGCCAATTGAATGAGTGTTTGATAAAGTCCCATTCCACCATGTCTGCTTCTTTGAAAGAAGATTGTGAATTTTATGACAAAAAAGTTGTAAGTTTCTACTAGCTTTGCAAATTTTGGATGTTTAAGGAAAGGCAGATGTGGGTTTTCTGGGATCCTAAAACAACATTGAGCCAGAGATTGTAACAGAGCTCTATGATCAGTGGACTTAAGAACAAGATGTATGATTTTATGTCTCTGGGAGGAAAAGAAATTATAGATGTGCAAACGTCAAATTTTTGAGGTGGAAGGAATGTAATAAGAGTTCATTCAGACATTTTATCAAACATGTCAGTTCATGAATCTATAGTGGGTGCGTTTAGAACGGAACTATTAAGCTGTGCTTAGGAGTTAGGGGATTGTTAAGCTGGGATTTTGACCCTTGAGACTATAAAAAAACTCAGGGCCCCTTTTTTTCATCTCAGTGGATCCTTGTAATTCTAAGGCTTGTTTTTCTTAGAAGATCATTACAAATGAAAAGAACAAGGATGAGAGTCCAAAATAATCTCTCGCTTAATGAAAATTGAATCAAGAGAAGATACGAAAATAGATACAAACCTAGCCATCACCCTCGTCCCTAGAAAGTCAAGGTCCATTTACTTCTCTACCTCCACCTCACGGGCATGCTTGTCCAGTGTTTTCATGAGTTTACTAGAGTCAAGAGTATATTTTTTACCCTTTCTCAAGAATATTTTTTCACATATATCGAGAAAAATAATATTGCTTTTGATGCTTTTTTTTTTCTTTTCTTTTTGGAACAGCATTCACATCAAAGATAAAAAAAATTTCTATGGAAAAACCTCTCACTTTTCCTTACGATTTCTACAGAGAAATAGTTATATTAAATTTTTTTTATTTTTATTTCAATCAATCTACATCTCGTTTAATCTTCTTTTGTTGGAACCTCATTGACCATAAAATTTTATGAAGTTGTATATGAACAGAACACTATCTTATGTTTGATTTGTATTATAAATGGCATTTTCCTATGGAGAGCTTGCCAAGAGGAGTTCCATTACAAAAACTCAAGATCCACTTGGAAAGTGGTGTGTTAGGAGGCCCATTAGCCAACCAAACTCAAAGAATCATTGATTGGCAAGCCACCAAAAACTCCAGATCATCTTAGTACTTGGAGAAATGCTGAGTTGAATAAGTGAAACTTGAGAGGCCTGCCTACTAAAAATTTAAGTTGCACAAAATAAAAGTCCTTATTGTGTTTGGGATGTCCTAAAATCTCTGACTCCAATGAGATTTGGATCAACAGTTAAATCATCCATATGATGGATAACATGATTAACATAATCTCATGCATTATGAATAATATTTAATATTATTTATTGTATTGCCAACCTAATAGTGGATGCAAGGCCGAATAAAGAAGTTTTACTACCGATCCCAAGCTAGAATAAAGGAGGGTAACGTTCGGTAGGTTGGTAGCCAGTGTAAAAGTTTTATCACAACCCAAACAAACATGAAAGTAATCTAATGGTGGACCCAACTCTTAATTGGAGTAAAGCTTCAAAATATCCTATCAACAGTAAAGGCATTCACTTTGAATAGCTCAAGTTCTCAACTTTTGCTGCTTCAACTCACGATTTCTTTAAACAAGGGATGCAAAGGATCCTGACTCGCCTACCAAAACAATAAACACATCAATATTTGCTTTGAAATAGGCAATCGAAATCAAATAAAATCAATGAACTCCCAAGTATCGCCATAAGTTCAACGAGCAGTCGATCACTAATATTTGATTAATTAAAATTTGATAATGACTAATCCCAGTCTCTCATGATACTTCTTGGGCCCTTGCTAGCCTCATTAGCATGATAAGTGCATTGTGATGAGTTGAAGATGCGGATGACGAATGAATTGTAAAGTTAGGGTAGTCCTCCAGGGTAACTTGAAATTCAGGGGTGTAACCCAAAATATAGTTGTGTTTATAAAAAATCATGAATTGATTGAATGATAAACCTATTTGTGTGATCATAATATAAATTCACATATAACGTAATTAATTAGAAAGAAATCCATATCTAGTGGTAAAAAATGTAAGTAAATATCTGTAATGTTAATTTACAATTATTCCAACTCAAACCACTTATATAACAAATGTTTATATAAGTTTGAACCTTATTTAGTATTTTAGTACTAAAAATGTTTTTTCATAGGCTATACACCATCTACTTGTATAATAAGATGACTGCTAAATCACCAAAATATAATTTGAGGACAATCAAATCTTAAGGTAGTTACACCTAAATAACATAATCATTATGAGATCATGTAAATAGTATAATAATGGTAGGCCCTTTTAAATAAGAGTGGACTCATATGATACACACTAGATTCAAATTATCCATACATGAAACCCATTGATGTAAATTTTATTTTCTATAAAAAGAGGTGTAAATGCTTTTGCGAAAATGAAAATTCATAGGGTACTTAGGGTCTATTTTTTCACAAGATTTTCTAACTGAAATTTATAGGGAAAAACTTGTTAGTGACTAGCGCACAAAAAAAGAACCCAATAGATTCTCATAGAAAGAATACAACCCCCCCCCCCCCCCCCCCCCCCCACAACTTTTGCCATTTGTTTTTGCTTTAGCTTGACATTCATTTTTCTTAGTTGAGCGCCGATATCGACAATTAACACAGGTTTGTGCCTCAGTCAATGCTCGTGTCTTCTTCTTCCTATTGTTTATTCCTCTTTATCCATTTCCCTAACTCTATTTCTTACCCAACTCACCATCATTGACACCTCCATCATCCTCTTCTTCTTTCTTCCTTTTCTCTAATCCAATCCTTGCAATTCTCTTCGGATGCTCCTTCAAGAGCCGCTTTGAATTGTACTCTCTGATCTTCTTCCTCGTCATTCATTTATTTTCGTTTTCCTATAGATTTGATCCTCAATCTCTCGCTGTAAAAAGGAGAGTGGAGAAGAAGAATTTAGAAGCAATAATGACAAGTAGAGAGAAAGAGAGAGAGAGAGAGAAATCCTAGTTGGGACAGGGGAGACGAGAAGGGTTTTAGTAGGCAAAGAGAGGGAATAGTTGTGGTGGTTGGAAGAAAGTGAGTAGTTAGTAGCTAGATTAGTCGATGTGGTGATGATGGTGGACTTTGCAAGAAATGGAGTGGGGAGATGGAGAAAGAGGAAGGTGAAGAAAAAAGAAGAAGAAGATGACGACACGAACATCGACCGAGTCACAAACCTATGTCGAGCACCGATAGCGACACTCAATTACCGTAACAAGCATTGATATCGATACTCAAATTAAAAAGTAAAAACAAATAAACAAAAGTGATGGGAAGGCCCTTTCTGTCTGTGTGAATCTATTGAGTCCTTGTTTGTACACCGGCCACCTAACATGTATATTCCTGCAAATTCCTCAATTTATATGGTTGGAAATTCAAAGTCACAGATGTGATGGCCGTCGTCTTAGAATTTCTAAATATTACCTTCTTTTCAAGAAATCTTAAATTTTATTAGCTTAAAAAGTTAAAAGCAGTGATTGAAATTTTCTAGAACCCGACCCCCTTAAAATAATTTTCATGCTCAATTGGAGTCAGAGGAGGATTAAGGAAACCCAAAGAAAAGGGAGTCCCATTGGATTGCAACTCAACTCATTCAAGACCTCTGAATTTAAGAGACTCCTAGTCATAGAGAGAAAACCGGCAACATCCCGTTGCCATATCCAAGCACCTACTAATTTCCACCCTAGCCGGTCACTCCTATAAAACCCAAACCAAACCATGCAATCCTGACAAAAAGCCTCCCACTACAAACAAAACCCTCACAAAACCCTATTCAAATCTTCCCGCTCCACACAATCCACAAAAAGAAAACCCTGGTAGATCTTGGATTGTTCTCTAAACCCTAAAAAATCTTGAAAGATCTGAGAGGACACATGGCCTATCAAGGCTTGGTATGCAACCAACCAGTGGATCTTCCCAAACATCCATCTGGCAATGGCATTGTTCCCACAATCCAGTAAGTTTACTTGTTCTTCTTCGGTGGAGTTGAGAATCGAGATGCTATATTTTGTTCTCAGAAGATTGGAATTGGAAATACCAGGATCTTTCACAGAGGATTCCTTATTATTAATGATGAAACATAACTTTTTTGCTATAAGTGAGGGTTCTCAACCCTTTAGGCTGCACTATTCCCTCCGGGCCAAGGGAGAAGTCAGGTAAAACCCCTTGTGACCCCTAGGTGGTAGCATAAGTGGATTCAACCTTCGATTCTCTGTTCCTGAAGAAGGGGAACCGGGGGTCGATACCAAGACCTCTAGCTCTAGAAGGAGGAACCGTGATCCTGAACACTCGGCCAACCCCTTGGGTTAATGATGAAAAAGAACAATGTATTGATATCTGCTGCGTTTGTAGTAAATTCCATTGCAAGATTCTAAGAGATTTGTCTTTAAATGTGATGTGGCACTTTGGAATCTTTGTTCCACAAATGTGTCCAATGAACCCTTAAAGGGAATGACAGAATTTGTGAATGAAATTATAAGAGACTTTTTGTGAATATGGGTTATGCATATCTCCTCTGCATTTGGTCTGTATCAACAAAGCAGAGATGCTGGTGATGTTATGGGGGTGAAAACCAAGTCTGCCTTTTAGTTGTGTTCTTTAATGATGAATGTAGCTAAGAAAAACTTTTCTACTTGATAACACTTTGAAATAGAGGTGAATTTGTCATCGTTTTCGTCTTTGTTACCGTTTTCATAATCGTCATCATCTTCGACATCTCCATCTTGGCATTATCTCATTGGTCTGTCATCTGGTCAATGTGTTTTAGTCAAGAGATGAGAAAACAGAGACCCATGTTTCTAATACTTGGACAAAAGGTAAAGAGAACAGCAACTTGACCATCAACATGGCCTATCTCATCTGTTTTAGAATGCCTTTGTGAGTTTTGATATTACTATTGACCCTCTTCGAGGTCACGTGCACAGTAATTATATAGTCTAACATGTTAAAAGAGGATCATTTCAAAAAGAAGTGTTAGATTGAAATGTGTTCGAGTTTTGGGCTGCATGCTGAGATTGTTGTTCTTTTATCTAAGCACTCAAATAGTCAAATCTGGTTGCAGTATTTACACTGTAAATTGTATTGTTAGACATATCACCCAGTTCAGAACATATGAGTACTTGCTTGCAGCGAGTTTTACCCATGGCTTATAATTTGATCGATTGACATTTGCTAGCATTTGTTTGCATGATCTATTTTGAGCTGTCTAGCACTGGGGGTGTTTCCTGTATGTATCTTATTCTTTAATGTGGATCTTTAAAGGGAATATATGTTCACATGAACTTCATTCTTGATAACATATGTGGTGGTGTTTGCATGTGTAGGAATGTTGTATCAACGGTTAATCTGGACTGCAAGGTGGATTTGAAGGCCGTAGCTTTGCATGCCCGTAATGCAGAGTATAATCCTAGGGTATGGAATGTTTGGTGGAACATAACCCTTCAATTTATAAGAATTTTTAATTAAAAAAAATACAATCAGTTCACACTGATGATCAGCTGCACAGATCCTCTGTTAGTAGCTTGTAGATTCTAATTTGCTTTCTGTGTTCCCTCTCACAGCGTTTTGCTGCTGTTATCATGAGGATAAGGGAACCCAAGACCACAGCACTGATATTTGCATCTGGAAAAATGGTATGTTAATTATTAGTGCCATAGAAGTTTCTCATCCAGATCTGTGGGCACTGATTCTGTCAAATTGTTTGGAATCTGTCAACCATGTTGCTCCTTTCCACAATTACTCTACAAAGTTTTGCATGGATTTACCATCAAGGATTAATTTATTATCTTTCCATTTTACTTTTGTTACTGTTGCCTGTGTCTTTTGTTTCTCTGATCAGCATCATTTCACTATATGCCTACACACTGCAGTCAAGTAGTGTAAATTTATTGTATAGATTTTTCACTTCACTAACTTTGTCCTATTTAGAAGGCCTTTGGACATTCAAGTTAGAGAATGCATTTTAATGACATTTTTGAAGAGGAAAGTACTAACTACCAGACTACAATGTTTGCACAAGCGCTTGCAAATGTTAGTTTCTCTGATAAGGTTGCTAAGCATTCAATGTAAGCATAAAACATTTAAATGTTAAAGGATATTACTCCAATAGGTTGCTTAGCAGTGTTCCTCTCTGCACTGTGTTTGGATGTTGATTCATGTTATTAGTATTTTATTTTAGAGAGCTGATCAGGTAATAATGTCACGACCATCCGCAACACCTGTTTGAATGGTGAAGGACCCACCTTTGGTTGTTCCAACCCATTTCCATCAACTGCCCCACCCCAACACCTGTTTGGTTGGTGTAGGACCACCCACCTTTGGTTGATCCAACCCATTTGCAACACATGCCCCACCTTTTGCACAAAGAGCATAGTAATGCTTTTAAAACAGAATTCCAACTGTATAAATCACTCCAGTTGCTAAAATTTGGGCCATTGGCTGTATAGGTTAATACATGTGACGCAAATGGTTTGGATTGACCAAAGCTGAGCTAGACACTTCACCTGCCAAAGAGGTTCTCAGGATGGTCCTGATGTGAGGCCTGATTGTTTCTTTTTATTTTATTTTTGATACCTTGCTAGGGGATGTTTGTAATAATCATTGTAATTTCACCATAAATGAGTTGTTATAAAGTGATGGATTGCAATGAATTTCCTTTGAAGTACTAAATGTGCTAGGTGCAAAGTAGGTTACTACTTAGCTAGAAGAGAACAAAAATTGATGCTGGTTTATTCCATAAGGATCCGGATGTTGCAGAAATTCGTAAATAGTTCATTTTTATCGTTACGTTTGACATTGTAATCAAATTTCTTGCTCTAAGCATTCAAGAGCTTTCCTCTGTTTTTGATTGACTTTTGAGTGGAAAGCATGGGTTTGTGTGGAGAAAGTAGCGAACGTTTCCTTAAATGAAGCTTTTGCTATTCAGTTTTAAGTTGTGATATTGAGCATTCTAGTTTGAAAGCCATCTATCTTGTATTCAGGTTTGTACCGGAGCAAAGACTGAGGAACAATCGAAGCTGGCAGCAAGGAAGGTATAGTCATTAAAAAATATCTCGATGACTGCTGTGGAATTTTATCACATAAAGTTAAACATGTGATTATCTGAATCCCTTCTGAACTGGATGCTTTGTTCAAAGAATTGTTGTCTAACATGATATCTTTGTCATCCAGTATGCGCGTGTTGTTCAGAAGCTTGGGTATCCTGCTAAATTTAAGGTAAATGGATATGTTGCTTAAAAAAGAACAAATGGTATTTCTGGTTCACTAGTGCCTCGTGTGTCGTTACTCTGCAAAATGGTGTTTCTTAATTCTCTTTTTGGGTAATTTCTGTCTATGTGACCTATAGGACTTCAAGATTCAGAACATAGTTGGCTCTTGTGATGTCAAATTTCCAATAAGACTTGAACTCCTTGAATGTAGTGCTCATTCAGCTTTCATATCTGTAAGTCAGGATTTTATTCAAGTTGTTTCTTGTGCTAAGATTAATTGTCTTGATAGTTTTAGCTTTATGTACGAAGCAAAATTTTTATTATTCATTCTAGTCTTTCTTTAGATTTCTTATTTTCAATGAGGCTGCATATTGCTTGCTTATAACAGTATATGAACTGTTTGGCTCATTTGCATTTTGGAAATGGAGAAAATTTTCTGCTCTTGGTTTAATAAGTGTTTGGTCATAATTAAATGTGGCCTGTATTGCTTATATCAGTATAATGCGGAGGTATTTCCTGGATTAATGTATCGGATGAAGCAACCGAAGATTGTGATGCTCGTTTTTCAGTCTGGAAAGATTGTTCTAACAGGCGCAAAGGTGTGTGGCACTTATTCTGCTGTGAACCTTATTATGTTATTTCCCTTTTCGTGTGTACTGCTTAAACTGATGGTTCCCTTGAATTTTATTTTTTCAGGTGAGAGATGAGATTTACACTGCCTTTCAGAACATCTATCCAGTCCTTACAGAGTTCAGGATACCGATACCAAGGTATCACCTGTAATTTACAAATATTTAGGCATGAAATGTATTGCATTTTGTTCATCCATATTCTTCTCTCAACTTTGATCTTTTGAATATTAGGTCTATTAGCACTCTGGGGGTTTGGTGTCACTGTTTTGAAACTCCATTATGTTCACACAATATTTTCTATCTCAATTTGTTTCTATGTCAAATTTGGATACCAATATAAATTCTCAATTGAAAGAGAACATAGAAATTAAGTGGCTACCAAAAAAAAAAGAAGAAAAAGAAAAAATAAATTTAGTGGCTGATTTTTTTAATTAAATTTTAAGGAACCTCCCTTCAAAGGCAAGGAAATCTTGGATGTTCCAAATCTCCAGCCGTTTTAGCTTTTATTCTATTAGATTTGGATATAAATAGTGGGCTCCTCAAGTTTTAATATTTTCAGTTGTTTAGTTCTTAATGGGGCATGCAACAATTCAATGAGAAATCTCCAATATTTCACATAGTATCAGAGCCCTTATACAATCTTAACAGGTAATAAAGTTCACAGTTGATTGGGTCAATCAATCTCAACTCCTTGATCATGTTGTGATGTACCCCAAGAGGGGCTGCCCCATAATAGGCTTTTACCATGACCCAGATCCAACGTGCCCAGTCATGTACCAGAGGAGGCCCATGCACTACCAGTCTATTAAGAGGATAAATTAGTAGTTTACCTTGTCTAGTCTCAATAAGTCAGTAGATTCTGTAGAGATTTACCTTGAGTGTTATCTTGGTAAATCAGTAAAGATTTACTTTTTATACAGTTTGCTCCTATTTTCGAATCCTATATTAGTAAAATCTTATCATGATTGACAGTAGTTGTTTGCTGACAAGGGTAAAAAATTGTTAGTATTTGCTTAAAGGGTCTTATAATTAGCTCATGTACCTGGCGATTCTTACGAGGCCGGAAGAATGATGTCCTCATACTCTTTATCAGATAGTTTTTATTGCTTCTAAAAATTGAATTATGAAATGTGGCCTACCATTAATGGAGTCAGCTACTAAGGTGTGCCTCATTTTATGCATTTCCTTTTGACTTTAGATATGGTTGTCTTAATTGTTACTGATCAAAAGAAAAAAGGTTGGGTTCATTTTGAATCTCACTTACATCTTGTTACAGATATGAAGGAGAGCAATGAGTACTTTTTGGGTTGGATTTTTCTGGGAAGGACATTCAATTGATGCTTGTGATTGCTGGGAAATGCTTCTTTTACCAACTTGTATATGAGACAATCTCTTGCAGTTTGTTGTTAATGAGCTCATCTCCAATTTCCATCCACTCCCCTTCAAAGTTTTCCTGCCACGGAGGTCTAAAGAAGGCTGAATTTTGTTTTTGAGATAAGGTCTAGAAAAAAAGTTAAAAAAAATGGAAATGGCAAAAATGAAGAAGAATTGAATTGTTATCTTCAGTGAACACCTTGGTTTTAATGATGAAGTTGTTCCGGGTGAAGGATCAATATTGCATAGCATAATCATTCAGGTATGAATGCATCATGAGAATATAATGTGTATGTGTGTATTTTCATAATTGTATGGGTGTGGAATTTGCGCCCGAGCTGACCCAGTTCATGGTCTGCCTAGATGCGATTTTCAACCTGATTTTTGGTCATGTTGAGTCAGTTAGGTCAGATATATTGGTTGTGTTTTGTCGTGTTGGTGAGGTTGAGGGCCACCTTGTGAGATGACCAGTATTAGCCCAATTTATTCTGGCTTGGTTTCAGCATGAGTTGCAGTTTCTCATGATGGGATAATTATTTGAAATGAGTCACTTTTTTTTGGTTTTGTAAAGATGAAGTATATTTTGTTGGATTTGTGGCTTGATTTCTGCCACTGGATCTCTAATTCTCATTGAACTTTGTGTTTGCAGTTCTTAAGCAACTAAGAGGCTTTGCTTTTGTTCAGTATGATTAAGATTAAGAGATCTAATCTCATTAGAATGTAGAGAACCTGTTGGCAAGGAAAGCATAAAAAACTCTATAGTTAGAGATAAATTCTTAATTTATTCAATTAATCCAATATCATTGAGAGACTCATTACAAATTCATAGTTTTTGTTGTGAAATGTTGCTAGTTTGTACCCATTATAAATCATTTCCCCAGAATAAGCTCTCATATGGTGTGACTTCAATCAATCTCCATGGGATTCAAATTTGGAACGCTTGTGAAGCAAACCTCCCATTGGATACTTAGTTTGAGCAAGGCTTAAGCTTACTGCTTAATGAAAAAAAAAAAAAAAAAAAAAAATGGGTCGCTTTGTACAGTCAATGGGCCCATTTTTCCAGTGATATGGAGAGAATCTCTAGATCAATGAGATTTATTTTGGTGAGATCATTTGCAAATAAGTTAGTGGAGAGTGCCCAGTGTGGTCTATTTGGGGGCCGAGATAGGGAGCGAAGATAAAGATATCAATGAGACCTAGAGCGGTGCAAAAAATCAACCCAATCGGATCATCCCAACCTTTCATATATGGCCCTTTAAGTTCAATGATTTTAAGAGGCATCAAAAAAATACCGACTTTCAATCTTACTGCGAGTAATGGTTGGATTAGTGTCAAACATGAACTTGTTGCAATTCATGAAAGGTAGTGTGTCTGAGAGGGTAACTTCATCACAAGTAAGACTGGGTGACTAAAAGTTAAGGCAGATCCATATATATGTTTTAGGCAGACGGTTCTAACCTGAATATTTATGCTGACATATTGTAGACAGGTAAAGAAGAAACCACAGATTTAATTAACCCATGTGTTCCTTCCAACTTGAGATAAAAAAAAAACTGACTTGCCAAGACTGGATCTTTTTCCTAATTTTTAATAAAAGAGTGACAAAGCAAACACTTTTGGTTTCTTTTGAATAAAATAGGGTTTTCAAGATACATTTTACTAACATTCATTTTTCTCACACTTAAAACAGAGTGGTCAGGACTACGGTTCCTCTCTCTTCCGGAGCTAGAGGTCTTGTTATCGACCCCCGATTTCCCCCTCTTCAGAAACCGAATGTTGAGTCCACTTGTGCTACCACTTAGGGGCCATATGGGTTTTACCCGGCTTCTCTCTGAGTCCGGAGGGAATAGTCCAGCCCAAAGGGTTGAGAACCCTCTCTTAGCAAAAAAAAAAAAAAAAAAAAAAAAAAAAAAAAAAAAAAAAAAAAAAAAAAAAATGATGAAAAGCCTCTTACATCTCAACATGTACGTTTACTAAGATTAAAATAAGAATCCAATCTATTGAGATTAATAGATTGTCCAGAGATGGTATAATAGTCATCAAGAATATCCTGAATCACTCTATTTTCCATAATAGATGCATTACAAGAAATGAAGCTATCATCCGCAAAATAAAATAAATAAATAAATGAGAAACACCAGGGGCATTTCTAGCAACTTTGACCCCATTAATTTTGCTTTCACTTTCAGCTTTAAGTAAAACTCTAAAAAGGAGTACTCTACTCCTAAAATGAACAAATAAGGAGATAAATGGTCCCCTTGCCTTAGACCTCGTGATGGGATTAAATTCCCAATAGAGACGCAATGGAAAAAGAAACAGAAGAAATGCACTCTTTAATTAAATTAACAAAGTTAACATAAAAACCGATGAATTTCAAAACCTCCTCCAAAAATCTCATTCCAATTTATCATAGGGTTTGGCCACATCTAATTTAAGGGTTATAACCTTATTTCTTCTTATCTTTTTAAAAAAAGGTAAAACCTCATGGGCCACTATGTAATTATCTATAATCATCCCACCCTTAACAAAAGCACTTTGGAAGTGGCTAATAAGTCTCTTTAAAACTTCTCTAAGCCTATTAGCAACCACTTTAGAAATAATCTTGTAACCGACATGCAAAGGCTAATTTCTCTAAAGTCAGCAGCATTTTGTGGATAGTTTTCTTTTAGGAATGAGCACAATGAATGTTTTGTTTATTCTTAGAAGAGGGAACCCAAACTTGAAAAAGTCTTGGACAAGATAGACAATATCTTGGCCAATGGTGTCCCAGTTCCCACATGTGTTGCAAATGGGACGGTTTCGGGCTGGAACCACGATGAACCTGGACACATTTCGAAATGACGGTTTCAGTTTCAAATCCATTTCCAAGTCGATCGGAACTTATTTCGTTGGTTCTAGACCAGGTTCCGATTAAACAACTCAGATTCGGTTCTAGAACCGGAGCTAACTTGAGGATCGGGATATAGTTTTAAAACCAATTCAGACTTCATTTTTATTTTTATTTTCCAGCTTAAAATAAGGATATCACTTAACATATAAAAGGATTATATATAAAAATGTCCTACCAAAGTGAGTTTGAGCTAAATTTGCAACATTAGAGAGTCGTATGCCGAGTCTTGAATTCACGGATTGGAACCAATATGCACCATAAACTGGATCCATTTATCAATAGGAATCTAAATTGGGTTCCAAACCCGGACCTTTATCAACCAAAAACTTAAAACAGGCTTTAAACCCAATTTCTTATTTGTCGAAACCTCCGTGTAATTAAAAAATTGGATACCCATTTGCATCCCTACAACTAGGCGTTTGTGGGGGTAGCATAAGGTATTGGTTTTGCTCTCCGTGTCTTGTATATGAAAATTGCCTCGGATTTGCCTAATGTACATTTTAATGGGGATCACCTAGGTGATTAGTTTGCGTGCCCTAGTAGGCTCCACCCGGGGAATTGGTCTCGTTGGGTTAAAAATCTCAGGATTAAAATAAAAATGATAATAATAATAAAGAATAAATAAAAAGGCATTTTTGTCATTTCACACAGAAAACTGACCTTTTGGATTCAAGGACACGTGAATAGAAAGCAAACATCCCACATCCCGTTTCATTACGTACGTACCGGATAATTTCCCGCGTTAGTCGGTCTCACCACCTCCTATAAATACAAAACCATGCAACAAAAAGCCTCCCTTTTCTCTCTCTTTCTCCTTCTCTTTCCCTCTTCTTTCTTTCTCTCCTCATTCCAGATTGCCACCAAATCAACATTCTATTGTTTGTTTGTTCTCTAAACCCTTAAAATCTGGAAAAGATCGATCAACCCTGGTTATGCTGAGTTTTTTTTTTATCATACATGTAGACCTTGGATTGTTTTTTTTTTTTTTTTTTTTTACAAACTTGAGAGACTGAGCAGGAGAGAAGCCAAAATCATAAAGAAATCTAATTCCTGAGCTTTCTCATAGAAGTCTTTTAACTTTTTCGGTTGTGGCATCTGGATCTTGTATCGTCTCAAATGAGACCTGGAATGAAGAAGACTTTTTTTTCTTTTCTTTTATCTATCTTTAAATCGGATTAGATCGTCTGATTCTCAAATCTGATTTTCAAACATAGATCGATCTAACGTGGTAACTGTGGGGATTTCTCTATTGGGTAAAATTCTATCTTTAGAAGGTTGGAATCTCTACGGATCTATTATGAATCTTTTGAAGATATCTATCTGCTTTTGGATAAAAGTAGAGGGACAGCTGGTTTTGATTGTTTGAGGAGAAAGAAAGATCAGGGAGGGAAATGGCTTATCAAGGCTTGGAAGGCAATCAACCAGTGGATCTTTCCAAGCATCCATCTGGCATTGTTCCCACTCTCCAGTAAGTCTCTCTCTCTCTCTCTCTCTCTCTCTCTCTCTCTCTCTCTCTCTCTCTCTTCTTCTTCTTCTTCTTCTTATCTTTGTTCCTTTGCCACTCTCATTAGGTGAATATCAATTGGGTTGTTCTAATACTGTGGGGTTGAGGATGGATCTAGAATGCTGGTTATTGTGAATTGAGTGATCTATATTTTATTTTCAGATGAACTTGAAATGCTATTATTTTCTGGTAAGAAGATGGAGTTGAAATGCCATTCTTTTTATATCGCAATGATAGGCAATTTTCATATATGGGTTACTTACGCCTTTAATTCAGGGACCTCTATTGTTTGGATGGGGTGGATTCAAAATCATGCAATCTTTACGTGACCAATGGGTGAAAAAAGCACTTGCAACAATACCTGGATCATCTTTAAAAAGAAAACCCGGTTCTTTGATTATTTTCGCATTAGCTTACGTAGAGGGAAACCCTACAGCACAGTATTTTGCCGACCATTATGATGAACTTCTAAATGTCTCAAGTGGAAAACTGAGCATTGCAGAGGTAAACTTGAGTAGCCATATATCATATATATGAGAACTTTAAACCTAGAAAATTTGCTGCATTAGGATAGTAACATTGCTTGTTTGGTTGTGATGAATGATGTAAGAATATACAATGGTTAATGTAATGGGGGTCCTTCTATCCTTATGGAGGCAAACATACTTGAGATTTTTTTTTTCTTTGCGTTTGGTAGATCACTTGCCTAATTATTAATGAGGGAACAGAGCATTGTATTTATATTTGCTGTGTCTGCATATTACTTGGTCAATGATCAAATTATGTAAATGCCAATACCTGTAAGAGTAAGTTTGATTTCTTAAAGGTGAATGGGATCTTTCACAATTGGGAGGCTTCTCTTCTTGGCAGGGTTTCTAAGGTGAGGAAGGTGGTTTCTTGGGTTCTCCTCTTCCAGGTGTGTTAAAGTTTAATATTGATGGTGAGGCTAAAGGCAAGCCGGGTCCGCCTGGGATTGAAGGGGTGCTCCCTAATAGTTATGGGATTGTAGTCGCCTTATTCTCTAAGTGCGTGGGTAGCATGGAGTCTAATGAAGCAGAGGTGGTGGCTATTCTAGAGGCCCTCTAGATTTTCTATCATCGTTTTCCAAACCAGCTTGTGATAGAGAGCGATTCCAACGTTATTTCTCAGGTGTCTTCTTGTGCCATTCATCCTTGGAGGTTCTAGTTTTACTTCAATGAGATTAAAGTGTTGTCTTCTTTGATCTTTGTGGAATTCCGTCATGCGGCGCTCGGTCAATGGTTTTGCAGACTCTTTGGCTAAGCTAGGGTTGTATAGATCTCATCCGTCTGTAGCTTTTACCTAGTTCTTTCTTTGTGTTTGTTTATAGTTTTTCTTTGTTGTTGATGAGGGTATAATGCTGTTATACCCTTCGGGCCGCCTTTGGACAGAGCTTGTGTTTAATTGTTCGAATCTCTTATAATGACATCGTTGTTACTGATCGGAAAAAAAATAAATTATGGGGGCTTCATGTGTTAGTTCATGGCATTTGGTTGTGTTTCGACTGACGAATATAGGAAAGAAAAGCATTTCTACTTGATAGCACAATGCAATAGAGACTTAAGTCATCGTCATTTTCATGCCTATGTCAGTTTTGCTATTCCATTCGACCCTATTTTGAGGTCATAGTACATAGTAAATCAATAGTCTAACATGTTCAAATCTAGAGTCTAACATGTTCAAAGAAGATCATTCCCAAAAAACGATATTGAAAGATGTGTTAAATTTCAGACTGAAATGAGTGTAGGTATGTACATTCAAGTTTTGGGCTGCATGCCGAGGTTGCTTGCTATTTTATCCAAGTACAGCATCACTCGTATGTGGTTGTGGTATTTACACCGAATTATAGTGCTACTCATGGCACCCATTTTAAAACCTGTGTAGTTTCGTCGCGGCAAGTTTTATGTATGCTTATAAGCGATCCCAACGAAATTCGCTAGCATGTGTTTGCATGATCTATTTTGAGCTGTCAAATATTGGGGATGTTTCCTTTATATCTCTAATTCTATTATGGATTTCTTTAAGGGGAACTATCATCCATGATTTCAGGTAAATAGATGTTCATACAACATTCTTGATAACATATGTGGTCATGTGCAATTGTGTAGGAATATTGTATCAACAGTTAATCTAGACTGCAAGGTGGATCTGAAGGCCATAGCTCTGCACGCCCGTAATGCAGAGTATAATCCCAAGGTATGGAGCTTTTACTAGAACATAGCCTATAAGCATTTTAATTAAAATACTCTCACTTCACACTCTGATGATTAACTGCATATATGCTCTGTTAGTAGCCTGTAGTTGCTAATTTGCTTTCTGGGTCCCTTCTTACAGCGTTTTGCTGCTGTTATCATGAGGATAAGGGAACCCAAAACCACAGCACTGATATTTGCATCTGGAAAAATGGTATGTTAATATTTAGCCTCAGAAGTTTCTCATCCAGATCCATGGGTACTCTCTCTGTCAAATTATTCTGAATATGTAAACTGTGTTGCTCCTTTCCACAATTACTCTTACAAAATTTTGCACGAAATTACTGTCTAGAATTAATCATTCATCCAATAATGAAAATCATATACATGATCTTTCCATCTTCGTTTCTCGGACCACACAATGTGCTTATAGTCAATCACCAATAATAAAAATAGTAGATTTACTATAAATAGTTTTTGATTTATTAAATTTGTACCCTTTAGAAGGACTATGGAAACAAAAGTGGGCAATTATTCCATGTGAGAGAATGCATTTTTAGGATAATTTTGAAGAAGAATGTGCTAACTACCAGACTCCAACATAACCACAAAAGCATTCAAATGTTAGCAGAGATTTTTCTGATATGGAAGCTGAGCATTTAATGTAAGCATAAGAGCATTCAGATGTTAAAGAAGATTTCTCTGAAAAGGTTTCTTATTGTAGTGCCCCCCTCTCTGCACTTTGTTTGGATATTGCTTGGCAACATGAGGTCTACTCCACTAACTAGGCAAGGTGGTTTATATTAGAGTTTAATTATGTCACTAATATTTTGTTTTAGAGAAATGATTAAGAAATAACATCAGGACCATCCTAAACACCTGCTTGACTGGTTTGGGCCGACCTTTATTTGATTCATCCCATTTGCAACACACAACACACCTTGTCCAGACAGCGGCCCATAGAACGCCCCATCCAATGCGATTTACAGCACTAGATTGATCATGTTTGAAGAACTAAATAATGTTTTTAAAGCATGTTAAGTGATAGCTCTAGTGGTATTAAGCACTTCAGTTAGTGAAATTTAGGCCATTGCCTATATAGGCTGGGCATGTGATGTGATGCAAATGGTTGATCGGAATAATGGATGTTTCACAGTAAATGAGTTGTCGTAACGTGCTGCTGTGAACTGGTAAATGTGCTAGAAATGTTACTGCTTGATTAGATAAAAAGAGTACAAAATTAACTTCATCCAAGAGCTTTGTTCTGTTTCTAATTAACGTTTTGAGTAGAAAGCCTTTGTTCATCTAGATAATGAAACAAAGTTTTCCTTAAAACAATCAAATCTGCTGCTACTAAATTTCACCATGCTCTTTGATGGATTTTGGGTTTCTAGTTTGAAAGCCATCTGTCTTGTATTCAGGTTTGTACAGGAGCAAAGACTGAGGCACAATCAAAGCTGGCAGCAAGAAAGGTATAGTCATTAAGAAATATCTCAATGACTGCTTTGGGATTTCTGTCACATAAACATATGAATATCTGAATCCCAACTGAACATGAAGCTTTGTTCAAAGAACTTGCTGCCTAACATGATGTCTTTGTCTAGTACGCACGCGTTGTTCAGAAGCTTGGGTTTCCTGCTAAATTTAAGGTAAGTAGGTGTTTTTTTTTTTTTTTTTTTTTTTTTTTTTTTCATTTTTTAAATAAGAAAAATACAGGGTTCGGAGTTCTCCAATACCCCCTGTTTATTAGTTCTAATAATGACTTTATGTGCAAACTGAATTGGCTATATGCTACTGTTGCATCAGCCCACAGAACCGTATTTCTCATTTCTCTTTTTGGGTAATTTCTGTTCCCATGAACTACAGGACTTCAAGATTCAGAATATAGTTGGCTCTTGTGATGTCAAATTTCCAATAAGACTTGAAGTCCTTGGATGTACTCATTCAGCTTTCACATCTGTAAGTCAAAATTTTATTTCAAGTTGCTTTTTGTGCTAAAGATGAATTATCTTGCTAATGTTAGCCTTATGTTCTGAGAGAATTCCTCTTCTTCATTCTAGGCTTTCTTAAAGCTTCTAGTTTAGTTTCAATGCAGGCACTTGCATATTGATTGCTGATAACAGTATGGAAACTGTTTGCATCACTTGCAATTTGGAAATGGAGGAAACTTCTTTTATTGGTTTATAATTGTTTGATCATGTGGCCTGCATATTATTGCTTATAACAGTATGATCCAGAAATATTTCCTGGATTGATCTATCGGATGAAGCAACCGAAGATTGTGCTGCTCATTTTTCAGTCTGGAAAGATCGTTCTTACAGGGGCTAAGGTGATTGACATTTATTCTAGGTGCACCTTACTCTGTTATTTCCTCCCACTTCTTGTGTACCTCTAAAACTGGCTCCCTTGTTTTTTGATGCTGCAGGTGAGAGATGAGACTTACACTGCCTTTGAGAACATTTATCCAGTCCTTACAGAGTTCAGGAGAAATTAACAATTGTATGAACCTTTAATTGGCATTTTTTTTTTTACGCATATTGTCTCCACTTAGATCCTTCCAATGTCATGTCTAGTAGCATTCTTAGTGCTTGGCTTCACTGTTTCAAAACTCAGTGAAGGTTCACACAATATTCTTTTACTCAAGTTTTTTCAATTGGTAAGTCAAATTTGGATTCACAAAATACATCTTTTTTCTTCAAGAGCCTCCTTTCAAAGAGACAAGTAAATTTTGGATGTGCCAGATCTCCAGACACTTTTGCTTTGAATCTTTCAGATTTGGAGATGTGGACTCAAGACCTAATCAAACTGTTAGGAATCTAGATAGATTAGGTTGATTAGTTTCCTTATCTCGTCATTTAATATCGTACTGTATATATACTTAATTTTTAATTCAACAACTTTAAGAAAAACCTCTAATACTTTACTTGTTATCAGAGCCCCCTGTACAATTTTAACAGATAACCCCATGATCATGTTTTGATGAAGCCCAAGTAGGGCTGCCTAACCATGGGCTTTTTAGAGCATGAGCCAGATCCAACTGGAGGCCCATTTGTCCCATCATGTACCAAAGAAGGCTCATGCACTACCAGTTAATAAAGAGGATATATCAATAGAGATTTACCTTGTATTTACTCTGTAAATCAGTAGATATCTGCTGTAGATATTTACCTTGAGTGTTCTCTTGGTAAATCAGTAAAAAGAGTTACTTCCTATTAGGAATGGCAATAGGTCGGGTTTAAATGGGATAGTGAGTTGGCGGGTTTGGGCTTTTTTAAGTGCCTGACCTGATACTCAGTAGGGTTTGGGTTTGGTATGCCTGACCCCTACTCAGTAAGTCATTTCATCCAATACTAGTAACGCAGGTGGTAGTATAGGCAATGGAAACTATTACAACATTTTTTTTTTTTTAAATGAAATGATTTTAAAATCATCTACTTGAAACTTAACCCAACATGTATTAGTCACGGGGCAAGTTTAGCATCACAAACCATAAACATGTCATGAGGCAAGATGGGTACAGGCTTAGCCTCCGTACTAAATACTTCTCGTTGCCAACTCTAATTTCTGATTTTTTTATAGACTGATCCTATTTTAGCATCCTATATTAGTATATGAGTAAAGTCTTTTCATGACTAATAGTAGTTGTTTAAAGATGCATTAATGACATATCACCAAGTCCTTGGATGTCTCATGTTGTCTGAATATCTGAGAATTCTAATGCTTGCTTCTAAAAAAAGGGTTGGGTTTGAAATTGGTGAGAGAGAGTTATCCTTAATTAACCAAAATACAAATATGGGATTTGTTTAAGAAACTGAACTAAAGATGAGGATGAATTTATTTTAAAATAGATGTGGTTGTTGGGACCACATAAGGTGGATTCTCCAACATGAATCTCACTTAAATCATGTTATTTTCTTGACAGGAGGAGAAGAGCAATGAGCTGTTGGGGTTGGATTTTCTGGAAGGAAATTCTATTGATGATGCTGATTGCTTGGATATGCTTCTTTCATTAACATGTACCTAAATTTTAATATAATCTCTTGCCGTTTGAGTTCATCTCAGATTTCCATCCACTCTCCTTCCAAGTTTTCCTGCCTTGGAGGTCTAAAGAAGGCTGAATTTTAGTTTCAGAGGTAAGGCCAAATAAATTTAAAAAAAAGAAGGGAAATGACAAAAAAATAAAAAAAAGAGGTGAATTGTTGTTTTCAGTGAACTCCCTAGGAGAGTTATTTAATAATATGAAATTGTTCAGGATGAAGGATTAATATTGTATATCATCATATTTAAGGCTTCAATGCGTCTTTCTGTATTTTTCATAATTGTAATTTGCACCCGAGCCAACCCAACTCATGTTCTGCTTAGGTGCAATGTTCAATCTGAGCTTAGGTCTTGTTGAGTCATTTAGGTTAAGTTCGGTTGGGTCTGTCGTGTTGGTGAGGTTGCGGGCCACCTTGAGCTTGAGCAGTCCTAACATGAGCTTACTCTAGCTAGTTTTCAGCGCAAGCCGCAGTTTCACAATGAGATATTATTGATCTTTATTGCAAAAACTCTCTCATCATTTTTTGACGAATACCCTTCTTTTAATGAGACCACTTCTTGATTAGCCAAAATAAAAAAATGGGTATCTCCAAGGTCTTTGACCCAACAAAACTAAACCCCCAACCCTAGGTGATGCCCGCTAAGCCCACATATTCGCACACCAAGCAATTCTGGCGTGGTTTCAACTACAAGAGGTGGAAATCAAACCCAAACCTCCCAGGTGGGTAAACAAAGACCACTTGGGACTACGGGAAAGTAAAAAAAAAAAAATCATTTCATTATGGCCCGTTTATTTGGATTGCCATTGAATTTACAGGAAATTCAATGCAGAATGTGTTCCAAGGGATTATTAAAGAGGTGAGGACTGGACATTAGGCGATGAAAACTGAAATACTTAGGATTTGATTTGTTAGGGTGATGGCTGGCTTATCAATTTCCATCAAAAAGATATATTTGATAGCCAATTGTGGATCTTCACTTTTATTTCTCAGATTTTAACCACTTCTACAAATTTACGTCATAGAATTCTTAGGAATTCCTATGAATTCAATTCCTATAAACAAACGGGACGTTAGAGGGATCAGTAATCAAATGAACACCAAATCCTTAGAATCTATTTCATAGTTCCTTCGCCTTTTCTTTTTAGAGAGATTTTCATAGGATGGTAAGGGAGAATTTCACGGTCACATGTAGATTCCTTTCAGGATTTCAGCAGTATTCTGCCACAAGATCTCTAGAAAAAATTATGAAGTGGAAAAAAAAAAAAAAAAAAAAAAAAAAAAAAAAAAAAAACCACAGATTGCTGAGAAAATTCTAAATTGACTTTGTTTCTCTGATTCCATGATTTGAACATCTCAATACCTTGAGATGCGAAGAAAAAGAAATGTACAATTGACTTGAGATTCATATGCATGGATCTGTGTCCACAATCAATGTGTCCACCTCCAAAATGCATATACAATTACAATCGTCATCAACATACCAGCATAAGCAATCCACTTGTCAATGCGATGGCGCTTCTCAATAAGCTTCAACACCGAGTTTGAGAGCCCCACTGTGTTAAGGATGTCCAGTGCTTTTCTTTGTGCCCTCTAAAAACCAGAAAACAACTCTCAGATAGAGCTCATCTACAAAGTAAAACTTTGTGGCAACTCAAACACAGGACATGTGACATGGATGCCTGCCAAAGCAGACCACTCAAATTGGGCCTCATCAATTATAGACTGTCAAAAATCACACTGACTGGACAAACCTAACCGTCATATTCCAGATGGTAGACTGATGAAAGTCAAATTTTCAACCATCCATTTGATAATCAACTACATGGTTTGGATTGTGAGATTAGTGTTACTTCTAGGCTGTAGTCATTCCATCACAAAAACAAGCATTTATAGGATTACCTAGATACTGCAGCAAGAATGCCACATTTACATTGGATTAATTTACACAGTTTTGGTGAAAGATGGGACATAATCCAGGTCAACAAGAATTCTTGAAGAATCAAAGATACAATGGCACTTCTCAATGAGCTTTTCTTTATTTCTTTTTCTTGAAAGGTTAGTCATGTAGGATCTTATGAAAATGCTCGAGCGAGCCCAGGTCTGTCCAGGGCCCATTTTCTGGGCTATTTATGGAATGTTTTTCTGATTTTTTTGGGCCTGTTTGGGCCTGTTTTGTGGGTCATTCCTAGACCTGTTTGAGGCCCATTTCATCCCATCTCTCCTATTTGTTTTGAGGCTCGTAAATTTCCTTATAATGTGTATAAGCCCATTAATGAATTTTGATAAATTATAATACTATGGAATGTGTAAATTGAATGGGAGAGATGAGAGAAAGAATTGATAGGAATCTTACCCGGGAATTTTTGTTAATCTTAAGGCACACTTATTAACCTTAGGAGTTGTGGATTTTCATTGGTACCAAACCCATTATATATTAACCTCCAAGAAATAAGTGTGCATTAAGGTATCCCTTGGTAGGCCATAAATTCACTATACACTATTTCATTCCAAGTTAGAAAATGTATATGTATTCTTCGGCAAATTAATTTGAAAGGATTTAAGCGATTCCTCACGTTTGAAAGCATCGGTGATTTGAAATAGAATCAAGTGGTTTACCACATGAATTCGTATATTTTTCTACAAATCGATTTGAAATAGATTTGAATGGTTCACCATCGAAATTTGTATATTTTCTACAAATTATTTTGAAATGAATTGAATGGTTTGCCACGTTCGAAAAGGGTCTATTATCTTGAAAACAAGATCTCGAGGCAAGATGGAGCCAGAGCTTTGTAGTGCGAGCCCATGAGCCAAAGGGACTTTTATTTTGAAAACAAAATCTCGAGGCAAGATGGGGCCAGAGCTTTGTAGTGCGAGGCCATGAGCCAAGGAGAACAAGTGTGTATGTATTTGTTCAGGAGTAGTTGTTTTATCGATTTCAAAAATAAATTATTATGATTTGACTTGTATCGGTTCAGGTTTTGAAATTTAAAGGCACCACTAAGCTTAGGTTACCTTGTTGGGCTGATCACCCGATTTGGGATCTTTAAATTATTTGCCAACTGCAGTTTGGACTCTGTCTGCTCCGGCTATGGCAACGGTTCTGTATTCCAGTCCCACGGGTAGTGGCAACGGTTCTGAATTCCGTCCCACTTTATGTGGCAACGGCTCTGTTTGTTCCGGTCCCACGGGTAGTGGTTACGGTTTCTGTTTGCTCTTGTTACTTCGGTAATAGAAAAATATAGCTATATGTGGATTGCCAGTGTTTTTACTCAGTTTATTATGTCTCTTTAAAATTGTTAATGGTTTAGAAATTGTTTAATTATTTCATCGATATTCATGTTTAGGCTTTTAATTGTTCTATAATGTTTTTCATAATGTTTTATAAATATTTGTCACCCTATTTAGCAGGACCTTGTGATTATCATACTTCTAAATCAAATAGTAGGTGGTTTACCTTTAGGCGATCCCTTTGTTCTGAATATTTGGTGAGAATGGCCACCCCTGTATTGTATGCATCATCAAGCATTAAAGATGAATTGCGGGCTGACTGCATACCCTGTGCTTCCTCATCGAAAATTCTCAGAACATGAGCAGACTCCCCACTCTGCAGCATATAGTATCACAATTCATTAGTTGAACTCAAGAAAGAACTTTTACCAGTTATATTATCGAAGTAGTGACAAAATCAAAATCGAATACTATAATCCTTGCTTTAGTCACCAAATAGAAATATCAATGCAACTTGGGACCCGGTCAAAGTCAATCTGAGACTGAAGCAAAATAATCCGATCATTTTTCTCAATATTTTGTTCGCATTGTACAAATGTGTGCGAGCTCATTTTCAAAAAAAAAAAAAAAAAAAAAAAAGAAAGAAAGGAAATGTGTGCAAGCTTTGTTTCATCATACATCTTTTAAGTATTTGGGTTCTAAACAAAATGTCATTTATATTTCTTATAAAAAGTTTCCACTCTTTCCACGTAGTCCTATATTGAGAATTATTATAATCAGTAACATGCTGTGTCGGTGTTGCACAACCATGAGAGCGGATCTGCAGAGGCAAACGGTGCGCTGTTACATAGTAACTCTTCGGATATCATCCCAAGGGAGGCAGTTGCAAGACTGCTCCACAAACGACACGATACCCACCCCCAGACTACTGTCTTTTCACCACCGCCCATCGCCCAACATCTATATGACCAGGATTCTCACACCACACACCTCACCAGCAACGATAATCTTGCTTCTCAAACAGTTTCCATGCAACAGGACGCACTCAATATCATACCATCCCCATCCCAAACTAACAGTAACTTCAATGAATCCTCAGATCCCCATGCTGAATCATACTCTGCCTTGGGTGTGCCGGTTTCTGCCTCAGCTATGGCCACTGGGGAGAGTGCAACCATGGAGTCCAGCCAGTTTCCTACTGGACCAATTTTTCCTGGTCTGGGGGAGCGACATGCGCCTGGGAATCCACCCATTACTGTCCTACTGGCCTCACCACCATCTGCTATGGATTCCAGTGCCAATGCCCATTTCGCCTATCCCCCACAACTGCCATCCTCAGCCCTTGTCACCGTCCCTGGACGTTCAACATCTCCATCAGCGGGATTTCAAACCTGGATCCTCGCCGCTGCTTCAGACACAGATGCTGAGTCCATCCGGGCAGTACCACCCAAGTTTTGAAACAAGTTTCAACGACTTGCAGAGTCGGGGGGAGGTCATGTCCACGGACTGGTTGGACCTGGGCTTTCTCGAGGACCCCTGCCTCGACTTCACCATGTAAGCGAGCCTTCCTTCAAGCAGAAACATCCCCGATCTCAATTTTCTATCATGGTCAAAGGTCTGCGGAGCTCGTCGCTTCAACACTTACAGCAAGAGTTATTCAGGGACCAAGGTATGGCAGTCTTTCTTCAATCTTTTAATGATGACGAACATATTGAGTTGGAATGTTAGGGGTGCGGGGAGAAAGGCGGTCATTCAGCGGGTAAGGGATATATACTCTATGTATCATATGCATATCTTGATTCTCATTGAGACAAAAGTTACCAGTGACCGTGCTGTGAAGGTGCCTCAGGAGTTTGGCTCCCTCTATCCACAGAGCGACCTAGCCTTTGGTAATAGTTCAGGGGGAGGGATCTGGGTGTTCTGGGATCCAGCCAGATTACAGGTAAGTAAACTTTCAGGTTCAGCCCAGCATGCTTCTTTCAGAGCACTTCCGACAGCTGGAAATGCTCGCCCTTTCCTCGTTTCAGCCATCTACGCATCTCCGATCTGGAGACTTCGTCGAACCTTATGGAACGATTTAGCACTCTTCAGAAACTCGTTTGTCGGCTGCGAGGACGGATGGCTGCTGATGGGAGACTTTAACTGTCTCCTAGGACAGCACGAAAAACAAGGGGGGCAGAGTCTGGTCCAGCAGGGCAAATTGTGGAGAACTGGAGTCGCTTCTTCTCTTCACTGACACCAATGATTTCGGTTTTGTGGGTAACCCTTTCACTTGGAGTAATAATTGTTGCCCGCCAGATCGGATTCTAGAATGCCTAGACAAATGCCTCCGTAATGCAGCTTGGATAGATGGGTATGGGTCCCACTCAGTCCATCATTTGACACGTATCAGTTCAGACCACTGCCCGATCCTTCTAACAGAAGGAACCTTGAGTCTCTCTAGGCCACAACATTTCAGATTTGAAAATATGTGGGCGCATCAGCCAGGCTTCATTGATGTCGTTCAACATGAATGGCACATCACCTCCATGCAAAACTGTTCCCTTGCCGACAACTTCTGTCCTTGGAATCTAAGCTTACTGCCTGGAGAAAGGAGTCTTTCGGCTCTTTCTCGGCAGACTTAAGGTGACTGGAGAGAGGGATTCAATCTAGTCGACATTACCAAACTTCCTCTTTCCTTTACAACTTGGAATTTGAACTCAAACAGGAATATTCTCGTAAAACTCTACAGCATGAACGTTTCTGGAAACAAAGAGCTAGGGTACTGTGGCTCCTGGAGGGAGACCAAAACTCCAAAAATTTTCATCGGGTGGCTAAAAATAACTTCAAAAGGAACCACATCCACTTTCTTCTTAATCAATATGATCAACCTGTTTCCAGGACTTCGGATCTTCTGGGGGTCTGTACGGATTATTTTACCTCGATTTTCGCAGGACTGAAACCTTTAACTGATCCAGCCCTAGCCGACTCCATCACTCCATCCATTCTTGAAGAGGACAATCGGGCAATCTATACCGTACCCTCTATGGACGATATTAAACGGGCGGTTTTCTCGATCCACCCAGAGAAGTCCCCTAGCCCAGACGGCTATAACGCCTTATTTTTCCAACGTTTTTGGAATCTGGTGGGGCCGGATGTGGTTCATATGGTTTAGGATTTCTTTAGCACTTGATACTTAGATCCTCATGTTAATGAAACCTGCATCACTCTTTTACCGAAAAAGGCAGGTGCAGTTCGGCTGGATGAGTTTCGGCCGATTAGTCTTTGCAATGTGCGGTACAAAATAATTTCAAAAATCTTGGTGAACGCTTGTGTCCTTTGCTTCAAAAATGCATCTCTAACTGTCAAGGAGCTTTCAGTTCAGGAAAGCGACCGTCGGATAACATTATCATTGATAAAGAATTGCTCCATATGATGAGTGCTGACGGCCGCAAGAAAAAAATATTGTGCCGTTAAACTGGACATTCGGAAAGCATATGATAACTTATCATGGCCTTTCCTCGAGGTGTGCTTACAGCAGTATGGTTTCTCAGATGTTGTAGTACGCAGAATTATGACCTGTGTTAAATCAGTTGTTTACACAGTGGCCGTTAATGGCCACCGAACTGACCAGATTTTTCCGGCATGCGGTATCCGCCAAGGCGACTAGCTTTCCCCTTATTTTTTCATTCTTTGTAGCGAGGCCCTGGCAAGGTCAATGATAAATTTGGCTTGGTTAAATCCATCCATCTTTCCTGCTATAGTGCCAAGGGGCGACAGAATTCCTCTGCTTCAGTATACTGATGACAACCTCCTATTCCTTAGGGCAACTAAGCACAACGCAGAAAGGATTAGAGCCATTCTTGATGCTTACGGGGCGGAGGCGGGTTATAAACTCTAGCAAGTCTTCCCTTGTTTTTAGTATGGCCACGCCAAATCGCACAACACATGAGGTCAAATATGCACTGGGGATCTCCATAGTAGAGACCTCCTTTACATACCTCGGTGAAACAGTGGGTTTAAGGAATGCAGGACCCAGATCTGGGGCCAGACTGCGAGAAAGGATCCGCAAGAGGATTCTCCTTTGGAAAGGTCTTTCCCTCTCTTTAGCAAGACGTGCAACACTACTGAGGGCCGTGCTCACTGCGATCCCACAATATTGGCTCGGTTTCAAGCTCCTTCCAAAGATAGACTTGCAGCCCATCGTTTCAACCCAGTCTATGTTCCTTTGCAAGGGTTCGGCGGACAAAACTCCTGGACTCCTGTGTCTCGGAACACCGTCACTAAACCGGTGGTGGACGGTGGGCTAGGCATAAGGGACATCGCACGTCAGAACAGTGCAGCCATGGCTCATCTGGTTTGGCGCTTCCTCAAGGATCAAGACGACTGGTGGACCAGGCTTCTCAGACAAAAGTATCTTCGCAACACATCCTTTGAATTTTGTCAGCCCCGGGCGTCAGATTCCCCTCTTTGGAAGGCTCTGCTAAAAGTTAAAGATATTATAATAGATAACCAGCGTTGGGTCATTGGCACACAGGTTCGAGCTCTGGATGATGAATGGGTCTCGGGTGTGGGTAGGCTTAGGCAACACCTTCTACCCAGGCAACCACTTCCCAGTCAGGAATCGACAACGACATTACAATTAGGGATAGACGCTACAACAGTGATGATGGTGGAAGAACTGACTACCACATCCCAGTCAAGGAAAATCTGGAACGAACCTCTCTTAAGAGACATGTGGCCGCAGGAGGTGGTGAGGAAGTTCATGGAGATCCTGCTTGGTCAAAGGGATATCCGCTGCTGGCTAAATGAGCCCGCAGGCCGCTGCAGCTACAGAGCACTGTTCCGTTATTTGCAAACTCGCTGCATAGGTCTAACGTTTCTGTGGAAGGAGGTCTGGAAGATTGAAGTGCTGCCAAAAATACGCTTTTTTGCTTGGCAAGCCCTGCTGAATAAACTTCCTACACGCGCACGTCTTGCACGTTGGGATCCAAGCATCTCTCCATTATGCCCACTCTGCAACCTTGAGGATGAAACTATAGACCATCTGCTCATCCAATGCCCTTTTGCCAAAAACCTGTGGCTTGGCTTACCTGAATCTATTCCAAGGCCTGCATCTTCTCTCTCTCCCACACACTGGTTCTGGCTAGGGGTGTAAAGGTTCGGTTAACCGGCCATTTTGGGAAAATCGTTAACCGAACCGTAACCGCGGTTTTCGGTCTTTTAAAACTGTAACCGTGATCATAACCGTATCCACAAAAACCGTGGAAAACCAAACCGCGGTTAACCATATTAGACAGTTCAGTTACGGTTAATAACCGTGGAAAAATATGTTCATGCACCATTTTTCATACCTCGGGCGCAAACAAACTTGATCATGCTTAAGGGTCCGTTTGGGAAAATGAAGGGGAGGGGAAGGAAAATTTGAGGGGGAAGGAAAATGAAGGGGAGGGGAGGGGAGGGAAAATTAATTTTACCTCCTCTTGTTTGGGGAAGTCAAAAAGTGGGGGGAAGGAAAGTGAAAAAGTAGAGTTTTGTTTGTTTGTGAGATAAAGAGAAAATTACCGTTTTGCCCTTACTTTTTGTAAAAATTTTTAAAATTTATTTACACATAAAGGGCAATTTGGTTAATTTCTCCTACTTTCCCCCCTCCTCTCCCCATTTTCCCCCCATTTTTTGGGGGAAATTTTTCTCTCCAATTTCCCCACCTCCCCCCATTTTCCCTCCCCCTCTTTTCCCAAACACCCTTCAAACCATTTTCCCCCACTTATCCCCCATTTTTTCCTCCCCCCCATCTCTCCCCCCCTTCCCAAACAGGGGGGTAAGTGTTCCCTTATACTATTAAGTAGCATTTCAAGACTATGGAAATCAAACAACCAAAACCCAAATGAAGAAATATATAAAACTAGGGGGCAAAAAGAAAGAAACACTAGCAATTCAAAATCTGCAAACACTATTCTCTTCTATCAAGACAGTGCTATTTCATTTTATTATGTAATAATAAGCCCCTTCTAGTTCAAATAGAGGATTTCGACATTCCAACTCCAGTAAAAAGAAATCTTCCAAATCCCACTTCACTCAAATCACCAATTTAAAAAAATTTAGTAATGCACCCTTGCTTGCATATTATCTATCAAAGTTAACCCCAAAATCCTTCTCCATGCAAGGTTCCAAGACACCACTTGGCCCAAATTAACACCCATCTCATTTCAAAAACAGCTTCTTTTTGTCACTTTTGTGTTTGTTATTCCAAAACGAACCTAAACATTGAAAACCCACATCCTACATCACAATGTAGTTCTAGTTCTCAACCCCACGATAATTTACAAGATTGGATACGCATACATCCATCCAAATGCGCCCAGAAAAGAAAAACCCAAAATCCAAATGAACAAAGACAAGTCCCCAAGAAATTCAAAAACAAGAAAGAGAAGATTTTGAACATGAAGAGAAGAAGCAGACAGATCTTGATTGAAGTAACCCGAAGACCGCTGGCTTTGAGAACGTTGCCGATGCTGCTCGCCGGCACCCCCTTTCGAGTCCACTCACAACACCACCCGTCACAAGAACATACTTCATCTTCTCGATCCGAAAAAAAAAAAAAAAAACAAGATGTGATAGGCCCTAGAAAGAAGCAGAGAAATGGAAATTGAGAGAGAGATAGGAGAGAGAAGAGGGGGGGGGGGGGGGGGGGGCGCCACTGGGAGTCGAGAGAGAGTTCTAGTGAGAGAGACGAGGAAGGGGCTGCTGCTTGGAATCGAGAGAGAGGCGAGAAAGGGGCTGGGAGAGGGAGAGAATGAGATTGGACTTGCCAGAGTTTTGTTACTTATTACATAAGTTATGAATTATTTCATCCAGGCCCTTTATTTTTTCTTTTATTAGTATAACAGTACGGTTAACCGTTTGTGGTTAACCGAACCGTATTTTACGGTTCGGTTCGGTTAATAACCATGAGTTAATATGGAAAACCGTAACCGAACTGTGAAGTGAGGTTTTTGGATTTCAAAAACCGTAACCGTAACCGAATCGTGAAACACGGTTATTATTTGCGGTTCAGTTCGGTTAACGGTTTTTCGGTTTTTTTTTTTTTTTACACCCCTAGTTCTGGCACGCTGCGTTCGCAGATGATGGAAAGAGGAAGAGGAAGATCATATCAAGGAAGAGGACGGATGTCCCCTTATCAGAGCAATGCCCAATTCGAGCAATACCATCAAGAACAATTCTTGCAATTCCTGGAATACTAGAAGAAGATGAGCCAAATGGCTATTGGAGGCAGCAGCGACACTGCAGAAAAGATGGAGGCTACCCAAGTCGTCAAAACTGACGAAATTAAAGAAGAAGAGTGGATCAAGGTCCGAGGAAAAGAAGCAGTACATGCTCCCATCAAGAGCTATGCTCTTACTTACATATTTTAAGCTAAACTTATTACTGTTTATTCATAATGGTGGGAGCCAACATAATGATGGCAGACGTGCCATCTCTTCACGTGGCCAGTATGGCCTCTTGTCTCCTTTAGTCCCTGTAGTAGCCAGAGTAATCTTTATTTTCATCGGATGCCGAAGTCTTTTGTCTTATTATGTTTTTGTTTGGGCTTCGGTTCCTGTGATACCTCTCTACAAGATAGGACTAGTGTTAGGACCGGCTGTATTTGTGGAAAGTTCCACGTTTGTAATTTATCCATCATTGTTTTAGTTGGTCTTCTAACATAAGTGTAGTCAGCCATATTTTTACTAGTCCTAACTAAAACTTCTTCATTAACTCTTCCTTTCTGGATGTGGAATAATACTGGGCTGGAAACATCCATGCCATTCATATAGAGCATATTAATGCTCATGAAGCCACCATAAAAGATTTAGCAGGCCTAGGAAATTACCTAAGCGATAGAGTTAATTGGTTATTTGAAGTAATAGGAAAACTAGACGTTACCCAAGCAGAGATAGCAAATGAATCCCTTCTAAAGATAGATTTGCTGGCAAAGATCCCATTGCCAGATGGGAAAAGGATAAATATGAATGCATCCTTAATATTAAAGATCCAGAAAGGACCATTAATGGAAAAGCCTTCCCGGCCAGTGCCCAGGAAATTAAAGAATTCTCCAATCAGATTAAGGAATCACTTGACCAAAATCTTATTCAACCAAGCTGTCATAGCAGCATTAAGAGTGATGAGAAGAGAGAGACTCCTCATCGCCCAGAAGGAATTCCAGGTCAACCAATATGTCAAGGAACTCATTAATGCCACAGGGATTATATCCTATTCAGAAGCAACTAAGGTGACTGAGGAATACGCCTAACTTTACCTCGATAGGATACAATAAAAATTATAGGTATCTATCTTTTGGCCTCTTTCAATGTAGGATCCAAGGGCTCCATGCCCCTAATCCTAATGTAGAACTCTGTGCTGTCTTAGTAGATGAAAGAACTTCCGATTTCAAGGAAAGTATCATAGGAATAGGACAATTGGAGTTTGACCAGAACGTTGCTTACTTTAGCACCATTCCAGGATATGTGCTACCCTTAGCTGCGGTTAGACATATGAAGCTGATAATAGGGACTTTACCTCGATAGGATACAATAAAAATTATAGGTATCTATCTTTTGGCCTCTTTCAATGTAGGATCCAAGGGCTCCATGCCCCTAATCTTAATGTAGAACTCTATGCTGGCTTAGTAGATGAAAGAACTTCCGATTTCAAGGAAAGTATCATAGGAATAGGACAATTAGAGTTTGACGGCATCCGATGAAGATAAAGATTACTCTGGCTACTACAGGGACTAAAGGAGACAAGAGGCCATACTGGCCACGTGAAGAGATGGCACGTCTGCCATCATTATGTTGGCTCACCAGCCACCATTATGAATAAACAGTAATAAGTTTAGCTTAAAATATGTAATAGTATTTCTTCCCATGAGCCTATAAAAGGGGCCCTTCTCCATGTAAAAAGGGACAACAAAAAAAAAAAACAAGGGAGATCACTGAGGCAGAACACTTCAAGCATGTTAAAGCTATCCTAGGAGAATTTGATAAACACGGGATAGTTATTTCTGAAACCAAGTATGAACTATTTAAAAAGGAAATAGATTTCTTAGGAGTTCATATACATCAAGTATAGCATTACAAGATCATATCGTTAAAAAGATTCTTGATTTTCCTGAAAAAATAACAAATAGAAAACAGCTGCAAAGCTATTTAGGAATCCTAAATTGTGCCAATGATTTTATCAAGGACCTGGCCAAATACAGAACAAGCCTGTCTTCAAAACTCAAAAAGACAGAAGAAACTAATCCTTTCAGTGGGAAGAAATACTATTACATATTTTAAGCTAAACTTATTACTGTTTATTCATAATGGTGGCTGGTGAGCCAACATAATGATGGCAGACGTGCCATCTCTTCACGTGGCCAGTATGGCCTCTTGTCTCCTTTAGTCCCTGTAGTAGCCAGAGTAATCTTTATCTTTGTAAAAAAAGACAACAAAAAAAAAAAAAAACAAGGGAGATCACTGAAGTTTTATTTTGAGAGCTTGCTAAGGTATGAGTAGCTAAACCCCCCAGGGTAGCTGGGAGGGCTTCTTTCTACCTTCATAACTGTCATTTCAATCTCTTGTTTACTGTTTTCATATAAAATTGTGTTAGAATTATGGAAATTGTAGTAGGGAAGAAGCAGCAGCTGGAGCCTGCCTAAACCCTAAACCAAAACAGAACTGCAAATGCAAGCAGCACACCTGCCTGGTCTGTCAGGAATCACAGATAGATACTTACCTTGCAGAAATAATCCTGCATAATGCACAGGTTAATATCAATAAAGCAAAGCAGAAAAATCCTGCTAATAAAGAAAATAAGCAAAAACCCCCTATTATCAGCTTCATATGTCTAACCGCAGCTAAGGGTAGCGCCTATCCTGGAATGGTGCTAAAGTAAGCAACGTTCTGGTCAAACTCTAATTGTCCTATTCCTATGATACTTTCCTTGAAATCGGAAGTTCTTTCATCTACTAAGACAGCACAGAGTTTTACATTAGGATTAGGGGCATGGAGCCCTTGGATCCTACATTGAAAGAGGCCAAAAGATAGATACCTATAATTTTTATTGTATCCTATCGAGGTAAAGTCCTTATGGAAAACATTAAACTTTTGGCATCTCTGGGTAACATCAACAAGGTCTCCAAACTTGGTGATCTCATAATTTCTTCCTAGGATAGGTACTTGGATTGGAGAAGATTGTTTCTCTAGATACAATGTCTGCAAGCTCATTGTTTTTCCCTGATACATGCTTAACTTCATAATCAAATTCGTTTAAAAAGTGGTGCCAGTTTATTAGTCGTCTTTGGGAGAATTTGGTTAATTGGGCGTTCTTAAAAAACAGCACGAACTTTGAATCTGTTTCTACCAGAAATCTCTTAGGTCTGAGAAAAAGAGCGTATTTTTCTATTCCTAAGATTAGTGCTAAAAGCTCCTTTTCATGAGCATGGTAGTTTATTTGGGCTGAAGTAAAAGTTCCAGATTTATAACAGCAGATGTGCCTCTTTCTTTCTCTATCATTGGGTTTGATAGTCATATAGACTACTCCCCATTGGAACTCTGATGCATCTGTTTTTAAGACAAAATTATCCAAACTTGGTGATCTCATAATTTCTTCCTATAGGTTGTTGGCCTAATACGAAGAGATCTTCATTCCTAACAGGAGGGAGTCTTTGCCTAGTCATAGCATCCTCTATGATTTGCCATTCATTTTCTCCAAATTTTCCCCAATTCATTTCCCAAAAACTTGATGCCCAATTAAAACCTCCTAATAGACCATTAGGAAAATCAAGTTTAAATATGATACAGATAAAGAATTTAGGCAAAGCCATTAAGCAAAAATGTACTAAGAAAAAACAAAAAATGAATTGGGGAAAATTTGGAGAAAATGAATGGCAAATCATAGAAGATGCTAGAGAGGAGAATATTCTTTTTGTCAGCACGACTTATAATCTCCATTTCCACAAAACTTGCTTTTTAGCAGTAATACAGGATAATATGGGCCACGAGGCTGTCCAGATCATCCTAAAAACATTAGGAGAATTTTGGAAAGATATCGAAGAAGCTAGACTCCTTCAATACCTTGTCAGCATGACTTATAATCTCCATTTCCACAAAACTTGCTTTTTAGCAGTAATACAGGATAATAGGGGCCACGAGGCTGTCCAGATCATCCTAAAAACATTAGGAGAATTTTGGAAAGATATCGAAGAAGCCAAACTCCTTCAATACCTTACACAAAGGGAATTAATCCATACGTCTACACCCCTTATCCAAGAGATCAGTTCTCAAGAAGAACTTCCTATACAGCTGGCACAGGATGATCCTCCTCTTGATAGGAAATTAAAAAGCCCTATCACGAATAGCATCCATGTTAATGCTTACCAGCATCAAGGCAACTTACTCTTTGCAACCCTCTACCTTGCCAATTTAGGAAATAAAGCCATTGAAGCTTTAGTAGATACTGGAGCTACTAATTCCTTTATTAAGAGAGGTGTCATCCCTGACTGCTATATGGTCGATCTTGATACACCTTATGAAGGGACTGGCGCTAACTCTATCCCTTTTATTATGAAACGGCAATCTAAATCTCTCCTTCTCAGTATTGATAATGCCTTATTTAAAATAAGGTTCCTTGAGGTCTCTGATATGAATGTCAGTGACTCTATCCTTGGGATAGATTTCAATATCACCCTCTCTACCCAGTACAGATCCTAGGTAAAACCATTAACTCTATTCTTGATTGGAATCTATCTCATCTCTATGCGGGACCAGGAAGCAAAGTGACTATCACCACTGATCGCTGGATGCCTCCCACCTCCGGGTGGATAAAATTGAACTTTGATAGCACTTTCAGCAGCAATACAGGCAAGGCGAGTATCGGTGGTTTGGCCCATGAGGAACTGCTGGCATTGCAACGAGGGCTGCTCCATCTCAGTCATCTGCATGCTTTGCCAATAATAATAGAAGGAGACTGTATGGTGTTGGTGACCAACATTAGGAATTCAGGACATCTGACATGGGACATGATGCCTCTATTGAGAAGAACCAAGCACATGTTGTCACCTTTTCCACATTGGACAATTCAGTATTGCAAGAGATCCGCAAATGTAGTTGCAGACTTACTAGCATCCTATCAAATACTGCCTGATGCAGATACCTTAACTGAACTCCCTCAACATATCAATGTCGTCTTTCAGAAGGAGAGGGACCGGGCAAGGGCCTTCACAATCTCGTTTTACCATCATCAAGAACGGGCTCTGCCTACTACTCTACAAAACATTTCAGCCCGAGAAAACACGCAACAAGCTTCGAGGGCTCGAGAAGCTTTGGCCCAAATGGTGGCAGCTAGGGAACATTTGGCTACGATAACTCTCTAAAATGGCTGCATCTAACGCGACGTAGCGCACAACAACGCAGATTTTGGGACTGTTGGCTCATTTTGGACTCTATCTCTGGCTTCGTGTCATTTTTATTTCCTTTCGTTTCTTGTTTCTTTACACTTTCAAACTTTTGTTGTCTTCATCTGATGTACCTGACGCCCTAGATGAAAATATCGGCCGATACGAAGCGTATCGGCCGATATATCGGCCGTATCGGCCAAGGCCGATACGATAAATTCAAATTATCGGCGATACATACCGTATCGCACCCGTATCGGCCGATACGGTATGTATCGGCCCATACACGTGGGGGGGGGGTTATAAAACCCCCCTTTGGGACTTTTTAGGGTTTTTTACCCTTCCCTTTCTTCTCTTCCCCTCTATAGTTTCCCATTTTCACTTCCTTGTGGTCCCAAATGTCTCCCAAATCCCTCTCTTCAAGATATTTTTGCCACCAAATCACCAACAAACCATTATTGAAAGAGATCTAGAGATTCAAAAGTCAAAACAAGATTCTTCATTAAGGTATATGTGGTTTATTTTTTCAACTTTTGACATGATCATTTCATTTATCACTCTCTAACTACTATGAATCACAACATAATGGCATCATTGTGTTGTTTTATTGTAGATTCATGCTTCCTTTTGATCTTACATGCATATCTTTTGTTTTTTTTTTATATATTGTTATTTTTATTTTCGGATTTATGTTATTTAAAAAAAAAAAAAACATTATCACTTATGGAAAACTCATGAAACAACTTGAAAATAGCTTCATATTGTTAGATCTATGTTTCCCATAGATCAATCCATCACACATTTTGAATTTTTTATTGCTTTTTCTCTATTTTTTATTTTCGGATTTATTTATTTTTTTGAAAAAAAAAAATGTGAATATTCATGGACAACCCATGAAACCACTTGGAAATTGCTTGTAAATGATAGATCTATGTTTCCCATAGATCAATCCATCACATTTTGAATTTTTATTGCTTTTTCTCTATTTTTTATTTTCGGATTTATTTATTTTTTTGAAAAAAAAAATGTGAATATTCATGGACAACCCATGAAACCACTTGGAAATTGCTTGTAAATGATAGATCTATGTTTCCCATAGATCAATCCATCACATTTTGAATTTTTATTGCTTTTTCTCTATTTTTTATTTTCGGATTTATTTATTTTTTGAAAAAAAAAATGTGAATATTCATGGACAACCCATGAAACCACTTGGAAATTGCTTGTAAATGATAGATCTATGTTTCCCATAGATCAATCCATCACATTTTGAATTTTTATTGCTTTTTTCTCTATTTTTTATTTTCAGATTTATTTATTTTTTGAAAAAAAAAATGTGAATATTCATGGACAACCCATGAAACCACTTGGAAATTGCTTGTAAATGATAGATCTATGTTTCCCATAGATCAATCCATCACATTTTGAATGTTTATTGATTTTTATTTATTTTTTATTTTCGGATTTATTTAAATTTTTTAAAATAAAAATAATTTTTAATATTTGAATACCAATCAAATGTCTTGAAAATGGTTCCTATATTTGTGATATAAGTTTCCTCTAACATGTTTCTTTGTTTTTTTTAATTTTTAACATACTAGTATACTACTTGTTTATATTTATAGGCAGAGCCAGGTATTAAATTTCGGTCCATCTGTCTGCCATTTGATAAGTGAAAATGCCTCGTGATGTTGATCCCGCATGGAGCTTTGGTGAGGCAGTTGAGAATAATAGGTTGAAAATCAAATGCAAGTTCTGTGGAAGAGTGACCCATGGGGGCATTACAAGATTCAAACACCACTTGGGCCACATATCTGGCAATGTTGCTGGCTGTACCGAAGTACCGAGGGAAGTAAGGGAACAAATGAAAGCTTTGGTTGGCCAAAACAAAGCTAGAAAAGTAGAGATAAAAGAAAAGAGGCGGCAAGATGTTGATGCTGCCCGTTATGATGTATTTGGGGATGAATATTTTGATGAGGAGGAAGATGCACAGATGGAGGCTGCACGCCAAGAGTCTTTGATGAGTCAACAAGAAGAATATGAACGTCGTGCATTTGCTGGAAGCAAATATTATGATGCAGGGGGCTCATCATCTGCTGTGCCAAGCAGGGGCAAGGGCTTTGCGGGGTCCATACGTAGGGCATTTAGCACCCGGGAACGGGATGCTGATGTAGAAATTATCTCTACAAGAAGAGCAGTTCCTCCCCCTGTTGATCCTCTAGCACATAGAAAAGAGGGAGCTAAACAACCAAAAATATCAAGTGTTATGAAAGGGGTAATGAAGGCTGCAAGAGATAGATTGGCCAAAGCTACAGCAAAATGGCTAATTTACAAGAACATACCACCTACAGCAATAGATTCCCCATACTTCCAGACTATTCTTGATGTTGCCGCCGAAGCTGGGCGGGGTATACAGGCGCCCTCCGTATATGATGTGGGCACTAAATATCTTGAAGAAGAATTTAAAGAAATAAAGGCTTGGGTGGAAAAATTTAGACCCATGTGGCAACAAAATGGTGTTACCATCATGTGTGACGGGTGGACCAGCGGCACCCAAACACAATTAATAAACTTTTTGGTGTATTCAGTCGCTGGGACCGTCTTTGTGAAGTCCATTGATGCATCTGAACATAGACGGACAGCCGCATATATATATACTCTTATGGATAAAGTTGTAGAGAGTGTGGGAGAGGAGTATATTGTACAGATTGTTACAGATAATGGCGCCAATTTCAAGGCAGCAGGTTTGAAATTAATGGAGAAGAGGACCCATTTATTCTGGACCCCATGTGCAGCACACTGCGTAGATCTCATCTTGGAAGAGATTGGAAGGAAGACAAAAGTGTCTTCATTGATCAAGGCATGCAGAGGAATTACAAGATTTATATATGATCATTCATGGGTGTTAAGCTTGATGAAAAGATATACAAATAACCATGCCTTGCTGCGTCCAGGATTAACAAGGTTTGCAACCCATTTTCTGGCTATGGAAAGCCTTGTAAAGTTTAGAACGGAGCTCATTCAGATGTTTGCATCAGAAGAATGGCTTCGTTCGAGATGGGGCAATGCAACCCATGGTCCGGAGTTTGAAGTCCCAAACCTGATGAGGGACAATAAATTTTGGAAGAAAGTGAAGAAGATATTAAAGGTTTTTGAGCCTTTAGTTAAAGTGTTGCGGCTTGTAGATGGTGATGACAAGCCGACAATGGGCTTTATATATGAAGCAATGGATCGGGCAAAGCAATCCATCATGGAAAATGTTAGATATCACGAAAAATATATAAAGATTATTGACGCCCGTTGGAACGATCAGTTGCACCATCCATTGCATGCCGCAGGTAATTAATATATATCTTTGAATTTGATACTTTTTTGTTTTCCTAACTAATGTATTTATTATCTTGCTTGCTCACAGTACATTCTACATATTTATAATGTAGGTTATTTTTTGAATCCCGAATTCTATTACCGCAATGTCGAACAACACACCGAAGCAATAGATACGGACTTGCGGGTAGGATTACGGGAGGTGTTGAAGAAATTGTTAGGTCGAGATGATCAAGTTGAGGCCATTCAAGAGGTGAGTGGGTGGTTACTTAAGAGAATTTAATTATGTTGTAGGGGTTTACTGACTTGTATCTAATTTTCACATTGTAGATATCTATCTATACACAAAGGAGAGGAACCTTTGCTGACCCTCTTGTGATACGATCGATTGGAAAGATGTCACCTGGTATGACTATGAACAAAAGACATATCCACATTGCAGATATCTTGTGATACGATCTAATTTTCTTTATTTATTTTTTGCATTTCAGCTGATTGGTGGATGAATTATGGGGAGAGTGCTCCACATCTAAGGAGTGCGGCTATTCGCATCCTTAGTCAAACTACAACATCTTCCAACTGTGAAAGAAATTGGAGCACTTTCTCTTTGATCCACACGAAGGTCAGGAATCGGCTTACCATGCAGAAACTCAACAAGCTTGTGTATTGTCATTACAATCTGAAGTTGAAACACAGAATTAGGGAGAGAAGGGTAAGGGATAATCCTGATTATTGTCCCATTAATTTGGATCACATATTTAGAGAGGACGATCCCTTACTCCCATGGTTAGCCGAGATAGAGGATCCACTGCTAGTTTCAGATCCGGAGTTTCAGGAAACGGTTCAAGAGTTGATAGGTGAGGACATGGGTGAGGCACCTGCAGCTACAGAAGGTCAGCCACCTCAGGGAGAAGGCACCAGTAGTAGGACTAGGAGGAGTGGGAAAGAACCTGCTTCTGAGAAAGCTAGTTCTACCACAGTCTCTTCAAGTAGCCATGGTGGAGGAGATGGAGGAGGAGACAGTGGGACAGGTGGTACTAGTGAATACTATCAACATGATGAAGACGATGACATTCCTGTAGAGGAAGTACATGAGTTACCTCCATCTGGAAGATTTGATCCAAGCCGTGGTTATCAACGGCGCCGAAGAGATTCACCACCTGGGGCTGGAGGTAGTACTCAGCAAGGAAATATGGGTGGAGATTTTGGAGGACAACAAGCGGCATCATGGAATGATTCATGGAACCCTAGTTACGGTGGACAAGGACCCTCACACTCACAGTATTTTGACTTTTTTCCATATGGTCAAGTACAACAAGGAGAAGAACAGTCTTCAACTTCGGGGTCCTACTCATATGGTGACTATGGTGAAACACAATATGGTAGATATCCACCTGGACCACCTCCACCTCCTCCAAGTTCCTATGATGTGGGTGCGGCTGGCTTCTTTGGATTTGTGGATCCCAATACTCATCAATATCAAATTCAATATGGTGCCAATACAAATGATAACACTGATGGGAATGAGGATAACCATAGCCCCTTGAATCTTGGTAGACATTCCTTTTGGTGGTGATCAAGGTATTTCTAATTCCTATTTCTTTCACTAACTCTCTACTCTCTTTGTCATTTCTAAATTGGTGTGGAATGTTGATTGTTGATCACTTTATAGTTCATTCACTTGATTGAATTTAAACCTTGAATGCTGAAGGTAGTGAAGTATTGATATTTGATTGTTCAATGTTCAGTTGTTCACTAATGAGTATTGAGTAATGAGTAATGACCTAACTCTTAAGAATTTCTTATGCCTTTATTTCATGTTCTAATTTTTTTTAATGAGCTTTTCATTACTTTTTAAGTTAACATGACTAAGAAACATGAATACATGTGAAAAAACTAATCATTACTATTATTTTCTATTTATACAGCGATACAGGACCTCATATATTGAGGGCACCGATACGCCCCCTTTTCTTACTTACTTTTGCAAAAGAACCACATTTTCTTTCATTTTACAATTTTCTGGATTTTCTGGAATTTTTTCAGATTTTTTTGGCGATTTTTTCAAATCGCACCGCTACGCCGCTACGTATCCCCGCTACGCTACGTATCGCCCGCTTCGTATCGTTTTGGCGGCGGGCGCCGCTATTTTCATCCTTGGGCAACACTATAACTTCTGATTCTAGTTGCAGCAATTCAATAAACAAACATGCCAGTGTAATGCCGGATTTCCAATAATACTGCATCAGCAGTTGAATATGGGACAAACCACCATATAAAAGAGAATCTGATGGATTAAGTACTCATAAAAGACAAAGGATCATTGGATGGTTCTACCTGACCAATCAAAGATCGCAAGTTATTTGTTGTTTATATATTATTTGGTCCAGTTTGTTACCTTTGATTGGACTGCTAGTAGTTTCCAATGAAGCCGACTTTTCTGCTAGTATTTTCCAATGATGGTGACCTATGATACCCGGATACTTTTACAAGCCCAATGTATCCATATTAGACCGATACGACACTTGTATTGGTACCCGATACTGCACGGCACTTCAAAGGAACAAGTTAAACATATCCTACTTATAAAGTCTTTTATTTTATATAGTTCTTCTAATATTTTTACTTCTCACCATAAAAAATGTTAGAAAAGGATTACAACAATGATAATTTCATTGATTCAAAAGTGATCTAAAGAAAAAATCAAGACACTGTTACCACATCCGTATCCTAGATTTTCAAAAGTAAGGAGTCGTATCCCCGATCCCCGTATTAGTGTCCGTATCCATATCCGTATGTGGGCATCATATATGGTGACTTTTATAGATAGCTAACTTAGCAAATGCTCTTTTATATGGTGGCAGCATAGGATGAGGGTCCCTCCCTGAGAAAGCCCTTTCATCAACATTATCTATCAAGCTGGGGTTCCACTCTCTCTGTTAGTAAACGTTTTTGGCAGTGTGCTACACGGAATGCATTAGTAGAATTCTTTAATAACTCATATTAACATGACTTGAACCCGCAACTTCAAGGTTACAATAGTGAGCACCTTCCACTGTGCCACAAGCTCTTCTCAACTCTGTCCAAATATCACTTTGATAATAGTGATATTCACCACGGTGAGTGACCTGAGCCATCTGATCCGGTTCAATCAGAAGCATCTCTCATCACAAGCATGAAATGTATGCTTACTTATTTGTCCATAGGCCAAATGGGATATGTAATTGCTGGAATAATTGTTCAATCCAATAATTTGCCTACATGAAAGTTGAGCACAGTACGAATTTGCAAAAAATACCAGACCCTGGAGTACTAGCATCAGTAACTAATAAACATTTAAAAGAGAGACCATCAACTAAAAACATACAGCTCTTTCAAGTAACTCTGCCCTCTCTTTAGCTTCCTGCGTCCTTTTCTGGTTCCGTAGCAAATGTTTATCCAGGCTTTGTTTCAAGGAGTCAACCTCTTCCTCCACCTGTTCCACTTTTCTGTGCAAGAAAATAAGATATTTTTTGAATAAAATGGTTGACACTTCAAAGCTGATGGTTGCAATAGATGCTAACGGAGAAAAAAAGAAAAAATAAAGTATTAAAGGCAACTCTCAAAGTTTAGGCAAAGGCCAAACAGATGATAAACCTGTAAGGCTACCTTTGGGTATAAGGAAATCCATGGAAATATACCCGCTGCAGTTATAAAAATAAGGTTCAATCTCAACAATAAGTGCATGGGTGGAATTAAAGTAAATTTTACCCAATTTCCCTTCTATTTTGTCTCCCTCGGAGTAAAGAAGTAGAAACATAGAAATATCCTATATAGAAATAGAACAGTTTAGGCACATCTATTTTTCTGTGCTCTGAGAATGCACTACATAAATACAGGCACCAAATGCAGCCTAAACCTTCGAACAAGTTCATCCAAGACAGACATGAGACAACCTTAATCCATCCAAACAGGCCAAAAGAGAAAAAGGAGAATGGCATGAAACAGTGATCATTCTTTTTTTATTTTTATAAACAGTAAGAATTTGAATTAGGCCAAATAATTAGTGAATCATCACAGCTAAACATGTGAGGCAAGAAAACACAAAGCCACACATAATCCAATATACTACTACTGTGTGATACATATAATATACTATGAATTATCAGGCAGTGAGGAGTCATCAAATGTATGATCCTCACCGAAGGATATGCTAGAAATCGTTGATCCTTAGGTAGGTACAAGTGGGAACAATAGCTTGGCGATCAAAAACTGATAATATAGTCCCCCAGTGTAGATACTAGATAGTTCGCCCAAGACGAGGAGGGACAATCCCAGCTGCGGTCCATTCAATGTATGGAAGCCATTTTTTTTTTTTTTTACGCCAAATTGTACACAGGAGCCAAATGTGGGCAACCACACACACACACAAAAAAAAAAAAAAAAAAAAAAAAGTTACGATGGGACCCCCATTTACCAAGAACAACCCTCAAAGCCTAGATACAACCACAAAATCTTGTCAAAATACCTAGATAGAACATAAAACAAATGCATGAAATAGAAAGTTTTCCAGCTATGGGTATTATAATAGATTAGTTTCAACATTTTGATATATTCAAACAGCAAATTTACCAACAGATTATAAATTTATCATGAATATCATTGAACCCCTAATCATCAACATTATCAGCATAAGGCATAGTTTAGGACCCCATCTTGGCCAAGTGAAGAACTATAAGTATAAGCTGTGCAGTTGACGCTGATTGGAAAACTGGCCACGCTAGTTTGATTTCATTTTTTCACTGAAAACTAAAACTTAAGAGTCGGTATCTGCCTGCATTAGCCATATGAATCAGAGCTACATACTGGCGAAATTGGCGATACAGTTGCGAATCGGGTATTCCATCAACAACATCTATCGCCTCTTCTTTTAAAATTGATACTCCATCAACAACATCTATCGCCTTTTCTTTTAAAATTGATACATATCGCACATCATTCAATTGAGCAATCCATCCCAAAACACCATTTGGAAACTAAGATCACTGAATTGAAGCAAAGCAAACCCACGAAAGACGCACAATCACAAGCGAACTACAGAATTCAACACTATAGTTCCATCGGATCGTCAATCACAAGCCCTAATTATTCGTAAAAATAAAGATCAAGTGTACCGATACGTTATTATACGATCATCTTTGAAACCCTAATCGTGGAACAAATTGCGTAAATTCCCAACCATAAACGCACAACTCAACTGAATCGAAACCCTAGAAACCGTTCAGTAACTGAGATGATCGATCTGAGAAGGGAGAATGAAAATAAAAAAATAAAATAAAATTCCCAAAGATCATGGTTTCAGAACCCTAAATTTGGAAGAAAGAGAGAATGAGAATTGAAGATACCTTCTCCAGAGATCTCTTTGGGGTTTGGAAGCGACGGATCGCCAGAGGCGGTTCATCTCGACGCAGAGAGATTGGATCTGAGTGATGTCTTTGTTGATGGAGTGGACGAGATCTGAAGAAGAAGAAGAAGAAGAAGAAGAAGAAGAATCGAAGCGTTCCAACCTTTCCAATTCATCTCTGGTTCGGAGGAGCAGACGCTTGGAGCTGTGGTGGATTTCGGAGAGCGTATTTCCACCTCCTTCCATTTCACCACCACCTTCGGAAGGGGCGGAGACAGAGCGGGTCGGGGAGAGGTTTTCGTAATAAATGAAATGAAAGGAGGAGACGTGGCAGTATCGCATCCGACGGTAGATGTTTGAAGGCACGAGCATCTGTTGGCGTCACTACATCAAATCCAACGGTGAGAATTTAAAGAGGCATTCAACAACACTCGTATTGGCATTAAGAAATTTTAAATATGATGATGATGAGTTTACTCCTTATGCTCATGTACTTATTAGAGTAAATTAGCAAAAAGGCCCTTCACGGAGTAGAAAAGGAGGTTTTGTAAGGCCTTCAGTACATCAACTTTTTTTCTAAGGCTTGTAGTCCATATAGCTGGACATATTTCGGAAATAGGTCCCTAAATAAGCACATAATACATTCTTATGACTGATTTGCCATTTCAATTGTTTAGGCATGAAATTTTGAATTTTAAAATTTCAAATCTTTCATTCTCCCTCGTTCATTCTCTCTCATTTTCTATTCTCCCAGAGAACCCCCTTGGAAGAAGAAGATTGTCTATCCTCACCTACCGCTGCACCATTTGTAGTTGCACAAGGAGATCGTTGATCTCTGGCAGCAGGGTCGTTTCAGGTTCTATCTCAGGACCTAGTTAAAAAGGAATCGTTGCCTGGGCTCCGGCGACGGGCAGAGCAGTCCGGATCTTCTTCAATGACGAGTGAATTCGGATCCTTTGTAATCTGGGAACGGAACTGAATTAGTCTTCCTGCAATTTCGAGTTCTGCAAATCGAGACTGGGAGCATAGCACACGCTGTCGTCGTCGTTTAATTGCACAAGGATCCTTACAAAATGAGACGATCTTATCTGGTAGCGAGTCCGGGGTCCTTCTCCGGCTGGGAAAATCCAGATCCTCTGTGCGTCTCTGGGAACACATGTTCCTCTGTTTGTCTGTTCTATGACAACTAGTGGCCCATATTTGAATCTTCAAATCTCCATGGATTAACCCTCGGTCCCGATCTTTGTTGTGCCTTGCCCTTCGATGGACGACCTTTGCAAATGCAATCGCCAACACACCAGCCACGCCTTTCGTCTATCATCTCCTCTATCTCCAGTTCCAGTGGAGGATGGTCGATTTGAGGGCGAGATTGGGGATGACGGAGGAGAGATCGGGGCGGGAGCCGTCGAAACGTGGGGGAGAGAAGACCAGGGTTTTGCAGGCCCCGATAGAGGGGCGGTCGAAGGAGTGGTCGGAGGAGACGATGACAAGATCCGCCATGAGAGAGTTGGAGATGGGGCAGAGGAATTCGGAGGGAGCTTTTTTTCTAGGCGACGAGGGGGCGGGGAGAGGAGGAGGAGGAGTAGTGGCAGGAGATCTCACCTGGTTTTTCCACTACTACCCATCTCTCTGTCTCTGTAACTTCTCCTTTGTCTTCTTCATCTTATTTTTCTTCTTCTGCTTTTGAGGGGTTTTTAGGAGGAAGAAGATGAAGCTGGGGGTTTTCTACAAAATTTATTCATTTTCTTCTTCAATGGTTCTTTGCGAATTTATGGTGGTGGTGAAGGTGGGATTCATTGGGGTTTTGATTTGTAACTACTCCCGCCGTTGTTTGTCGCCGTTCATTGCCGAACGTTGACTGTTCCCATCGCCGAACGTTGATTTTGGAAATTTTATTTGAGTCTTTGAAAAATTTAATTGAGTTTTTGAAAAATTTATTTGAGTTTTTGGCAAATATATCTGAGTTTTTAACAAATTTTTCTAAGTTTTAGGCAAATTTATCTGAGTTTTTGGCAAATCTCTCTGAGTTTTTGGAAAAAACTTATCTGAGTTTCAAACAAATTTATCTCCATTTTTTTAATTTTAATTGAGTTTTAAACAAATCTTTCTATGTTTTTAGCAAATTTATTTAAGCTTTTTTACAAATCTATCTGAATCTCTGGAAAATCAATCTGAGTTTTTTGGAAAATTTATTTGCATTTTTTGAAATCTATTTGCATTTTTTAATTTTATTTGTGTCTTTTGAAGTTTATTTGCATTGTTTTAAATTTATAGTTTTGAAAAAAATACTTGATTTTTTAGCAAAATTTTTAAAAATTTATTGGTTTATCGTATTTTGGGTACATGCATTTGAGCTTTTTGAAATTTATTTGCTTTTTTGAATTTTATTTACGTATTTTAAAATTTATTTGCATCTTTAGAAATTTATTTACATTTTTTTAATTTTATTTGGATCTTTTGAAATTTATTTGCGTCTTTTGAAATTTATTTCCATTTTTTGAAATTAATTTCGATCTTTTGAGATTTGTTTGCGTATTTTGATTTTGAAATTAATTTATCTTCGTTCTTTGAAATTTATTGTGTTTTTTTAAATTTTATTTACGTCTTTTGAAATTTATTTGTGTCTTTTCAAATTTATTTATATTTTTTTAATTTTATTTGGACCTTTTGAAATTTATTTGTGTCTTTCCAAATTTTTTTTACATTTTTTGAAATTTATTTGGATCTTTTGAGATTTATTTCCATCTTTTTAAATTTATTTGCGTTCTTTTCAAATTTATTTGTGTTTTTATCACGACCCGGGCCTGAGATCCGATAACCTGAGCCATGAACCTATACTTACTCCCGTAAACTCCGAATTAACCGAAGTTAAAACGGAAGATCCACAAGGGATAACATTTTCAATAACCTGACAAATATACAACTTTTGCGGAAACATTCATATTTGACATTAACAATTTAATTACGATTTACATGTATACAAAATAAAGTCCTTATACATGTATCATTTCCAACATTTACTTGTCAAACACTGCATTTACAAAACATAATGCAGATGGTAATTAATTACATTTCAAAATGAATATAAAAAATAGTTTTTCAAAACATTTCTCAAAATGTTCCAACTCCTTATCGCACTCAGATACTCATTTCAAATGGTATCCTGACCATTCCATTCATTTAATCCTCTTGGAGGAACCAGAGTGGTTTTCTCCGCTGCCATCGGGGGCGCTGCATGACCAGTAAGGACAATCGGGCATGTAATGTCATCAATAACACTAGTGAACACGACGGTTCAATAATGTATAAACAAACCTCGTAATAGCACGTTAATACATTCATATTGAGCTCATTTAATCTGTTTAATAATAATTCCAATTCTAGATATGTCTAGACAGTTCCTACAATAATAATAGGTGAACATAAAAGGTCAATCAATAGACATGTACAAGATAGTCACTACCATAACATTCATTTCATTTCATTCCATTTACCATCTTCCCCCAAAGGAAGGATTCTTCTTCCAAATGAAATGCATTAATCAATACCCATAGATATGATCGGAATTGTGGAACTTACTAGTGTCCGAGCCAGGGACAACTGGCATCACCACGGAGCTCCGGAATGCCCCAAATCCATCTACTGCAGTAGGATTAGTCATTTGTTTCATTCATGAATTCATTAAACTCATTTAGAGTTCTAATACAATAGCTAGGTAGTGTTAGACTCAAGAATCAATACTTGCGTTCAAAATTAATGTCTTGACCAGTATCAGGTTTGCTTGAGCGGACTCAAGTTCGCTCGAGCGGACCAAAACAGAACGATGTTCGCTCGAGCGCACTTACTGTTCGCTCGAGCGAACCCATCAGAATATCAGTCTGAAATTTATGATCTTCTCTCCCTTCTTCTACTCTCATTTCTCCATTACGTTTGCACAACCTGCAATAGACATTGGAACATCTTGTTCCCTCCTCATACAACATTCATCCATAAATAATACTTCTAATCATTCATTACCCACCTTAATCAATCATAAATAATTCCATAACCTAATGGAAAATGCACAAAAATCCATGAAAACTCTATGCATTTCTACAATGATTAACACTAATTACAAGTAATGCTTATACTTGCCTTGTTGAACGTATTATAACTCAAAGCCCTTTGTTTAGCTTGCTTTTGAGATAAAAACCCCCAAATGAAACCCTAATTCCATGAAAACATGAAAAATACACAAACCTATGAATTATTTGTGCTGGAAATCATGTCTAAGCACTCATCATGACTTGTAAACTCATTAAAAGCTCCAAGCACTTACTTGTGGTTCAACTAGAGAAGCCCCTAGCTCTTGTGAAGAGATTTGCACTTCCTTTCAAGCTATCACTCCAAAGAAACCAAAAGGGAAGGTGAAGAAGATGAAGTTAGTGAAGCTTACACCCCTTCAATCACACATACAAGCTCCCATCTTGATGCTTGATGAGGAAAAATGGAAGAAAAAGAGAGGAATGAGTCTAGGGTTTGGGTGAAATGAGTGAATGAACTCATCTCATTCTAATATAAGTACTCCTCACACTAAAACCCCCTCTTGTTAAGCCTAATTACATTTTGAGTCAAATGAAGTTTCATTTGATCCATTTGAGGTCAAATGGAATCGCGTCTATTATGAATATTAACGTACTATTCGAGATACACATGTTGGTATCAAGAATTTCCGTATTTGACGAAATACGTGAAATATTTACGAAAAAGTCCTTAGCATATCTTGTTTGAGTCCCACTCATTTTAACTAACTCAATTCCATTCAAATTCATTCCATTATGCTTAATGCATCATTTGAGACTAATTTGTCTCTTTTTGGTCATTAACCTTGATTAAATCAATTACTCATGCTTAATTAGCATTAATTTCAATTAATTAGTCTTAATCATGATTAGTTTGGGTCGGGGTGTAACAGTTTTTTAAATTTTATTTGAAAATCTCATTAATGATATTTCATTAATCATAGCCAATTAAATGGTAGTTAGACCGTTATTAATGGCATATCCCACTAATTATGGGATATGATTTGAATAAAGGGTAAATTAGACATTCTAGGTTTTCAAATTTGTAAAAATGACCTATTACACTATGAAAAAAGATTGTGGATCTAAGGCAATAAAGTGAAATGTTCAGGGACTCGTCGCCGAATGCCCGTACTTGTTATTTTGTTGTAGTATTGTCAATAAAGCCTTTCATCTCTCTTTCCTTCTAATTATTCTAATAAAAAGTCTCTATATGGAAGAATCATTAATCCTCCAGCCATGATTAAAACCCCAAAATGAGTAGTTTAAATGGTGTAGGAGAATGGAATCTACTTAACCGTTATTCGGAATATGTTTGTCTAATTCTTTCTCATTACAGTTGTATAGCGGTTGTGGATAAAAAAAAAACTCAATTTTGGCCTTAGGAGAAGACACGTCAGCTTCCTGGGGCACATTTGTGATGTGTCTTTCCAAAAATGCATATGTGCCTTTTCAATAAAATGTGCCCCTGACCCATTTGTGAATGTATCCTTAAATAAATATATATATATATGTGTGTGTGTGTGTGTGTGTGTGTGTGTGTGTGTGTGTGTGTGTGTGTGTGTGTGTGTGTGTGTGCGCGCGCGCGTGCCTTTTCAATGTAATGTGTCTCTTGGGCCAATTTCTGTGGATTGGACCTAATTCAAAGGGATGCCTTCTAACTCTATAAATTAAGGTCATTTTCAAAGGTTTTATATAGTATTCAAAATGAACAGAAATGCATATGAATCTTTTATTTTTAAGATGAAACGTGTATGCTGACGTGGATTAAGAGAAGAAATGTTTGGTTTTCATTTTTTTTTTTGGTTGATTTGGGTATTTTAATTATTTTTTTATAAATGGATTTATATGAAAGGGATATTAGTTTTAATATATTATTTAGGTCACATGGGACTTAGCCTGTGCATCGCACTGGGGCTTTATGCTAGTTAATTATCAACTAGCTTCCAGTTAATTATCAAAGTTGGGCAAGTGATAATCCTGCTTCCACTCGAATCTGTTTGTCTAATACTTAATTGAAACATCGTTTGATTTTTCTACTTCTTTGTCTTCTCTATGTCCCTAGGCTTCCAAAAATATAAGCCATCCGTCACTGTCATCATCAAAAAAATCTTATTCCTTAAAGCTAGATAGCAGCCGGGAAGAAATCAGATCAAAACTCTCTGCCCTTGATCTACATCAACATATGGGCCCCACTTAAAAGCAAAAGGGTTTTTATGTGCATCCCCTCTTCCTCAACCACTGCGACTGTTCATCCTTCTTCCTCAACCACTGAGGCTCTTCATTGGTGAAACCCCCCATTCCCTAACTCTCCTCTTCCTTTTCCTTTTCATCGGTGCCTCTTTCTCTCTATCTCAGCACCTACCAAGGGGTAGTTTTTGGTTCACTCTTCATCTTCACCAGTTACTCTACCAAGGTATGATTTCTGATTCTAATGCTCTGCTATTTTATTGCTTTTGACGTGAGGATTTGACAATGATGGTTTTTCTTTAAAAAAAAATGTCAATAGAAGTGTATGCAATTGGTTTCTTTCTATTTCAATAAATTAAACCACTAGGGTTTAACATTCGGCTTCTTCCGTTCTTTAAAAGAGATTCTAGGGCATAGAATATGGGGATTTGACATTGAAGGCTTTTCTTAAAAACTATTAATAGAAGTGTTTGCAATTGGTTTCTTTTTATTTCAAGAAATTAAATCAATGGCGATTTAACATTGGGCTTCTAGTTTCTTTCTTTGAAAAATTATCAACAGATATATGACCTCACTTAGACGATATTTTTCCAACATTCCCAATGTATTCTCCATACCCGATACAAATCATTTTCAATAGAATCGACTAATAATTTAAAATCAAGGATTGGAGTAATCCGATAGGTTTTTGGGTTTTTTTCCCTAGATGTTTGGTTACTGGGTTGCAACGTTTTAGGAGTTTTTTTTAACTATAATAACATTTATGGTTTTATTAGTAAAATCTACAGCTAATTACTTTACTTTGTGATGGGTTTGTGGTGATTAATTTAATTTATTAATCAATGTGCACAAGATTAACGTGTGCATTGCCCATGGGTTTATGCTAGTCACCACTAATGCACAAAATATGTTCCATTGGAGGGTGTTGGGGCACGCAATAGATTAAGAGTCATGGACATCCAAAGCAAGTGATTTGCTTCCTTAATTTTCCTTTTCTTTTTTTCCTTTATTATATTGGATGTAACAAAATATCCGACAAAGGAAAGAAAATCACCAACACTTCTATTAAAATCTCCTATATTAAAACTACCCATCGTCTTAAAAAAGATTCATGAGGAAAAAACATACCTATTTCATGAGAGATTGTATATGTTCTCTCTCATCCAACCACGACAATGAGAATCATACATCCATGGGGTGGGAGGGATGTTTATAGAGTGGTTTAGAGATCCTGCCGTTTCAGTTTTTGAATCTCAAAGTCTTTCTGTATTGTTTTCTTTTTTCCATTGTTCTAAAGAGTTTTTGAAAGAGGATTCAAGAAGTCCTCCTTTCTGGCCGTTAAAAGAGGATGAAGGAAAGATATACTTTTTAGTTTTTGAGTTTTAGTTCTGATGCACTTGCTACGTGTAGGGCTGTCAAAGGGCCGAGCCCGGGACGGGCCGGGGTAAGCCCTTACCCTACCCTCATATATGAGGGTCGGGCTTAGGTCAAGTCAAAGCCCTCGGAGCCCATGGTTGGCTTACAATATCGAAGCCTTTATCGTACCCTCAAGGGTTAGGGCTAGGGCCGAAAAAAATGATTATTTTTTTTAATATTATCATATATAATTTTTCTTTTATACCATAATGCTAACCCACATTTATTCGATGGGCAATGTAAAAGTCAATCTTTTTGTAACACTTCTAAAAGAATGTACAAAAAAAGTTATTTCATCATTTTATAAAGATATTAGTTATGATTAAATGAAATAAGATAATTTGATAGGATTGTGACATTAAACTAGGAAATACACTTTTAAATACCTTAACACACTAGCAGTAGTTACATAGTTTAAATAATGTGTTCGGTTTTGTTTGTTTTCAGTCTTAGTAGTTTAAATAATGTGCTCGGTTTTGTTTGTTTTCAGGCTATTATTAAGATTGTCGCAGTTGAAGTTTTGTTGGTTGTTTCCTTTTTTACTAGTTCATGTTCTATATATTTTTATAAAGCAATAATGTGAACCATGAGAACATGTTTGACAAGTCGTGTCTGATTCAATTAGATTTACTTCAAATAGGCATTAAACTTATTCCAAATAAATTATATGTATATGTGGTTAAAATAAACATTAGCTACTCTTGAGTTAGCATTAACCCTAACTTGTAATTCTTCAAAAAATCACCCTTGGGTTTTATAACAAAACAATTAAACTTTGAATACAAAAGATGAATGACAAAGATGATTTAATTCATGAGTCACAAACTTTTAACTCCGGATGTAAGGTCCACATGAATGAAACAACAATAGTCATAAAAGTAAAGGTATAGAAAGAAATTGGCATCGATCAATAGTTAGTGGTTGAAACTCAACCTCACTTAATGATAATATTAATGATCATATATCTATACTCTCAACCTTCAATAGTTTACATTGGTGAAAATCAATATGATGAATGACAACTTGAATTCCATTTTCATTGAAGAATATATCCGTATAGGGCAAACATAAAATCAAATATTTCATTTAAATGATAACATAGAATTAAATATAGGTGGCAATATTGTGATCTATGTGGATATCCATTAAAATTCTTTCTATGCCTTGGTTATTATTGCTCGACAAAATATTAAGTCTCTATCGTTAATTGCTAATTAGAGGAGTTCTTTATATATATTTTTAAAAATCTATATATATATATATATTCTATATTATACATATTATTTGTTTTATATATTAATAGACAAAGGGCAGGGCCGGGTCCTCTCTGGTGGGCTAAGTCAAGCCCTAGCTCGACCCTCAAGGTTGCACGCTACCCTACCCTTGGGCTTTAGGACAAAAAGAAAAGCTCTCGCTTTAAGGACTTTTGCTGGCCGAGCCGGGCCGGGCCCCCTCGTCAAAGGGCCTGATTGATAGCCCTAGCTACGTGTCTTGTGGAGGTTTAAAAATGGGGAATGGTTTTATTTTCTTTAAACCATTTTCCAACTTTAAGGATAAGAATTTACTGAGGATCATTTTAGAAGACAAGAAAGGAAAGGGGATTATAAAGTTTTAAAAATAAAATATAATTTTTTTGAGGAATTTACGGGAAAAAACCCGTCAGTAGACAGCAAAGGACCTAGTAAAATCGTGCAGACAGAAGGAGTCCTTTGGGTTCCTTTCGCCTTTTTTTTTTTCCTTTTGAAAAGGTCAATATCAACCATTACTGTCTACTGCGACACCCCAATAGGTCGTCTTCTCCATCTCCTTTTAAACCCCAACACCTTCATATCTCAATTCCTCAACCAATAGAGAGACGAAGATCGGAGTTGATCTCCAAGTGGGCCACACAAATTGTGTTCTCAAATCATAAGAACTCCAAGATCGGAGTGTTGCTCATGGACCTTGTGGCAACGATCGTAGAGCTTTGCATCAGTCAGATCCGCGACGCATTTCTCTACCTGGAAGCTCGGCGGCTGTATATGATTCATTCCTCCCTTCTTCAGAGAAGGCAACCTGACCATGGTTGTCGCTCTCTTCTTCTTCTCATCCTCTATAGCTGTGCCACCACCTCCATCTTCTTCGTCGTCTCTTTCGTCTTCAAAAGCTTCCTTCCTCGCTTTCTCCTTAGCGTTAGCTTTTGACTCCATGGCTCCATTGGGAGGAAGAAAGGAAGGAAGGGAGAGATAAAAAAAGGGGTAGAAATATGGCAAGGAGGAGGGGGTGAAAAGAAGAGCGTGCGTGTGAGGACCATAAGCTCCTCTCCATTTCTTTCTTTTCCCTTTATTTGTTTTCTCCTATCAGGATAGATAGAGATGATGGGATGATGGTTAAGACATAAAGGAGGGAGAGAGAATAAGGTGATTTTTATGGTGGTAATGTAGTGAGTGAACGGAAATGAGTGACAGAGGAAGGTTGGTGGTTGGTCACATGGAGTTCCGCCCCCGCCACTACCCTCTAGGCATACACTTTTCTCTGTCCATGGGGTTTCGTTGCAAACAAAGGAGAAGAGGTTTGGTCTCTTGTTTGAGTCAGAGAAGAGAATTTTTATTTTTTTGCAAGTCCACGCTGGGCAGCAGCAGAAGGAATCCAGACTCAATGAAGTCGTATAAAAAAAAAAGAGAGAAGATCTATGTGCAGGGCCGTCGCATTTGGAGAGGTTGGACTCGAAATGGGTTAGGAAGTCTTGGTCCTTGACTGGTTTTAGGAGAGGAGTGGAGACTGCTTTGGAGTTGGTGTCCATGTGTTCGGTGTTTTGAGAGAGAGGGTATAGGAAACATGGAAGGAAGTTCAGATTGGAATTTGTAGGTGAGAGCGTTGTAACTTGTAGGATTCTTTCATATTGGAAATGCAAAAATTCATATCACTGTTCTTGATTTTCTCTTGAATTTAGAGACATGGGTTTGTTTTTAATAGACTTGTAAGATCCATTCTTGTTAGAATTCAATGATTTATAATCATGTTCTTCATTTTCTCTAAATTACGTGGGAGTCATTTTTTATGGTGTTTTTTTTTTTTTTTGTTATGTAATAGGCGATCAATGAAGTGAAAATCTGAGAATGTGACAAGTGATCAATGTGAATATGTTGTCATGTAATAAGTGATCCAACATGTAACTATTTTAGTTGCTGAACATGACAAAATGGTTGATATCTACCATCATAGTGGTCGATATCGATAAACTTGTCAATCAGATTTGCTCCAACCTGTAACTGCCTTGTTTGCTGGATATGACAAAATGGTCAATATTGACCATCGCCACTTAGCTAAGATGGTCGATATCAACCAATCTTTTAGTTTTTCCAAATTATAACTATCTTATTTGCTGAACACGACAAAATGGTCGATATTGACCATATCACAAAACGACAAAAAAAAAAAAAAAAAAAAAAAGAGGACAGAAAATCAACTTGAGGACCTTCTCTGTTTCCAAAGCTTTACTAGATCCTTATCTGTGTAAAGACCACTTATGGGGTTTTCTTCCCATAAATTCCCCTAAATATTAAATATAAAAGATCAAATATAAGTTTCAAGTTTCATTTTATTCATCATTTTCTAAATTGATGACTCCAAATCTCATGAATAATTACTTATAAATAAATTTGAATTGTTTGAAATTGTAGACCTATCTATCAAATGGTACAGAATGTAAATAGCTTATTAAAATGGGATGACTTGGCAGAATCTCCCCTATTTTGATTCGGTCCTTCGCCAAAACGAGATGACTTCAGAGAGTCAAAAGTCAATTCATAGAGTTTTCCAACCATCCATAAGATTCACACGGGATCAATTTATACCTTTCACAGACAACATCTCCATAATTTGAAGATGCAATCTGAAAATAATTTTCTTTTAATAAAATCACAAACAAATGCACTTTAAAACCCACAAAACTTTGAAGCTTAAAATTAATGGCTAGGGTAATTTAATTAAAATGATAGTATCATGTGGCTGTAGCATATCAATAGGTCCTTTGAAAGTAAGATGTCGACCCCAAATTGTACTTGTGGGGAACATGCATACAATATTTCAAGTTGGACTTGTAAACATATATATGGACGGGTTTCATTTTGGCCAGACAGTCTTGGGTTGGGCCAATATCAATCCTGATTACTAGCCAATTTCATTTCCCACCATCATTCAGTCAACACTTCCCAATTTGGGCAATTTGGGCTAGGCTTGGGTTGGCCCAATACCAACCTGCCCAGCTGGACCTGAAGAACGACGACCCGTGCATTATTGTCCATGCATATGCACGTAGAAAATGGCATTCCTTCCCCAACATGAAATTATTTGAGCAGCACCGTACCCTCTATCCACTTCTATATATACTATCTGATGAGTGCATTTCTTCTCTGCCTATACTTTCTATTTTCCATATGATTAGTTAGAAATAACTCCAACTCCCATCACACTTTGGACTGGTTTAATAACAGAATTCAGTTATGAAATTTCTTGATTGTTACAAAAAACTATATAAGACTCCAGTAGGTGTAGATCGTCTATTTGCAATCTAATATTTCTTGGAGAGAGAGAGAGAGAGAGAGAGAGAGAGAGAGAGAGAGAGAGAGAGAGAGAGAGAGAGAGAGAGAGATATTTCTTGTGCTGCAACAAGATCAACTTCAATGACGGTTCCATGTGGTTATAGATTTCATCCTAGAGATGAAGAACTCTTGGTCTACCTGAAAAGAAAGATTCATAATCTGCCCCTGCCATCCGACATAATCAATGAGGTTGAATTATACAAGTATGATCCAAGTAATCTTATAGGTTTGTTCTAATCGATTCCCATCTTCTTTTATTTTTATTTGTGTAATCAATCAACCGTTCGTCTTTCTTGCAGCATTATTTTCGTTGTTCTTGTTCTTCTTTTTCTACTGTTACGTGTTCATGTTGCTGCTATTCTTGGTGTGGCTTTTTTTCTTGTTCTTGTCGCTCTCTACTGAACGTTACAAAGACCACCTTCACCTATCTTTCTTGGATGTATGTAGGTGAACTTGGAGGGTTTTCTCAATCGTACTTGGCATGATTCAAGTTCTGTCATTCTTTTTTCAAGTTTAATGCCTCAGATTCAAGTACTTTTATGTGTTTTTATCGTTCTTGAATTTATTTTTTTTTAAATGAGATGTAGTCAAATGCGTGCAGTTCTTTTTTCTTTAGTCTTGATCACTTGTTTAATAGGAATTTTACATCTCGCTTCACAAAGACTGTTGGGTGGGTCGTGAATGTTTGATCTACTGTACCATATATACTACCTGCCAAATCATCAGCCTCTAAGGAACGAATGACGAATCCATATGTAGATGGTGTGAGCTGCGATTAGCAGATTCTGTATTGTGAATATAGAATTCTGTACGTGTGTAATATTTTGTTGTTCTTTGATTCCTCTTTTGGTAGGGTTAGATAGGTCTTGTCTTCTTGTTGTTCTTCTTCTCCTTCTGTTATTCTTATGTGTTGCTTTTTCTTGTTCATGTTGCTTTCCATTGAACATGACGAAGATCACGTTCACGTATCTTTCTTGGATTCATGTAGGTGAACTGGGTAGCTACGTTTTCTTTTTTGCATTCTCAATCATACTAGGGATGGTTCAGATTCTCTGTCTTTTTTCTTTTCTTTTCTTTTCAAGTTTAATGCTTCAGATTCAAATTATTTTCTCTCTTCTTCTTGTTCTTGATGATTTCTCTTTTAATGAGATGATGTCAAATGCATTCAGTTTGTTTGAGTTTTGATGATTTTCTTCATGCATGGGATCTTTCATCTCATTCACAAAGACTGATGGGCGGATCATGATTGATTAATCTAGTATACTTGCTGCCAAATCATCAGCCTCTAATTAGAAAATAAGGACCTACCTACCTGATTATGTAGATGGTGTGCGCTTGTGATTTTCAGATCATTCTGTATTGTAAACTAAAATTATGTATGTGTAATCTCATCCAGTTCTTTGATTCCCCACTTGGCCGGGATAGATAGGTTTTGTCTTCTTGTTAATAATAATGTGTAATGTGCTGTTGTTATTGTTTTTAGATTTTTTTGCATATACCCCCCTAAGATTTCTATGATTTGTAAATAGGCCTCTACCTTTACATTTTAATACCTTTCGTGTCCTACCCTTCTAACCACCAAAAGTTTTAAAGTGAAATGATACTTTTGCTCCTTTTTTTTTTATCCCCATGTGCATAGATTCAAAAGTTTAGACCTATTTTTTTTTTTTTTAAGCTTGTGATATTAATAATTACATTTAGTGGGAGAGAATAACCATTTGTAAAATTTTTTTTTTTATCAATACATGATTTATTTTATTAAACCCAAATAGATCATAATGATAATCAACGCATGTGCTTATAATTGGTTATAATTGATTCGATCCATGCACAACCCACCATTAAATTGACGAAAGTTTTAAAATATATGATGAGGCTTCATGTGCATTAAAGAGTTATTGAGAGAGATCGTTGGTACTTGAGATAAATAATGATATTTTTGTAGATAATAATATACTCATTTTTGTTTAATGGATATTTGGGTAAATGTGTCATTTCTATAAAAATCTAACACAAATCCCTTCGTGGGTTCTTATTTTTAATATAAATACTGATTTTGGGGATATGAAAAGTATTGAAATTAAAAAGTATGGGCCTATTTACAAATACTGAAACCACATGGGCCTATTTATAAATAATGAAAACCTTAGAAGGGTATATACAAAAAAAAAACTCTCGTTTTTAGTAGCAGAAGTATTAATCTTGCATGTTTAATTTCTTCATATTGAATACATTGGAGAAGTTTTACATATTCTTGATATATTTAGTTTTTCATGATATCCTGCAGGTCAATTTCTTTCAAAGGGTGAAGAGAAGTGCTACTTCTTTACCCCAACTTATAGAAAATATGTGAATGGAAGCCGACCAAATCGATCCACCAATAACGGATACTGGAAGGCTAGTACTGCAGATGCACAAATAAAAGATGAAAGAAATAAAGACATTGGCACCAAGAGAACGCTTGTTTTTTATTATGGAGGGCCACATGGAAGGAAGACTAACTGGATAATGCATGAGTACAAGTTGATGGAAAATCAAAATACCGCTAGTGTCCAAGCTCCTAGTGACCCAATGAAGGTATATAAACACTACATGCACTTCATGACTCTATGTTTCACTTTCTTTTAGATGGATGGATATGCGTCTTTTAATTAAATATGCACTAGAAATAATGTGTTTCATATATATACAAGTAAATTATGCTGCTCATTGTATAAATATGCGCACCAGCTAGTGGGGCCCATGTTATGATCTATCCGAGTGGACAACAAAGAAGGAGACCACCATGATAGTTACTAATCCCTGAGTTTTGCACAACCCATGTGAATGGACTAGTCCGTTTGATTGATCGAGGGACAATTAGTAGTTTTCAATACAAATTTGTTTAATTTTTGGGTCACGGATCAAGAGTTTTGAGGCAGGGGAGTAGCTTCAAGCTTCATATTTAGGGTGGTTCCCACTTGGATCTTTCGATCCCCTACCGTCCCATGATCTGTGGAGCCCCCGGCTGGACCCCAACAGCTGGTGCCTATAGTACTCCTGTGAGTACCGTGCTCACATGATAATTACCCATACATACATCTTGGCTTGCCTAATGGTTTTCTCTTATTTAACAATCTCCAGCTTGATGAATGGGTTCTTTGTAGTATTTATGAGAATTTGAGTAGTGATAAGAGGGAGAAAAGGAAGAGGAACGCTACAGAAGAATTAGACACAAGAACTGAAAAGAGAGCTCTCGTGGTGCAAGAACCCCAAAGTCAGATGAATGAATATAAAGCTAACGACCAATATGTGGCTTCCTCCTCATGTGATGTTCTTGATCAGAAAGAGCCCATACATGATGCTTCAGACATTGGTCTTATGAGTGACTCCGATTTTGCCCAACTAATGGAGAAGATGGCCACGGAAGAAGCAGCCGCTAAAAGAGAAGAGATAAATGCCCTAGTACAACAAGAACACCACCAATCGGTTGTCTTCTCAGCTGATTATCTTGAAGATATCATAAGTTGGGACATTCCACCTATGAGTGACTCCGACTTTGCTGCCTTAGCCAAACTCATGGAGGTGATGACTGGGGAAGAATTAGGTGAAGTTAATGTGGTGCAACAAGGAGTACCCCAAATCAAAATCAGTGAAAATGAAGATAATGACCAATCTGTACTCTTCTCATATGATGATCTTCAAAATGTGCCAATACTTGATGCTTCAGATATCTTGAGTTGGGACATTCCACCTATCAGTGACTCCAACTTTGATGACATGGCCGAACTTTTGAGGGCCGGGGAAGAACTAGACACAAGAAGCGAAATTAATGTGGTGCAACAAGGACCCCAAATCAAGACCGGTGAAAATAAAGATAATGACCAATCTGTATTCTTCTCAAATGATGATCTTCAAAAACAGCCAATACAAGATGCTTCTGATATGGTGGGTGGGGATATTCCTCCTATGAGTGACTCCGACTTCACTGACTCTGCCAAAGTCATGGAGATGAAGGCCGGGGAAGAATTAGACACAAGCAATGAAATTACTGCAGTGCAACAAGGACCCCAAGTCAAGACCAGTGAAAATAAAGATATCATCTCATATGATGATCTTCACAAAGGGCCCATTGATGCTTCAGATATTGTGGGTTGTGACATTCCTCCAACAAGTGACGCTGACTTTGCCACCTTTGTGGAACTCATGAAGAAGCTGACTGCACCAAAACATGACTCCTCCTCTCGGTCCTCGCCATTGTCATGATCATGATAGTGATAGTATACTTATCCCATTTATCTAAGAGATTCAGTAAAATGGGCTTGAAATGCCTTGTTTGAGCTTCAATTGAAAGATAGTACCATCACCGTATCTTCGAATTTTTCAGAAAATTTTATTTGATTTGTTAGTTTGATTTGCTTTTGTTATAATTGATATGATGAATTCAATTCACTGGCTTGGTCATCAAGCCATTGCAGGTGGACTTTCCATTGATGCATGATGCACTTAGGGCATGTTTGGGTTGATCCACACAAAAACCCATTTTGCAGACTTTTTCCCTCTCTTGATTTGATGCTTCACCTCACTTCATTTCAATTTACCACTCATCTAAACATGTGTGATGGGTCGTACAAATATTGTTGGAGAGCCTACTTTAAACTAAAAGATCTTGAAAAGGAGTCTTCTAGGGAGGAGGTGATGTTCATTAAATCTAATGGAGTGAAAACTCGAATAGGATGTTTAAATTTTTAGATAACATCATGTGATGAGTAGATCATGGCTCTATGTAGACTTGCAAAATCGACAGTATCTAAATTAACAAGGTACTTAATGCCATGGACATATGGTAGATATGTGGACTAGATCCCTGATCAGGCACTTGAATGTCCTAGATAACTGATAGTAGTTTCACCTGATCTATTCCTTCCTTTATAGGCACGGGATAGATATTCGTTTCAGACTTATCTTCAAATAAACAAAAGCCAACAAAATGCATATCAATTAAAACAAGGGGATTTGACATTTCAATGTCCCTTAAACACTCAATCCCCAATTTCATAACTAAAAGTCTCAAAATGTCACCAGAGTTGTGTGACTCTGGTACACTTTATTTTTTTTTTTATGCTTTTTTGCCCTAGATCCCATGATAAGATGGGATTCAGATAGCTTTTCAACTTTTTAACATTTGGGTCCCATGATATTATGGGGTTTTAAACTTCTATGATATCATAGGATCCGTGGCAAAAAAATAAAAAATAAAAAAAGAAAGTTTATCAGAGTCAAAAGACTCTAATGACATTTACAGAATTTTATACATGAAATTAGTAATTGAATGTTTAAGAGATATTGAATTGTCAAATCCCTTTAAAACAAACGAAAGATAAAATATTTTTAAAATATGAGGTTATTGGCACCACTTACACTATGTTTGGGAAGGGGGTAAAATGAGGGGGAGGAAAAATAAGAGGGGAAAATGGAAGGAAAATGAAAAGGAAGGGTGTTTGGGAAGGGGGGAAGGAAAAGTGGGGGAGGGGAATTTTGGGGTAAAATCTTGAAAATTTTACCCTTGAATTTTTCTTTCAAAACTAGGGGGAAAGTGGGGGAAAGAGGAAGGCAAGAGGAAATTTTTCTTCCCCCTCAAACTTTAACAAACGAGAGAAGAAAAAATTAATTTTCCCTCCCCTCCCCTCTCCTTCATTTTCCTTCCCCTCAAATTTTCCCTCCCCTCCCCTTCCAAACACAAAGTTATTCAATGAGAAACAAAGAAATGCCGGACTGTCTATTTTCCCTCGTAAGCAAAGGAAAATTCCCTTGTTGGTACTCTCTTCGAAGTTCCACCTGATCATGAAACTGATTGATGGATCTCATTTACCACGTCTTTTCCTGCTTCCCAGTTCTTACGAATATGTTGTCTTGTCTTATAGGTTTTGACCTCATCAGCTTTTGTTTAGATGTCTAGAATGGTTCTTGGGATTTAATCATGCAGATGTGTAAGACGGTTGAAGGACTTCTCTTTGTATTTTACTCCTCCTTTCCATTTTAAATGTTTTGGGTCTACTTGAAAATTGATCCACTCTTTGTCATATCAAAATCTCACTTTTAAGTTATAATTAATATATACTATGTTTCGTAAAATATTACAATTGTTCATGAGCTCAAGCAGGCTAGGCTAAGGCATATTCAAGCGCGGCCCTACTTTTATAATACAAGCCAGTATCTAGCCCAAACCAACAATGGTTGTAAGTTTCATGGGCATGTTAGTCGGTCGGGCTAGGTCAGGCCAACCAAGCTAGGCTTCTTTTCAGTTGTAAGGGCTTTCTAGCACTTGTTTAGAAACTGCCTCTGATGTAAACGGCGATAATGGTACAACTGCTCTGTTTATAAAAAAAAGTTGCTATGTTTCAAAAAGTCAGCTTCACCAATGATCTTTAAAACATTTGACATGGAGATCTCGGCTAGCATTTTCATCATAGAAAAAAGAGGATTTAACCAAAAAAATCCCCTTAGACTTGTCAAAGCCAAAAAACGCCATCAATGTTTTACAAAGACCATAGTGATCACAGGAGCTCTGTTTGGTATTTTTTTTTATTTTCCCTCTGAGCGGGGATATCCCTGCTCCTTTTACTTTAAAAAGTCCCAAAACCCTTTTTGCCCTTTTCATTCTTCTCCCATCTTCTTCTTCCTTCCACAACATTCAAGCTCGACCACCTATGGATCAAAACCTCAATCCTTCTTTTGCCATTACCAACACTAATGAAGAAGAGGAGGCACAAACTTGTCTGAGCTTCATCAGAAAAAGATAGCGAACCTTCTCCCTAAACAAACCTTAGCACTAAAACAGAGTGCCCAACTAAGAAGATGGTCCAGATCCATCATCCAAGTGAATCAGTCAGCAATTTGTACTCCATAGGAGGGTTAATTTGTACACCACCCTAACCATTTTCCCTCTTTCTTCTCTTCAATGTATATGTACTATTGAAATAGATGATGGTGATTAGATTACAGAGAGAGAAGTGGATAATGGAAGGGAAAATGAATAAGTTGTAATTGCGACGGTCGCATTCTCCTTCTGATCTGGTCTTTTGGTGTTCTTTTTCTTTAAAGGATCTCAGCTTCAATGTCGTGGAAGGGAGAAGAAGATGGGAGAAGAACGAAAAGGGGAAAAAGGGTTTTGCTACCCCAGTCTTCGTGTGGGCGGGGATATCCCCGCCTCCCTGAGTGCTGACTCTCAGAGTGTTATCAGTTAAGCCGGGGATATCCCTGTCCAAATTAGTGATGTGAACGGGGATATCCCCGCTTGTGTTAGTGTTGTGAGCGGGGATATTCCCGCCTACTAGAGTATTGTGGGTGTTGTCTCTCAGAATTGTATCTCTCAATTGAGGAATTATGACCAAATGTCCATTCCTTATTGGGCTAAAGCCCATGTGTATGTAACTGATAGAATTCCAAAACTATTTTCAAAGTTTAATCATTTCTATGTTAGTCAATGCCCATGCCTATCCCCATATCCAACCATTTTTATGTAAATAAAAGCTGATGTCCAATTCTATCATCTTCTATTACAACCAAAGCCAATGCTCATTTGTATTAGTGAAATATGATCTTTTTATCATAAGAAAGTTAATGTGGACTAACCATCTCCTTAATGGAGTAAATATTAATTATCCATCAAGGAGATGGAAGCTTTAATAAGTAGTTTCAAACATCAACTTTTTGGGTAAAACAGAAACACATGTGGAGATTAATGTTATAGGTTTAATCAAATGTAAAGATAATAAATCTAGACAACCAACCTCTTTAATGGAGCCCAAACCTTCCTACTTAAAAGAGTAATACAAATGTGCATTGGCTTTGGCTGTAATAGAAGATGATAGAATTAGGCATCCACATTTGCTCACATAAAAATGGACGTGAAGGTGGAAGTTATGTATGAATGTCGATTGACTAATGTGTCTGCTATAGAATTGTCCCCGCCCAGCTGGCTGTATCCATACTTATGAAACTCTATTTGGGCTCAGATGGGCGGGGATATCCCTGCTCATAGCACTAACACAGGCAGGGATGGGTGGGGATATCCCTGCTCCCTGCCCACAACACTAACACAGGCGGGAGAGGATTAGCTATCAAGAAGACGAGTCTCCTCTGCTCTACTTTTCTCTTTGAGAGACAAAAAAAAGAAGAATGGACATTTGGTCATAATTCCTCAATTGAGAGATACAATTCTGAGAGACAACACCCACAATACTCTAGTGGGCGGGAATATCTCCACTCACAACACTAACACAAGCGGGAATATCCCCGTTCACATCACTAATTTGGACGGGGATATCCCCGGCTCAACTGATAACACTCTGAGAGTCAGCACTCAGGGAGGCGGGGATATCCCCGCCCACACGAAGACTGGGGTAGCAAAACCCTTTTCCCCTTTTCGTTCTTCTCCCATCTTCTTCTCCCTTCCACGACATTGAAGCTGGGATCCTTAAAAAAAAAAAGAACACCAAAAGACCAGATCAGAAGGAGAATGCGACCTTCGCAATTACAACTTATTCATTTTCCCTTCCATTATCCACTTCTCTCTCTGTAATCTAATCACCATCATCTATTTCAATAGTACATATACATTGAAGAGAAGAAAGAGGAAAAATGGTTAGGGTGGTGTACAAATTAACCCCCCTATGGAATACAAATTGCTGACTGGTTCACTTGGATGATGGATCTGGACCATCTTCTTAGTTGGGCACTCTATTTTAGTGCTAAGGTTTGCTTAGGGAGAAGGTTCGCTTTCTTTTTTTGATGAAGCTTGGACAAGTTTCTGCCTCCTCTTCTTCATTAGTGTTGGTAATGGCAAAAGAAGGATTGAGGTTTTGATCCATAGGTGGTCGAGCTTGAATGTTGTGGAAGGGAGAAGAAGATGGGAGAAGAATGAAAAGGGGAAAAAGGGTTTTTGGGACTTTTTAAAGTAAAAGGAGCAGGGATATCTCCGCTCAGAGGAAAATAAAAAAAAAATACCAAACAGAGCTCCTGTGATCACTATGGTCTTTATAAAACATTGATGGCGTTTTCTGGCTTTGACAAGTCTAAGGGGATTTTTTTGGTTAAATTCTCTAGAAAAAATAATAATGACAAAGAGTTTGTTATATTAGTTAGGTGAAAATATTAATCATGCCAAACATTGTTATTAATTAGATCAAAGAAAATCATCACATGAGGGCTTGCAGTTTGCACCTCTCACCGATTCAACCGTCGGCTTTAGAGAACGGCTCCTTACTCAAGTGGTAAGGAAAGGCAATTCTCTCCTGATTGTCCAGGGTTTGAACCATGGGTAGCCACCTTCCCCGTGTGTAGGGGCTTCTGTTCTCGCGGGTATGGGCCTCCTTCCCCCGTGTGTGGGCTTCCTTTCTTGCGTTTACGAGTTCTCTACCAGGACCCAGGCCGCTTGCCTGGGGTAACAAAAATAAAATAAAATAAAGATATGGCCTTATGAATGAGAAGCTAGGTATCAAGTTTATGCAATTTGTTATGAAAAATTTTTAATGGGGAAATTTAGGCGTAGGGGTATACACGGATCGGATTGGTGCGGATTGAGCCAAATTCGTCACCAATCCGTTGCCTACGGATTGATGGATTTGGAATCCGTCACTTATTCGTTGCTATTAAAAACCGATCTAATCCAATTCGTGGAGGACCGGATCGGATTAATCTATTTAATCTCTAATGTTAAAAGAAAAATATCAAACATGTTGTAAAAAAATTTCATATTTGACCATTAAAATCTTTTTTCTTATTATATATTTAGACATCATAACTTATATTTAGACCCCTTGAAGTTTTTTTATTTATATTTAATGGCAACAGATTGCATTAGATTGAATCCGCGGACTGAGGGTGAAATCCGTCACCAATCCGTTTACCTTCAAATCGGTTAAAAATTCACGGATCGAATAGGATTTACGGATCAATGGATTTTTTGTGCAACCCTAGTTAGGCGGTCCTAACCATGGGCCAGAAGTGCATTGCCGGAGGCCCGCCCGCCTGAAAAAGGCCAGTCCCGAGCCCTGGTGGATAGTAAGCCCCATGGTGCTGGACGGGAGGGGATGGACGTTTATATTTGCATGCTAAGAAGAAAATCTATTCAAACAGGCCGTTTTCTATGGATGTTTTGTATTGCACCGAACAACTTAAAGCATATGGAAAAATGAATTTGCTGATTTCAGGGAAAATTTATTGCATAAACATGCCCAAAGGGGTGGGGGAAATGTAATTAATATAATCTTATGCATTATCAATCATTTATATTAATTACATGATTAATCATATGCTCGGCTTTACGGTGGCACTATCTCCCATAGCAGTTTTAGTTGGGAAATCTAAAAGGGAAGAATATATGCTCTGAACAGTTTGGATTTTCAATGGGTGGGCCTATTGGTCAAGTTCCAGCCCCTTCACCCAAAAGAACCAAAGTTTGCAATTCTCTACGCCCACCAATGGCATGGCCCTTTGTGGGCCCCATAGTAGAGTGTGAAACGTACCTCTCATTTCACTCTCTACACAAATTGAAAAATCATAGCAAAAACAAACCCATAAGACATACAATTCACGGAAGGTTGGAAAACTCAAGACTCGGACTTGACTCATCCAATTCAAAAAAATTGGCTCAGATAGAGTCAACGCGGACAATCAGAAGAGTCATGGTTTTTTTTTTTTTAATAGTAAAAAATGAACTCATTACTTACAAAATATAAAAATATATTTATTTACATGCATTCAGGATAATCAATTCATATTAATAAACTTATATAAGCAAGAAAAGTAAAATAATAAAGAAAATAAAAGAATAGGTATTGATTATTACATAATTTGTTAGTTCAAATATTACATGTAAAAGATCAAATATAAGTTTCAAATTACATTCTAGTCATCATTTTTAAATTAATGTCTCCAAACCTCATGCATAATTATTTATAAATAAATTTTAATTATTTAAAATTAGAATTGCCTATTAAATGGTTCGGAATGCAAACAACTTATTAAAATGAGATGACTCGGCCGAGTCTCTCCTGTTTTTCACTCGGTCCTTTCTCAGAATGAGATTACTCGGAAGAGTCAAGAGTCAATTCGGAGAATTAATTTCCAACCATGAATTGAAGTATACACGGATGAGTTTAATTTGGGATGGTCAGTCTTGGGTGGGCCAATATCAAACCTGGTTAGCAGCCAATTTCACTTTCTGCCTTCATTCAATCAACACTTCCCGACTACAACTTGTGCCGGGCCTGGGTTGGCCTAACACCAACCTGCCCAGATGCATGGGAAGGACGAAAACCCCATTATATATTAATGTCCATGTACGATACTCGTAGAAAATGGCATGCATTCCTCAACATGAAATCATTTGAGCATCAGTGTCCTAATCCATGCTGATATCTCTTCTTGCATTTACTTTCTATTTCCCACGTGATTAGTTAGAAACAACTCCGACTCCAATAACACTTCCGACTGGTTTAATAACAGAATTCAGTTATGAAATTTCTTGATATTGATACAGAAAACTATATAAGAGATTCTTGTACGTGTGTAGATGGTCTATTTGCAATCTAATATTTCTTGGAGAGAGATTTTGAGTTCTTGCTCCAGTCACAGAGAGAGAGAGAGATTTCTTGTGCTGCAACAAGATCAACTTCAATGGCGGTTCCATATGGTTATAGATTTCATCCTACAGACGAAGAACTCTTGTTCTACCTGAAAAGAAAGATACATAATCTGCCTCTGCCATGCGACATAATCAAAGAGGTTGAATTATACAAGTATGGTCCAAGTGAGTTGACAGGTTTGTTCTAATCCAACCCATCTTCTTTTCCATTTGATGATCAATCAACCACTCATCTTTCTTGCAGTATTATTATTGTTGTTGATCTTCTTCTTCTTCTTCTTCTTTCTTCTGCATTTTCTTGTTGTTGCTACATATTCTTGTTCCGTTCGTTTTCTTGTTCTTGTTGCTCCGTATTGAACATTGCCAAGATCATAATGACTTTCAACCATCTTTCTTGGTAAACTGGGTGGGTTTTCTTTTGGCAGTTTCAATCATACTTGGGATGCAATTCTCTGTCATTTTTCTCGAGTCTAATGCTTAGATTCAAATTCTTTTATCTGTTTTTCTTGTTTGGATGATTTTTCGTTTTAATGAGAAGATGTCAAATGCACGCAGTTTCTTTGAGTCTTGATGACTTGCTTCATGGGATTTTTACATGTAGATTCAAAGAGACTAGTTGGGTGGGTCATGATTGATTTATCCACCGTACTGTAATTCCTGCCGAATCATCAGCCTCTGATTACAAAAATTAAGGACCCACCCCATTATGCAAATAGTGTGAGCTGCGGTTAACAAATTTTGTATTGTGAATAAGAATTCTGTTTATGTAATATTATATTATGAATATGAATTCCCATTATGCAGATGGTGTGAGCTAGGTCTTGTCTTCTCCGTTGATAATAATATGTAATACGTTGCCATTGTTATGGTTAGGAGTAGTATTAGTCTTGCATGTCTAATTACTTCTTCTTCTTCTTCTTGCTTCAGTTCTTGTTCTAGAATGCATGTAGGCGGGCTGGGCGGGCTCCTTTTTGTAGTCTCAATCATTCTTTGGATGATTCAGATTCTTTCAATTGTTTTTTTCTTTTTTCTTCTTTTTTTTCTTTCAAGTTCAATACTTCATATTCCAAGTTCTTTTCTGCTTCTCTTGTTCTTTATGAATTTTCTTTTAATGTGATGATGTCAAATCTATGCAGTCTCATTGAATTCTGATGATTTGTTTGATGGGATTTTTACATCACATTCGCATAATCTAATTGTCATGATTGATTGATCCACCGTGACTTTTATCAAATGATCAGCCTCTAATTAGAAAATAAGGACCTACTCGATTATGGGATGATTTTCTACTGCTTGAACAATTTAATTATCGGGGCCATTCGTCACGCGGGACCAAGTGACATTCAGGAGGGTCCCGCCTCTGGCGACGGATATTCGCTCTCACAGGAGCGTGTGCACAGGAGAAAATTTTCCTCTCATTATGTAGATGGTGTGAGTACTTGTGATTTTCAGATTCTACATTGTGAAATGGAATTCTGTATGTATAATATTGTGTTGTTCATTGATTCATGACCAGTCGGGTTAGATAGGTCGTGTCTTCCCTGTTAATAATAATGTGTAATATGTTGTTATTAATGTTAGTAGTAGTAGTAGACGGCTAGTAGTATTAATCTTGGATGTCAAGTTTCTTCACATTTAATAGAATGGGAAGTTTTACATATTATTGATATATTTAGTTTTTCACGAAATCCTGCAGATCAATTTGTCTCAAAGGGTGAAGAGAAGTGCTACTTCTTTACCCCAACTTATCGAAAATCTGTCAATGGAACCCGACCAAATCGAACCACCAGCAATGGATACTGGAGGGCCAGTACTGCAGTGACACCAATTGAAGATGAAAGAAATAATGAGATTGGCACCAAGAGAAGCCTTGTTTTTCATTACGGAGATCATCCACATGGAAGGAAGAGTAATTGGATTATGCATGAATACAAGTTGATTGAAAATCAAAGTACCACTCATGTCCAAATTCCTACTGACCCAATGAAGGTATATACACATTACACCATTCCATGACTCTATGCTTCACTTTTTTTTTTTTAGATTGATGAATGCATCATTACACTAGAATAATTAATGTATCATATATTTAGGCATGATGAATCTATATATGAGCATGGTGACTAATGGTTCTCTCTTATTTCCAATCTCCAGCTAGATGAGTGGGTTCTCTGTAGCATTTATGAGAACTTGTGTGCCGATGAGAGGGAGAAAAGGAAAAGGAAGAGGAAGGCTACAGAAAAATTAGACACAAGAAAGGAAAAGAGAGCTATTGTGGTGCAACAAGAACCCCAAGTTCAGATTAATGAATACAAGGATAATGACCAGTCTGTGGTCGCCTCATATGATAATCTTCAGAAAGAGCCAGTTCATGATGCTTTAGATATGGGTGGGGACATTGCTCCTATGAGTGACCCCGACGTTGCCGATTTTGCCACCGAGCTCATGGAGATGGTGGCCAAGGAAGAATTAGGCACTATAAGCGAAGAGAGTGTTACTGTCGTGCAACAAGAGCAACCCCACATTAAGATAAGTGAGTATACAGATAGTGACCAATCTGTTGTCTCCTCAGGTGATAATCTTGAGAAAGGGCTCATGCATGATGCTTCAGATATGAGTTGGGACATTCCTCCCATGAGTGACTCAGACTTTGCTGACTTTGACAAACTTATGGAGATGATGGCCAGGGAAGAATTAGACAGAGGAAGTGAAATTAATGTGGTGCAACAAGAACCCCAAATCAAGATCAGTGGAAATAATGCAGTCTTCTCATATGATGATCTTCCAAAAGGGCCCATTGATGCTTCAGATAGGTTGGGTTGGGACATTGCTCCAATTAGTGACTCTGACTATGCCAACTTTGTGGAACTCATGGAGAAGCTGAATGCTACACCAACACATGACTCCTCCTAAATTTCTGTCCTCGCCATTGTCATCATGTTCATGATCATATTATTATCCCATTAATCTAAGGAATTCAGTAAAATGGGCTTGAAATGCCTTGTTTGAGCTTAAATTGAGATTTTTATTACCATGACTGTATGTTCAAATTTATCAGAAAATTTTATTTTGATTCTTGTGTTGTAATTGATATGATTTCAATTCACTAAAGTATTAAATGATTTAGTTTTATTCAGTTATTCTGTGTGTAAAGTTAATCCTAAGTTTCGAATGTCCTGTAAAGCCAAGAGAGAAAAAGAATGAAAAAGTTCATCCTATGTTATTAAGGAACCAGATCCCCTGTTTAGACCAAACAGGAAAACCTTGTTTTGACCAATCAGGGGGTGACACATAAGATGAGATGTCAAATCCCATCTCTCCCAACAAATAAAAAAAATCCATCTCCCCATGTGGCACCTCTGATTCGTCCAAACGGGGTTACCCTATTTGGTCTTGGAACCGGATTCCCTATTTGGACCAATCAGGTGGTGACACATGGGAGGAGATGTGAAATCCCTTCTCCTCCAATGAATAAAAGAAAAAATTCATCTCCCCATGTGTCACCCCTAATTGGTACAAACAAGGTTTCTTTGTTTGGTCCAAACTGGAGATCCGGTTCCTAGAT